>CAMZMU010000066.1:40007139-40401896 GCA_947311845.1 Poa pratensis | reverse complement strand
GCCCCCGTGGTGAGCAAGACGCGACGCGAGGCACCCGCGCCTGCTCGACACCCTCCCTCTTCCCTCTGTCTCTGCTCGAAGTGACCCAAGCCCTGCCAAGCACGCTGGCGTGCTCGCCGCTCGCGACGCGACGCCGCACGCTGCCGTCCGTGGTCGCCCTGTGGAGGGAGCAGAGGAGGCAGCGACGCGACGCCACGCTGCGCCCAGTGCATCCCCCTCTCCCCTCTGCACCTGCTCGAAGCGACCCGAGCGCCGCAGCACCTCCCTCCCCTTTGCGTGCACCCTCGCCACGCCGCGGCCAGAGCACGCGTGCGACGCCACCACTGCCATGGTCAGCGAGGAGCACCGCCGCGCCCACTCCCCGTTTGCCACCGCATCGCTCCGTACTCGCGCAGAGACGCCGCCAATGGCAAGCTCTCCCACTCCCCAGCTCCGTCCCTGCGCTACGTCCACGACGAGCCCGTGCTCGCCCATAAAAAGGCCGCCGAGCCTCGCCATTTCTCCACCCTCTCTCAACCACCACTCCGCTCCACCCACTCCAGTGCACCGCCAGAAGGGCGGAAACGCAGCCGCGGAAGCACTGCTGCTTTGCCCGTGCTCTGCACCTCGCCGGAGCAGAAGGTGGGCGACGGTCACGGCCGAGCCGTGTCTCTCACTCTCCCTCTCTTCTTTGCACCCTAGCCGCGTCACCATTGCATCCTAGCTCACCCGCCGCGGTTTGCCCGTGTTCTGTGCACCAGCGCCGCGGAGGAGTCGCCGGACTTGGAGCACGGCCACGGAGGAGGAACTGATCACGCCGCCGTCGATTGGAGCCGTCCCAGCACGCGCAACTTGTCCCAGAGCTTCCCCACTCCCTCCGCCGTCGATCTACGTCATCTCCGCCACCACCCGAGGCCCCTAGGTGAGCCTTGACCCACCTCGTCGCCGCCGGAGCCACGGCTCCATCGTACTCCTGGTCGAGGAAGAAGTTGATCCTGCGCCGTTGGATCTGGATCCAACGGTAGCTTACCGGTTCGTTTCGTTTAGACGCCGACAAGCGGGACCCACCCGTCAGCGTTTTAAACATTAAGCCGCGCGCGAAACGTTTTCCACTGAGTCACTGACCACCCGACCCCACATGTCATAGTTTTAAACATTATCCAGAGAATTAGGTTTTTCGAATTTAAATCTCTTCTGAAATCCAGTACTGGACCCAACTTTGAAATTCAATAACTCGAGTTCTAGGAATCCAAATAAATCAAACTCAAATGTTCTGGAAAGCTTATAAAATTCTTTAACTCACCAAAGTGGTCTCATCTCATTTAAATAAATAATAAAAATGTATTAGTAAAAATGCTCCAGAAGGTTTAAAACACTAAACCATTTGTTTCTGGAGTTATATAAATCCAAATAACTTGAAACCAATTTTGGTAGCTTTGTATTAGGATCCTTTAGCTCCCCAAATTTTGGTAGAATTAATTGAGTAGTATAAAATCCTTAGCCTTTGGTTGAACTTCAGTGCACCCTTCTGCACTAAAACAATTAGTGTGAACTGTTGGTAGATCCAATTGGTCTAAAACCAATTTTGTTAGGTCACACTCAACCAAGGTTAGATACCCCTAAAAGGATTTAATTTTTGGAGCAACCAAATTTGTTTGGTAGCTAAAACTTGTTTAAAACCCTTCTGAACTAAAACAGATGTGTAGGGAGTTTTGTAACTCCAAATGATCCCAAACCAATTGGGTGATCTTCTACACACCAGTAGCTATCCATAGAATTTTAGTTTGAATTTTTGTGACAAACATAGATTAAATGGTGAATTAATTAGTGTACAACTAGTTTCTGCCTTAGTTTGAAATTAATTAAATAAATTTAATTCAATCAATTTGAAACCACCTTGTGTTGCTTGATGTGTGCAGTAGCTATGTGTAGCAATTGTGATGTTGTGATGCTTGAGTTAGTATAGTAATTGTTTGTATCGCTTGTTTGACGTTAGACGAAAACGCTGCCGGAGTCTTCGAGGAAGGGGAGTACTTTGATCAGCAGGAACAAGACCCCGAGAACTTTGCTGAGCAAGGCAAGCTACTTCACTGAGCTTGCATTTATATACCTCTATTTTAGTCTCAAGAGTTGTTCAAAGGAAACAATGAGTTTTGGAAAAACCCCCTTTTTACAAACTACCGGAAAAAATTTTGCCACCTTGTGTAGGTATAAGGTAGTTATTTAAAACTATAGGATGGGAAAAACAATGTTTTCTTGAAACTCCTTTGAAAGTACTTGGATAGACCTGCCGGAAGGTCGGTGCTCAGTTAAAGAAGGATGGTGTTGTTTTGCGAAAAATGCACATTGTGTCCTAGTACTATGACTACCAGCCGATAACCTGTGCGACCACATTTACCCACATATGGGCAAGGGCGTAGTCATATAATTTGCTCGTGTTAGTACTGGATACCTCAACAACGAGGATGACCTCGTTCCATGAGGGGATGGTCTGAGGACCTACCCCCTGACCTGGGTCCTCTTCATTGTAGTCTACCGGAAGCCGGTATGAGCGTGTCGGAGGAAGAGGATTGAAGGGCTCCCTTGGGTCCGCCGGGCAGAACTACGAGTCCCCACACTTAGTTTCTGAGGATTTGAGTGTCGGTGGA
Source organism: Poa pratensis (assembly GCA_947311845.1). Lineage (NCBI taxonomy): Eukaryota > Viridiplantae > Streptophyta > Magnoliopsida > Poales > Poaceae > Poa > Poa pratensis. The sequence continues at coordinate 40,399,269 of CAMZMU010000066.1, read as the reverse complement.
AAGTGTCGTAGCGGCAGGGTCCTATACTAGCATGAGCAAAGGACAGGCTATGGCCGGGAACTCAACTTCGCATACCTCCGGTATGGCGGGACGTGGCTGACACGATGAGTGACCGGATGGGTGTGGGAAAAGCGTACTACCTCTGCAGAGGGTAAAACTATTCGAATAGCCGAGTCCTCGGATATGGACAGTTGGAAGGCTGTCCTAAGACCATGTGCAAGTTTTGATAAAAGTTTTATAAAGCGTTGAGTTTGAAAGGAAACTGAGATGGAAAAGGTTGCTTACCTGTACCAATGAGTTGGTGCAAGGTGGTGAAGGGTTTGGAACCCTGATTGAGATTTGGTCGGACAGGGAAGGATTTTTCGGGAAAAATAGCTAAAGTGGTGTTTTCTCAAAGGATGGTTATAAACTTCGTCTCAACCCTTTCAGTAAGGATTTGAGAGTTTTCACATAAAAGTTTTTAAAAATAAAACTAGTTAGTGCTTACTCTAGTTGGGGTAGTTTGCGAGTACAATCAAATGTACTCATATTGGTTTCGTCCCTGGCTATTGTCTTAGCCAGATTTCGAGGAACCCTGCGTTGAAGAGGAGTTTGGCGACGTCTATGCGAACTAAGATCTTCATAAGTCAGCTGCCTGTCGGGTGTTGTCGAGTTGGTTTAGCCCTACTACCGTAGCTTCCGCTGAATAAAGATGGTTTGGCCCTTGAAGGCACCTATGTATAATTAGGCCTGTATGGCCAGGTTTGTAAGACTTTAAACTCGGTATTGTATGGATGTAAACTTTGATATTCAGTTCGGATTATGTGCAACGACAGACTGATCACGGGATCGTTGTGTTAAGCATAATCGGGTATTTCGGACGGCTAGTCCGGGGTCCCCACAGAGCTGGTATCAGAGCCATCCTGACTTTAGGAGACTTTAGTTAGCATGGGCGTTAGTCAAGAGTTACAAAAGTTAATTTCTAAAACAAGGAAGTGAAGTATTTTCGAAAATTTCTTATCTCCCCAACCCCCCCCTATTTATTTAAAACCCTACACTCATTAAGAGTAATCTTTTCTTGAACCCTTAAAATTTTGCACACTTGTTACTCCATTAAGTTTACATTTGATACTCATGTCACTTAACTAACTTAAAATTTTGCCTAAACTTGTAGATGGCACCCAACGTGTCCGAGTTCGTCCAAGTGAGGAAGGACGGCCTGCTGATGTTCGAGCAGGACCTGTACGAGTTGAGCCAGATTTTGGGACGCCCTGTTCCAGAGTTTGAGGGAACTCAGGTCGATTCCCTCGGTGATGGGAACCTGTCCTGGCTCATCAAGTCGTCCGTCCGAGGCAGGATTCAGCCACCCCGTTCCAAGGACTTGGTCTACTCCACGATGGACACTACTTGGGTTGACGGTCTGACCCGAGTTATGCAGAGGCTACTAGCCCGCCTTTGTGAGGAGCACAAGGACGAGCTGGTGGGCACTCGGTTCCAGTACTTCGGAAGGCGTGACGACGATGGAAACCCCACCTACCCCGCGCAGCACACTCTCTTCGGCGAGTACATCACCGACATGGAGGTGCTACTTCACGACACCCAGGAGAACCTGCGCGATGCTAGACTCAAGGTTCACTTCCAGCGTAGCTCCCTCGACGATGCCCGAGACCGTGAGACCCAGCTGAAGTGGGAGAATGATAATCTCCGCCTGAAGCTGGCCCGTCAGAGGAGGTCTATCGTCAGGCTCCGCAAGACGGTAGCAGAGCAGAACGAGATGATAGACGAGATGGAGCAGCAGGCGAACGAGATGGAGGAGGAGGGCGAGGATCTCCGCAAGGAGAACAGTGCCTTCATCAGTGATGATGAGGACTACCTTGAGGAGATGGATTACGAGGAGGAGGACGACGAGGAGGAGTTAGTTGACGAGGAGGAGGAGCCGTCTGAGCCAGTTCTCGAGGAGGAGGATCCCGAGGAGCCACCCTACGACTCAGACGTTGAGGTCGTCGAGCCTGGGGTTCCACCTCAGTAGTTGAGCGACGAGAGCACTACCTTAGGACTGTGTCGACCCCCCCTATGCGAGTAGAGTGTGTGTGATGGTTCCTAGTGAAATCATGTAGTATGTACATTAGGTGTAGTAGGATGTTGTAAGCTTGATGTGTGAACTCCTTGATGTGATGATTGTGTTGAATAAATGTGATGGTCTTGTTTGACTAGTGTTTCATCAACCACCCCCTTTGTGACTTCATCGTTAGCCAAAGCCTCTTTGCCTTGCCTCTTATATCGTATCTATTCCAGGATGACGAACACTCGCCACAACCAGCACGCGGCACCACCACCACCGCCAGAACCCACCGCTGCTCAACTGCTTGCGATCATCATGGAGGATCGCCAAGCTGCCCGGGAAGAGCGTCAAGCTCATCTCGCCGCCCTGCAGCAACTTGCCGCTGCCCACGCCAACCAGAACCACAATGGTGGCAATGGAAATGGCGACGAGGGTGGAAATCAACGCTCTACCCTGAGTGACTTCCAGAAGACCACACCGCCCACCTATTCCAAGGGACTTCACCCCCTGGAAGCAGATGACTGGATCCGCACTATTGAGAACGACCTGGAAGTTGCCTCGGTGGGAGAGAATGAGAAGGTCCTGTATGCTACCCACTACCTTGCTGGACCCGCAAGAGCTTGGTGGGAGACTACCAAGACCCTCCAGCACGCAGGTCATGTCATTACCTGGGAGGAGTTCAAGGACAAATTCCGCAAGAAGTTCATCTCTAGCGGTCTTATCGAGAGGAAGAAGGATGAGTTCCGTAAGCTAAGGCAGGCAGGCAGAGATGTGGTTGGTTACCTGGATGAGTTTACCGATCTTGCTCGGTATGCTCCTGAAGATACCGACACGGAGAAGAAGAAGATGGAGCGTTTTCTGAATGGACTCCATGATGAGATGCAATGTGCCTTGGTTGTCCAGGACTTCCGTGATCTGGAGTCACTTGTGGACAAGGCCATTCAGCTGGAGACCAAGCGCAAGTCCATGTTTGAAGGTCGCAAGAGAGGATGAATATTCAGGAAGGTTCCAGCAGTCAGAAACCCCGCACCTTCCAGCCAGCACCCAAGCCAGTTTATCGACCACCCCCAGCTCCACGTCCCAACTATCCCAACCGTCCCAACAGCAACAACAATGTCCCCCGCCCAAACATCAACAACAACTACCGCCCCAATGGCAACAATCGTCCCGGAGGAAACACCAACACTTTTACCCCTACTGCCAGCGTTGTCTGCTTTGAATGCGGCAACAAGGGTCATTACTCCCGAGACTGCCCCAATCCCAAGAGGAATGCTCCACGCCCCAATGCCCTGCACCCAATCCTGGACAAGGCCGAAATGGAAATGGAAATGGCAAGAATGCTGCACCCCGTGGCAATGCTGCTGTTGCAAGAGGCCGTCTGAACCACATCAACACTGAAGAAGCCCAGGAAGCGCCAGATGTTGTGCTGGGTACGTTCCTTGTCAACTCAGTACCTGCCACTGTCCTGTTTGATTCTGGTGCTACCCATTCCTTTGTTACCAAGGAGTTTGTTGTTAAGGGAGGTCTAGTCGGGAACCTCTTGTCCAAACCCCTGCTTATACAAACCCCAGAGTTCCTAGTAGAGACCAAGCTGTTTTGTCCCGACGTCTCTCTTGAGATCAAAGGAGAAAACTTTCCAGCCGATCTAATCATTCTAGGAACCCAAGGCATAGATGTCATTCTGGGCATGAATTGGTTAGCAAAGTATCATGGTCGTATCGACTGTGCCAGAAGAGCCGTATCTCTCACCACAGACGAAGGAACTGAAGTGGAGTATGCTTCACAAGCCAACGAATCCCAACCCTGTTGTCATGAAGGCATAGCCCGACCAACCCTAGATGAGATCCGTGTGGTCCATCTATTCAAGGATGTTTTTCCGAGGAATTGCCTGGTATGCCGCCAGACCGGGATATTGAGTTCGTGATTGAACTTATTCCTGGAACATCCCCTATATCTCAGAACCCTACCGGATGAATCCAGAAGAACTGGTGGAATTGAAGAAGCAGTTAGCTGATCAGCTCAGTAAAGGTTTGATTCGCCCAAGCGCATCACCTTGGGGATCACCTATCATCTTCGTGGACAAAAGAGACGGTACCACACGCCTGTGTGTGGATTATCGCAAGCTCAATGATGTAACCATCAAGAACAAGTACCCCCTGCCCAAGATCGAGGATCTGTTCGATCAGATGAACGGAGCCCGAGTCTTTTCTAAGATCGATCTTCGGACGGGTTACCACCAGTTGAAGATTCGAGAGTCTGACATTCCCAAGACCGCCTTCACCACCCGGTACGGATTGTTTGAATACACCGTTATGTCCTTTGGCTTGACCAATGCCCCAGCTTATTTCATGAATCTCATGAATAAGATTTTCATGGAGTACCTCGACAAGTTCGTGGTTGTCTTTATCGATGATATCCTTATCTACTCCAAGACGGAAGAAGAGCATGCTGAACATCTGCGTGTGGTTTTGGAGACCCTCAGAGAACACAAACTGTATGCCAAACTTAGCAAGTGTGAATTTTGGCTAAGTGAAGTGGCATTCCTCGGACATGTTGTGTCTGCAGGAGGAATCTCTGTTGACCCCGAGAAAATCAAAGCCATTCTAGACTGGAAATCACCCACCAGTGTGACGGAAATCCGAAGTTTTCTCGGACTAGCAGGTTATTACCGCAAGTTCGTTGAAGGATTTTCCAGTATAGCCAAACCCATGACCCAGTTGTTGAAGAAAGATAAGAAGTTTGAATGGACCCAGAAGTGTGAAGATAGTTTCCAAGAACTGAAGAAGAGATTGACTTCAGCCCCAATCCTAATCATGCCAGACGTCACCAAGAGTTTCGACGTGTATTGTGATGCTTCACGTCTCGGACTTGGTTGCGTTCTGATGCAAGAAGGGAAGTTGTGTCGTATCTGTCTCGACAATTGCGACCGCATGAAGGGAATTACCCAACCCATGACCTGGAGTTAGCAGCTGTGGTTTTTGCTTTAAAAAAATGGCGACCCTATCTTGTGGGTCATCGCTGCGAGGTCTATACAGATCACAAAAGCTTGAAGTACATTTTCACTCAGAAGGAGTTGAATCTGAGGCAGAGAAGGTGGATGGAATTGATTAAGGACTATGATGTCGGAATTCATTACCATCCCGGAAAAGCCAATGTGGTAGCCGATGCCCTAAGCCGGAAGCCATGCACCCTGAATACCCTAATCCAAGCAGAGCAGCCAACCTTATTTAAGGAGTTCGAAGATTTCGGACTTGAATTGGTTAGCTATGGATATCTTGCCAACCTGGAGTTAGCCCCAACCCTGTTGGACCAAATCAAAGAAGCCCAGAAGGGTCATGAGAGTATTGAAGGTATTAAGAAAAAGGTACCCCTTGATAAAGCACCTGGTTTTGCCATAGATGCTGAAGGAGTTCTGAGATTCAAAGGACGCCTATGTGTGCCCGATGATAAGGAACTTAAAGGTCTAATCCTGAAAGAAGCCCACAATACCCCATACTCGATCCACCCCGGAGGAACCAAGATGTACCAAGATCTTCGTGAGAAGTTTTGGTGGCATGGAATGAAGCGGGAAATTGGATCTTTCGTGGCCAAGTGTGATAATTGTCAGCGAGTCAAAGCAGAGCATCAGCGCCCTGCCGGATTGCTCCAACCCCTCAAGACCCCCGAGTGGAAATGGGATGAAATTGGAATGGATTTTATCACCGGACTTCCTAGGTCAAACCGAGGCCATGACTCAATTTGGGTCATCGTTGATCGGCTGACCAAAGTTGCCCATTTTATCCCCGTCAAGACCACATACACCGGGGCCCAGTTAGCAGATTTATATATGTCCCGGATAGTAAGCCTACACGGAGTTCCCCAGAGAATTGTATCTGACAGAGGCACGCAGTTTACCTCACGGTTCTGGAAAGCTCTTCATGAAGCCCTCGGAACACACTTATCTTTCAGCACAGCCTATCACCCCCAGACTGGAGGACAGACCGAGCGAGTAAACCAGATTCTGGAAGATATGCTTCGTGCATGTGTCCTAGCCTATGGCTCTAAATGGGAAGATTGCCTTCCATTTGCAGAGTTTTCCTATAACAATAGTTATCAGTCCAGTCTGCAAATGGCCCCATTTGAAGCACTTTACGGCAAGAAGTGTCGTACACCCTTGAACTGGTCCGAGACCGGAGACGGAAAAGTGTTTGGACCAGATACCCTCCGTGAAGCCGAGGAGCAAGTCCAACTTATCCGTGAACGTCTCAAAACAGCCCAATCCCGTCAGAAAAGTTATGCTGATTCCAAGCGTCGTGATGTCACCTTTCAACCAGGAGATTTTGTCTATCTTCGGGTGACACCACTCAAAGGGATGCAACGTTTCCATGTCAAAGGAAAGTTGGCACCCAGATATATTGGACCTTTCAAGATTCTTGCCCGTCGCGGAGAAGTAGCCTATCAGCTAGAGTTACCCCCAGAGTTATCGGAATTTCATGACGTCTTCCACATTTCTCTGCTCCGGAAGTGTCTTGAAGTTCCTGACCAGCCCGATGTTTTCAAGAACATTGACCACCAATCCATTGATCTGAACCATGACCTGACTTATCGTGAGAGACCGGTCAAAATTCTCGACGAAGATATTCGTCTCACCCGGAGGAACAAGATCAAGTTTTATAAAGTCCAGTGGACTAACCACTCTGAAGAGGAAACCACCTGGGAACGTGAAGACTACCTTAGAAGCGAATTTCCCCACCTCTTTAGCACCTAAGCCTAGCAAATCTCGGGACGAGATTTATCCTAAGGGGGGAAGGATCTGTAACATCCCAAATCTGTAACCCTGTTTTATTAGTCAGAAATGTGGGCCAACAAAAATTTTCTGTTATTTTATGTGTGCTTGCTTGCTTGTGTTGTTGTTGCTAAATAAAAACTTGGAGAAAAGAAAAAAAAAAAAAAAAAAGAGAAAAGAAATAAAACAAATACTAAAAACAATAAAACTAGTGTGACAAGTGTCACACAAAAATCTTCAAGTATTGATTCAAAAATTTGTTCAAACAAATCTTCAGTGGAGAGAAGTGATCCCTCCCATTTCATCTCTAATACTTTTCTCCCTCTTTTTTTTTAAGATTGTATTTCAAAATTCTATTTCCAAAATTCCAAATGTTTCTTTAACTTTGGAAAACCATCAAAATCACCAAGCAACACTCCCAAATAAAATCATCCAGTGGTATCCCCAACCTTGGAAAAATATTTGGAAGTAATTGGTGAAAAGAAAATTCAAAATTTCAAATTTGGTTTTGGTTCAGGAATTTTATCGAACACGTGGTGATCACCACTGTGTTCATCACTGAACTAAAAATCCAACTCCAAATTCGAGCTCAATTCGGAGAATTTGATCACTCCAGTAGCTCCTACACCTTCCTCTCACCTCACACTCGTGAATTATTGCGAGGGAAACAAGCCCGTTGACTCGGAGGTGGAGTGTGGCGTGCACCACGTCGATGCCGCCCGTGGCGTGCTGCCGCACGGGTCGCCCCCGTGGTGAGCAAGGACGCGACGCAGAGGCACGCCGCGCCGTGCTCGACACCCCTCCCTCTTCCCTCTGTCTCTGCTCGAAGTGACCCAAGCCCTGCCAAGCACGCTGGCGTGCTCGCCGCTCGCGACGCGACGCCGCACGCTGCCGTCCGTGGTCGCCCTGTGGAGGGAGCAGAGGAGGCAGCGACGCGACGCCACGCTGCGCCCAGTGCATCCCCCTCTCCCCTCTGCACCTGCTCGAAGCGACCCGAGCGCCGCAGCACCTCCCTCCCCTTTGCGTGCACCCTCGCCACGCCGCGGCCAGAGCACGCGTGCGACGCCACCACTGCCATGGTCAGCGAGGAGCACCGCCGCGCCCACTCCCCGTTTGCCACCGCATCGCTCCGTACTCGCGCAGAGACGCCGCCAATGGCAAGCTCTCCCACTCCCCAGCTCCGTCCCTGCGCTACGTCCACGACGAGCCCGTGCTCGCCCATAAAAAGGCCGCCGAGCCTCGCCATTTCTCCACCCTCTCTCGCAACCACCACTCCGCTCCACCCACTCCAGTGCACCGCCAGAAGGGCGGAAACGCAGCCGCGGAAGCACTGCTGCTTTGCCCGTGCTCTGCACCTCGCCGGAGCAGAAGGTGGGCGACGGTCACGGCCGAGCCGTGTCTCTCACTCTCCCTCTCTTCTTTGCACCCTAGCCGCGTCACCATTGCATCCTAGCTCACCCGCCGCGGTTTGCCCGTGTTCTGTGCACCGCAGCGCCGCGGAGGAGTCGCCGGACTTGGAGCACGGCCACGGAGGAGGAACTGATCACGCCGCCGTCGATTGGAGCCGTCCCAGCACGCGCAACTTGTCCCAGAGCTTCCCCACTCCCTCCGCCGTCGATCTACGTCATCTCCGCCACCACCCGAGGCCCCTAGGTGAGCCTTGACCCACCTCGTCGCCGCCGGAGCCACGGCTCCATCGTACTCCGGTGGTCGAGGACGATGTTGATCCTGCGCCGTTGGATCTGGATCCAACGGTAGCTTACCGGTTCGTTTCGTTTAGACGCCGACAAGCGGGACCCACCCGTCAGCGTTTTAAACATTAAGCCGCGCGCGAAACGTTTTCCACTGAGTCACTGACCACCCGACCCCACATGTCATAGTTTTAAACATTATCCAGAGAATTAGGTTTTTCGAATTTAAATCTCTTCTGAAATCCAGTACTGGACCCAACTTTGAAATTCAATAACTCGAGTTCTAGGAATCCAAATAAATCAAACTCAAATGTTCTGGAAAGCTTATAAAATTCTTTAACTCACCAAAGTGGTCTCATCTCATTTAAATAAATAATAAAAATGTATTAGTAAAAATGCTCCAGAAGGTTTAAAACACTAAACCATTTGTTTCTGGAGTTATATAAATCCAAATAACTTGAAACCAATTTTGGTAGCTTTGTATTAGGATCCTTTAGCTCCCCAAATTTTGGTAGAATTAATTGAGTAGTATAAAATCCTTAGCCTTTGGTTGAACTTCAGTGCACCCTTCTGCACTAAAACAATTAGTGTGAACTGTTGGTAGATCCAATTGGTCTAAAACCAATTTTGTTAGGTCACACTCAACCAAGGTTAGATACCCCTAAAAGGATTTAATTTTTGGAGCAACCAAATTTGTTTGGTAGCTAAAACTTGTTTAAAACCCTTCTGAACTAAAACAGATGTGTAGGGAGTTTTGTAACTCCAAATGATCCCAAACCAATTGGGTGATCTTCTACACACCAGTAGCTATCCATAGAATTTTAGTTTGAATTTTTGTGACAAACATAGATTAAATGGTGAATTAATTAGTGTACAACTAGTTTCTGCCTTAGTTTGAAATTAATTAAATAAATTTAATTCAATCAATTTGAAACCACCTTGTGTTGCTTGATGTGTGCAGTAGCTATGTGTAGCAATTGTGATGTTGTGATGATGCTTGAGTTAGTATAGTAATTGTTTGTATCGCTTGTTTGACGTTAGACGAAAACGCTGCCGGAGTCTTCGAGGAAGGGGAGTACTTTGATCAGCAGGAACAAGACCCCGAGAACTTTGCTGAGCAAGGCAAGCTACTTCACTGAGCTTGCATTTATATACCTCTATTTTAGTCTCAAGAGTTGTTCAAAGGAAACAATGAGTTTTGGAAAAACCCCCTTTTTACAAACTACCGGAAAAACTATTTTGCCACCTTGTGTAGGAGTATAAGGTAGTTATTTAAAACTATAGGATGGGAAAAACAATGTTTTCTTGAAACTCCTTTGAAAGTACTTGGATAGACCTGCCGGAAGGTCGGTGCTCAGTTAAAGAAGGATGGTGTTGTTTTGCGAAAAATGCACATTGTGTCCTAGTACTATGACTACCAGCCGATAACCTGTGCGACCACATTTACCCACATATGGGCAAGGGCGTAGTCATATAATTTGCTCGTGTTAGTACTGGATACCTCAACAACGAGGATGACCTCGTTCCATGAGGGGATGGTCTGAGGACCTACCCCCTGACCTGGGTCCTCTTCATTGTAGTCTACCGGAAGCCGGTATGAGCGTGTCGGAGGAAGAGGATTGAAGGGCTCCCTTGGGTCCGCCGGGCAGAACTACGAGTCCCCACACTTAGTTTCTGAGGATTTGAGTGTCGGTGGAAAGTGTCGTAGCGGCAGGGTCCTATACTAGCATGAGCAAAGGACAGGCTATGGCCGGGAACTCAACTTCGCATACCTCCGGTATGGCGGGACGTGGCTGACACGATGAGTGACCGGATGGGTGTGGGAAAAGCGTACTACCTCTGCAGAGGGTAAAACTATTCGAATAGCCGAGTCCTCGGATACGGACAGTTGGAAGGCTGTCCTAAGACCATGTGCAAGTTTTGATAAAAGTTTTATAAAGCGTTGAGTTTGAAAGGAAACTGAGATGGAAAAGGTTGCTTACCTGTACCAATGAGTTGGTGCAAGGTGGTGAAGGGTTTGGAACCCTGATTGAGATTTGGTCGGACAGGGAAGGATTTTTCGGGAAAAATAGCTAAAGTGGTGTTTTCTCAAAGGATGGTTATAAACTTCGTCTCACCCTTTCAGTAAGGATTTGAGAGTTTTCACATAAAAGTTTTTAAAAATAAAACTAGTTAGTGCTTACTCTAGTTGGGGTAGTTTGCGAGTACAATCAAATGTACTCATATTGGTTTCGTCCCTGGCTATTGTCTTAGCCAGATTTCGAGGAACCCTGCGTTGAAGAGGAGTTTGGCGACGTCTATGCGAACTAAGATCTTCATAAGTCAGCTGCCTGTCGGGTGTTGTCGAGTTGGTTTAGCCCTACTACCGTAGCTTCCGCTGAATAAAGATGGTTTGGCCCTTGAAGGCACCTATGTATAATTAGGCCTGTATGGCCAGGTTTGTAAGACTTTAAACTCGGTATTGTATGGATGTAAACTTTGATATTCAGTTCGGATTATGTGCAACGACAGACTGATCACGGGATCGTTGTGTTAAGCATAATCGGGTATTTCGGACGGCTAGTCCGGGGTCCCCACAGAGCTGGTATCAGAGCCATCCTGACTTTAGGAGACTTTAGTTAGCATGGGCGTTAGTCAAGAGTTACAAAAGTTAATTTCTAAAACAAGGAAGTGAAGTATTTTCGAAAATTTCTTATCTCCCCAACCCCCCCCTATTTATTTAAAACCCTACACTCATTAAGAGTAATCTTTTCTTGAACCCTTAAAATTTTGCACACTTGTTACTCCATTAAGTTTACATTTGATACTCATGTCACTTAACTAACTTAAAATTTTGCCTAAACTTGTAGATGGCACCCAACGTGTCCGAGTTCGTCCAAGTGAGGAAGGACGGCCTGCTGATGTTCGAGCAGGACCTGTACGAGTTGAGCCAGATTTTGGGACGCCCTGTTCCAGAGTTTGAGGGAACTCAGGTCGATTCCCTCGGTGATGGGAACCTGTCCTGGCTCATCAAGTCGTCCGTCCGAGGCAGGATTCAGCCACCCCGTTCCAAGGACTTGGTCTACTCCACGATGGACACTACTTGGGTTGACGGTCTGACCCGAGTTATGCAGAGGCTACTAGCCCGCCTTTGTGAGGAGCACAAGGACGAGCTGGTGGGCACTCGGTTCCAGTACTTCGGAAGGCGTGACGACGATGGAAACCCCACCTACCCCGCGCAGCACACTCTCTTCGGCGAGTACATCACCGACATGGAGGTGCTACTTCACGACACCCAGGAGAACCTGCGCGATGCTAGACTCAAGGTTCACTTCCAGCGTAGCTCCCTCGACGATGCCCGAGACCGTGAGACCCAGCTGAAGTGGGAGAATGATAATCTCCGCCTGAAGCTGGCCCGTCAGAGGAGGTCTATCGTCAGGCTCCGCAAGACGGTAGCAGAGCAGAACGAGATGATAGACGAGATGGAGCAGCAGGCGAACGAGATGGAGGAGGAGGGCGAGGATCTCCGCAAGGAGAACAGTGCCTTCATCAGTGATGATGAGGACTACCTTGAGGAGATGGATTACGAGGAGGAGGACGACGAGGAGGAGTTAGTTGACGAGGAGGAGGAGCCGTCTGAGCCAGTTCTCGAGGAGGAGGATCCCGAGGAGCCACCCTACGACTCAGACGTTGAGGTCGTCGAGCCTGGGGTTCCACCTCAGTAGTTGAGCGACGAGAGCACTACCTTAGGACTGTGTCGACCCCCCCTATGCGAGTAGAGTGTGTGTGATGGTTCCTAGTGAAATCATGTGTATGTACATTAGGTGTAGTAGGATGTTGTAAGCTTGATGTGTGAACTCCTTGATGTGATGATTGTGTTGAATAAATGTGATGGTCTTGTTTGACTAGTGTTTCATCAACCACCCCCTTTGTGACTTCATCGTTAGCCAAAGCCTCTTTGCCTTGCCTCTTATATCGTATCTATTCCAGGATGACGAACACTCGCCACAACCAGCACGCGGCACCACCACCACCGCCAGAACCCACCGCTGCTCAACTGCTTGCGATCATCATGGAGGATCGCCAAGCTGCCCGGGAAGAGCGTCAAGCTCATCTCGCCGCCCTGCAGCAACTTGCCGCTGCCCACGCCAACCAGAACCACAATGGTGGCAATGGAAATGGCGACGAGGGTGGAAATCAACGCTCTACCCTGAGTGACTTCCAGAAGACCACACCGCCCACCTATTCCAAGGGACTTCACCCCCTGGAAGCAGATGACTGGATCCGCACTATTGAGAACGACCTGGAAGTTGCCTCGGTGGGAGAGAATGAGAAGGTCCTGTATGCTACCCACTACCTTGCTGGACCCGCAAGAGCTTGGTGGGAGACTACCAAGACCCTCCAGCACGCAGGTCATGTCATTACCTGGGAGGAGTTCAAGGACAAATTCCGCAAGAAGTTCATCTCTAGCGGTCTTATCGAGAGGAAGAAGGATGAGTTCCGTAAGCTAAGGCAGGCAGGCAGAGATGTGGTTGGTTACCTGGATGAGTTTACCGATCTTGCTCGGTATGCTCCTGAAGATACCGACACGGAGAAGAAGAAGATGGAGCGTTTTCTGAATGGACTCCATGATGAGATGCAATGTGCCTTGGTTGTCCAGGACTTCCGTGATCTGGAGTCACTTGTGGACAAGGCCATTCAGCTGGAGACCAAGCGCAAGTCCATGTTTGAAGGTCGCAAGAGGAGGATGAATATTCAGGAAGGTTCCAGCAGTCAGAAACCCCGCACCTTCCAGCCAGCACCCAAGCCAGTTTATCGACCACCCCCAGCTCCACGTCCCAACTATCCCAACCGTCCCAACAGCAACAACAATGTCCCCCGCCCAAACATCAACAACAACTACCGCCCCAATGGCAACAATCGTCCCGGAGGAAACACCAACACTTTTACCCCTACTGCCAGCGTTGTCTGCTTTGAATGCGGCAACAAGGGTCATTACTCCCGAGACTGCCCCAATCCCAAGAGGAATGCTCCACGCCCCAATGCCCTGCACCAACCTGGACAAGGCCGTAATGGAATGGAAATGGCAAGAATGCTGCACCCCGTGGCAATGCTGCTGTTGCAAGAGGCCGTCTGAACCACATCAACACTGAAGAAGCCCAGGAAGCGCCAGATGTTGTGCTGGGTACGTTCCTTGTCAACTCAGTACCTGCCACTGTCCTGTTTGATTCTGGTGCTACCCATTCCTTTGTTACCAAGGAGTTTGTTGTTAAGGGAGGTCTAGTCGGGAACCTCTTGTCCAAACCCCTGCTTATACAAACCCCAGAGTTCCTAGTAGAGACCAAGCTGTTTTGTCCCGACGTCTCTCTTGAGATCAAAGGAGAAAACTTTCCAGCCGATCTAATCATTCTAGGAACCCAAGGCATAGATGTCATTCTGGGCATGAATTGGTTAGCAAAGTATCATGGTCGTATCGACTGTGCCAGAAGAGCCGTATCTCTCACCACAGACGAAGGAACTGAAGTGGAGTATGCTTCACAAGCCAACGAATCCCAACCCTGTTGTCATGAAGGCATAGCCCGACCAACCCTAGATGAGATCCGTGTGGTCCATCTATTCAAGGATGTTTTTCCGAGGAATTGCCTGGTATGCCGCCAGACCGGGATATTGAGTTCGTGATTGAACTTATTCCTGGAACATCCCCTATATCTCAGAACCCTACCGGATGAATCCAGAAGAACTGGTGGAATTGAAGAAGCAGTTAGCTGATCAGCTCAGTAAAGGTTTGATTCGCCCAAGCGCATCACCTTGGGGATCACCTATCATCTTCGTGGACAAAAGAGACGGTACCACACGCCTGTGTGTGGATTATCGCAAGCTCAATGATGTAACCATCAAGAACAAGTACCCCCTGCCCAAGATCGAGGATCTGTTCGATCAGATGAACGGAGCCCGAGTCTTTTCTAAGATCGATCTTCGGACGGGTTACCACCAGTTGAAGATTCGAGAGTCTGACATTCCCAAGACCGCCTTCACCACCCGGTACGGATTGTTTGAATACACCGTTATGTCCTTTGGCTTGACCAATGCCCCAGCTTATTTCATGAATCTCATGAATAAGATTTTCATGGAGTACCTCGACAAGTTCGTGGTTGTCTTTATCGATGATATCCTTATCTACTCCAAGACGGAAGAAGAGCATGCTGAACATCTGCGTGTGGTTTTGGAGACCCTCAGAGAACACAAACTGTATGCCAAACTTAGCAAGTGTGAATTTTGGCTAAGTGAAGTGGCATTCCTCGGACATGTTGTGTCTGCAGGAGGAATCTCTGTTGACCCCGAGAAAATCAAAGCCATTCTAGACTGGAAATCACCCACCAGTGTGACGGAAATCCGAAGTTTTCTCGGACTAGCAGGTTATTACCGCAAGTTCGTTGAAGGATTTTCCAGTATAGCCAAACCCATGACCCAGTTGTTGAAGAAAGATAAGAAGTTTGAATGGACCCAGAAGTGTGAAGATAGTTTCCAAGAACTGAAGAAGAGATTGACTTCAGCCCCAATCCTAATCATGCCAGACGTCACCAAGAGTTTCGACGTGTATTGTGATGCTTCACGTCTCGGACTTGGTTGCGTTCTGATGCAAGAAGGGAAGTTGTGTCGTATCTGTCTCGACAATTGCGACCGCATGAAGGGAATTACCCAACCCATGACCTGGAGTTAGCAGCTGTGGTTTTTGCTTTAAAAAAATGGCGACCCTATCTTGTGGGTCATCGCTGCGAGGTCTATACAGATCACAAAAGCTTGAAGTACATTTTCACTCAGAAGGAGTTGAATCTGAGGCAGAGAAGGTGGATGGAATTGATTAAGGACTATGATGTCGGAATTCATTACCATCCCGGAAAAGCCAATGTGGTAGCCGATGCCCTAAGCCGGAAGCCATGCACCCTGAATACCCTAATCCAAGCAGAGCAGCCAACCTTATTTAAGGAGTTCGAAGATTTCGGACTTGAATTGGTTAGCTATGGATATCTTGCCAACCTGGAGTTAGCCCCAACCCTGTTGGACCAAATCAAAGAAGCCCAGAAGGGTCATGAGAGTATTGAAGGTATTAAGAAAAAGGTACCCCTTGATAAAGCACCTGGTTTTGCCATAGATGCTGAAGGAGTTCTGAGATTCAAAGGACGCCTATGTGTGCCCGATGATAAGGAACTTAAAGGTCTAATCCTGAAAGAAGCCCACAATACCCCATACTCGATCCACCCCGGAGGAACCAAGATGTACCAAGATCTTCGTGAGAAGTTTTGGTGGCATGGAATGAAGCGGGAAATTGGATCTTTCGTGGCCAAGTGTGATAATTGTCAGCGAGTCAAAGCAGAGCATCAGCGCCCTGCCGGATTGCTCCAACCCCTCAAGACCCCCGAGTGGAAATGGGATGAAATTGGAATGGATTTTATCACCGGACTTCCTAGGTCAAACCGAGGCCATGACTCAATTTGGGTCATCGTTGATCGGCTGACCAAAGTTGCCCATTTTATCCCCGTCAAGACCACATACACCGGGGCCCAGTTAGCAGATTTATATATGTCCCGGATAGTAAGCCTACACGGAGTTCCCCAGAGAATTGTATCTGACAGAGGCACGCAGTTTACCTCACGGTTCTGGAAAGCTCTTCATGAAGCCCTCGGAACACACTTATCTTTCAGCACAGCCTATCACCCCCAGACTGGAGGACAGACCGAGCGAGTAAACCAGATTCTGGAAGATATGCTTCGTGCATGTGTCCTAGCCTATGGCTCTAAATGGGAAGATTGCCTTCCATTTGCAGAGTTTTCCTATAACAATAGTTATCAGTCCAGTCTGCAAATGGCCCCATTTGAAGCACTTTACGGCAAGAAGTGTCGTACACCCTTGAACTGGTCCGAGACCGGAGACGGAAAAGTGTTTGGACCAGATACCCTCCGTGAAGCCGAGGAGCAAGTCCAACTTATCCGTGAACGTCTCAAAACAGCCCAATCCCGTCAGAAAAGTTATGCTGATTCCAAGCGTCGTGATGTCACCTTTCAACCAGGAGATTTTGTCTATCTTCGGGTGACACCACTCAAAGGGATGCAACGTTTCCATGTCAAAGGAAAGTTGGCACCCAGATATATTGGACCTTTCAAGATTCTTGCCCGTCGCGGAGAAGTAGCCTATCAGCTAGAGTTACCCCCAGAGTTATCGGAATTTCATGACGTCTTCCACATTTCTCTGCTCCGGAAGTGTCTTGAAGTTCCTGACCAGCCCGATGTTTTCAAGAACATTGACCACCAATCCATTGATCTGAACCATGACCTGACTTATCGTGAGAGACCGGTCAAAATTCTCGACGAAGATATTCGTCTCACCCGGAGGAACAAGATCAAGTTTTATAAAGTCCAGTGGACTAACCACTCTGAAGAGGAAACCACCTGGGAACGTGAAGACTACCTTAGAAGCGAATTTCCCCACCTCTTTAGCACCTAAGCCTAGCAAATCTCGGGACGAGATTTATCCTAAGGGGGGAAGGATCTGTAACATCCCAAATCTGTAACCCTGTTTTATTAGTCAGAAATGTGGGCCAACAAAAATTTTCTGTTATTTTATGTGTGCTTGCTTGCTTGTGTTGTTGTTGCTAAATAAAAACTTGGAGAAAAGAAAACAAAAAAAAAAAAAAAGAGAAAAGAAATAAAACAAATACTAAAAACAATAAAACTAGTGTGACAAGTGTCACACAAAAATCTTCAAGTATTGATTCAAAAATTTGTTCAAACAAATCTTCAGTGGAGAGAAGTGATCCCTCCCATTTCATCTCTAATACTTTTCTCCCTCTTTTTTTTTAAGATTGTATTTCAAAATTCTATTTCCAAAATTCCAAATGTTTCTTTAACTTTGGAAAACCATCAAAATCACCAAGCAACACTCCCAAATAAAATCATCCAGTGGTATCCCCAACCTTGGAAAAATATTTGGAAGTAATTGGTGAAAAGAAAATTCAAAATTTCAAATTTGGTTTTGGTTCAGGAATTTTATCGAACACGTGGTGATCACCACTGTGTTCATCACTGAACTAAAAATCCAACTCCAAATTCGAGCTCAATTCGGAGAATTTGATCACTCCAGTAGCTCCTACACCTTCCTCTCACCTCACACTCGTGAATTATTGCGAGGGAAACAAGCCCGTTGACTCGGAGGTGGAGTGTGGCGTGCACCACGTCGATGCCGCCCGTGGCGTGCTGCCGCACGGGTCGCCCCCGTGGTGAGCAAGGACGCGACGCAGAGGCACGCCGCGCCGTGCTCGACACCCCTCCCTCTTCCCTCTGTCTCTGCTCGAAGTGACCCAAGCCCTGCCAAGCACGCTGGCGTGCTCGCCGCTCGCGACGCGACGCCGCACGCTGCCGTCCGTGGTCGCCCTGTGGAGGGAGCAGAGGAGGCAGCGACGCGACGCCACGCTGCGCCCAGTGCATCCCCCTCTCCCCTCTGCACCTGCTCGAAGCGACCCGAGCGCCGCAGCACCTCCCTCCCCCTTTGCGTGCACCCTCGCCACGCCGCGGCCAGAGCACGCGTGCGACGCCACCACTGCCATGGTCAGCGAGGAGCACCGCCGCGCCCACTCCCCGTTTGCCACCGCATCGCTCCGTACTCGCGCAGAGACGCCGCCAATGGCAAGCTCTCCCACTCCCCAGCTCCGTCCCTGCGCTACGTCCACGACGAGCCCGTGCTCGCCCATAAAAAGGCCGCCGAGCCTCGCCATTTCTCCACCCTCTCTCGCAACCACCACTCCGCTCCACCCACTCCAGTGCACCGCCAGAAGGGCGGAAACGCAGCCGCGGAAGCACTGCTGCTTTGCCCGTGCTCTGCACCTCGCCGGAGCAGAAGGTGGGCGACGGTCACGGCCGAGCCGTGTCTCTCACTCTCCCTCTCTTCTTTGCACCCTAGCCGCGTCACCATTGCATCCTAGCTCACCCGCCGCGGTTTGCCCGTGTTCTGTGCACCGCAGCGCCGCGGAGGAGTCGCCGGACTTGGAGCACGGCCACGGAGGAGGAACTGATCACGCCGCCGTCGATTGGAGCCGTCCCAGCACGCGCAACTTGTCCCAGAGCTTCCCCACTCCCTCCGCCGTCGATCTACGTCATCTCCGCCACCACCCGAGGCCCCTAGGTGAGCCTTGACCCACCTCGTCGCCGCCGGAGCCACGGCTCCATCGTACTCCGGTGGTCGAGGACGATGTTGATCCTGCGCCGTTGGATCTGGATCCAACGGTAGCTTACCGGTTCGTTTCGTTTAGACGCCGACAAGCGGGACCCACCCGTCAGCGTTTTAAACATTAAGCCGCGCGCGAAACGTTTTCCACTGAGTCACTGACCACCCGACCCCACATGTCATAGTTTTAAACATTATCCAGAGAATTAGGTTTTTCGAATTTAAATCTCTTCTGAAATCCAGTACTGGACCCAACTTTGAAATTCAATAACTCGAGTTCTAGGAATCCAAATAAATCAAACTCAAATGTTCTGGAAAGCTTATAAAATTCTTTAACTCACCAAAGTGGTCTCATCTCATTTAAATAAATAATAAAAATGTATTAGTAAAAATGCTCCAGAAGGTTTAAAACACTAAACCATTTGTTTCTGGAGTTATATAAATCCAAATAACTTGAAACCAATTTTGGTAGCTTTGTATTAGGATCCTTTAGCTCCCCAAATTTTGGTAGAATTAATTGAGTAGTATAAAATCCTTAGCCTTTGGTTGAACTTCAGTGCACCCTTCTGCACTAAAACAATTAGTGTGAACTGTTGGTAGATCCAATTGGTCTAAAACCAATTTTGTTAGGTCACACTCAACCAAGGTTAGATACCCCTAAAAGGATTTAATTTTTGGAGCAACCAAATTTGTTTGGTAGCTAAAACTTGTTTAAAACCCTTCTGAACTAAAACAGATGTGTAGGGAGTTTTGTAACTCCAAATGATCCCAAACCAATTGGGTGATCTTCTACACACCAGTAGCTATCCATAGAATTTTAGTTTGAATTTTTGTGACAAACATAGATTAAATGGTGAATTAATTAGTGTACAACTAGTTTCTGCCTTAGTTTGAAATTAATTAAATCAAATTTAATTCAATCAATTTGAAACCACCTTGTGTTGCTTGATGTGTGCAGTAGCTATGTGTAGCAATTGTGATGTTGTGATGATGCTTGAGTTAGTATAGTAATTGTTTGTATCGCTTGTTTGACGTTAGACGAAAACGCTGCCGGAGTCTTCGAGGAAGGGGAGTACTTTGATCAGCAGGAACAAGACCCCGAGAACTTTGCTGAGCAAGGCAAGCTACTTCACTGAGCTTGCATTTATATACCTCTATTTTAGTCTCAAGAGTTGTTCAAAGGAAACAATGAGTTTTGGAAAACCCCCCCCTTTTTACAAACTACCGGAAAAACTATTTTGCCACCTTGTGTAGGAGTATAAGGTAGTTATTTAAAACTATAGGATGGGAAAAACAATGTTTTCTTGAAACTCCTTTGAAAGTACTTGGATAGACCTGCCGGAAGGTCGGTGCTCAGTTAAAGAAGGATGGTGTTGTTTTGCGAAAAATGCACATTGTGTCCTAGTACTATGACTACCAGCCGATAACCTGTGCGACCACATTTACCCACATATGGGCAAGGGCGTAGTCATATAATTTGCTCGTGTTAGTACTGGATACCTCAACAACGAGGATGACCTCGTTCCATGAGGGGATGGTCTGAGGACCTACCCCCTGACCTGGGTCCTCTTCATTGTAGTCTACCGGAAGCCGGTATGAGCGTGTCGGAGGAAGAGGATTGAAGGGCTCCCTTGGGTCCGCCGGGCAGAACTACGAGTCCCCACACTTAGTTTCTGAGGATTTGAGTGTCGGTGGAAAGTGTCGTAGCGGCAGGGTCCTATACTAGCATGAGCAAAGGACAGGCTATGGCCGGGAACTCAACTTCGCATACCTCCGGTATGGCGGGACGTGGCTGACACGATGAGTGACCGGATGGGTGTGGGAAAAGCGTACTACCTCTGCAGAGGGTAAAACTATTCGAATAGCCGAGTCCTCGGATACGGACAGTTGGAAGGCTGTCCTAAGACCATGTGCAAGTTTTGATAAAAGTTTTATAAAGCGTTGAGTTTGAAAGGAAACTGAGATGGAAAAGGTTGCTTACCTGTACCAATGAGTTGGTGCAAGGTGGTGAAGGGTTTGGAACCCTGATTGAGATTGGGTCGGACAGGGAAGGATTTTTCGGGAAAAATAGCTAAAGTGGTGTTTTCTCAAAGGATGGTTATAAACTTCGTCTCACCCCTTTTCAGTAAGGATTTGAGAGTTTTCACATAAAAGTTTTTAAAAATAAAACTAGTTAGTGCTTACTCTAGTTGGGGTAGTTTGCGAGTACAATCAAATGTACTCATATTGGTTTCGTCCCTGGCTATTGTCTTAGCCAGATTTCGAGGAACCCTGCGTTGAAGAGGAGTTTGGCGACGTCTATGCGAACTAAGATCTTCATAAGTCAGCTGCCTGTCGGGTGTTGTCGAGTTGGTTTAGCCCTACTACCGTAGCTTCCGCTGAATAAAGATGGTTTGGCCCTTGAAGGCACCTATGTATAATTAGGCCTGTATGGCCAGGTTTGTAAGACTTTAAACTCGGTATTGTATGGATGTAAACTTTGATATTCAGTTCGGATTATGTGCAACGACAGACTGATCACGGGATCGTTGTGTTAAGCATAATCGGGTATTTCGGACGGTTAGTCCGGGGTCCCCACAGTGCGCTTCCCTCCCCGCATTTTTTGACGAAAAGGCAGGGGCCTGCTTTTCTTATTTTTCATATAGAAGAGGAGTACAAGATGTACGAAGAGCCGAAAGTAAAAAAAAACACAAGCTAATCTAGCTAGCTCTAGGAACAGCGCAGCACCTCTGTAATCGACCTCTGGTGTGCGTATGTATAAAAGAGAGTGCAGCCGTTGTGTCTACCTCCCCCTCCCTGTATTCTAAAAAATAACTCTGTATCTCCACTTGTGGCTTTATTAATGAAAATTTCAGGTGGGCAGTTCGCCCCTGTTGATCGCTAAGAAAAAATACCTACGTATTTTTGTTGACCCAATGCAACACACGGGCATTTAGCTATAATCACTAATAGATCATCTTGCTTGTAGCGAATCTCTACTACTATTAAACAAGCAAACATATTCATCCCTATAGACACCCCGTCTAACATACACACAACAATAGGGAGCAATTACAGCCTCACGATCAAGTCCACTATTTGGGATCTAACCGTCATGAGAACAACTGACCCTCACCATGGGTACGTTTAGAGGTTTGAGGGGCGGACGAAAACTCTGCCATCCCCATGTGCTACAGGAAAAAATGCATAATCAACGTGAAACAAACAATCCGCTCTCTACTTGAAGAAATTAGCTAAATTAGCGGCAATCAAATCAACCTACCCCCTCGCCCTTCATTGTTGCCATCCAGCGTACCCTGCAGTGCGTACGCCGCCGCCCCACAGAATCATGCATGCACCGTCGCCGCGCTGTACATCCGACGAGACGTCGGCGCCGCCGAGCTCCTCGCCAACACAGGTGCAGTCGATTCTATTTGATTCTCCTCTGTACGATGGGCGATGGCGCAGGATTTTGGTGCACGATAGTTCATCGTTGCCATCCAGGCGTACCCTGCAGTGCATACGCCGCCGCCCACTATCATGCGCCGTACCGAGCTGCGCATCCGGCGAGACGTCCGCACCGACGAGCTTTTCGCCAACACAAGTGCAGGCAATTCTCTTCTACACGATATATGTCCAATTCTATTTGAACTAATCTGGATGTCTTCTTTCATAGTCGCCGTCCAGACTCACCATGCATTGGGCCGCCGCCGCCCGATTATCCTGTGCCATCGCCGCACAGTGTATCCAAGGACGTCGGCACCGACAAAGTTATTGGCAACGCAGGTGCATGCTCACTTGCCAACATGTGAATATAAACCCTAAACCCTAATTCATGTCTACAGGTAGCTTTAGTGATAATTCAAATAACAGTAAGCTTCTTTTACATCACGAGTTACTTGATTGCTATGAATAGAAACTCTCCATTAAATGTGGATCACCAAATGTGGAGTGACTCATGCCCCGTGTTTGAGAAGAAAATTGATATGTTCTTTATATTTGAATATTCTTAGTCACCAATAAATCATGTTCAATTACTAGATGATGTAACTGACGTCCAAAAATACAACTCTACAATCATTCTGAGAAGAACTACAAGAAGATACATTTTTTTTATAGAACTACATTCTGGTAGAGAGTGGCAGATTGTTACTACATAATTCCAGTCTAGCACAATTTACACAGCAAGTCAGCAATGCAACCATTACAGATTCCATATCAAGCTCATTTCTAATTTTGTATCAGGATTGCTCGATAACATAAACTACTCGAATTTTATAATTCCACACAAGTTCATATCATGCTCATCTCGAATTTGTAATCCCACATAATTTCTAAGTATGGTCATGGCAACAAAAAAAAATCAGTTGTGCACTGCAATCACTTTCCGTTTGCTTCCTAACTGCCTTGGACCTGGACTGACCTGCTATTCTTGTTGGCCTTGCCCCGAGGAGGAAGACGGGTCCAGCTTGGTGATTTAGAAGCAGAAGTTCCGCGTGGTCTTCTACGGGCATGAGTTGGATGCGCAGCCGGTGCTGGCGGCGGCTATCGGTTGCTGGGTTGCCGCAGGCACCGGCTATCGGTTGCTGGGTTGCCGCAGGGCCTGGGGACGGAGGACGGGCACCAAAGGAGGGCGTTGGCGGCGGGGCAGGGGTGGACGCGGCGGGCGGCCGGTGGGCTGGGGTGGGCGGAGGGGAGCAGGGTGTTGGCTGCAGTCGTCCCTGCACGTGCCCACAAAGGCGAGCTGGCCGCACATCCGGGTTGCCCGAAGGCCAGGAGGCGGTGGGGAGGCAGGCGAGCGGCGGCTTGACGAGATCGAGAGAGAGCTTGGGGGCGTGTATGCCTGTGAGTGAGAGAGAGAGGAAGCTGAGCGTGGGACTGGGGACTGGGGAGCGGTGTGTGTTTCCGATGGCATTCCATTGTATTGGTTTCCATTGCGTTTTTCTAGAGAAAACTCACGGTCACGGGTGCACACTTCACAATACCACTTTTGATAAAGAGTATATATTAATATTATGAAGATACCAATTACACCCAGCCTCTGCAACAACGCATTGTCCTAGCGACAACACGGATGCACACCGCCCAAAATAAGAAGAAGAATTACAAAAAAAGAAAAGTCCCGCTACAGTGATCTATTCCTTGTAGCAGCAGGCCTAACACCAACAAAAACAGCACCAGAAGTATAGCTTCTTCAAAAGCGGCGTCTCCAAGATCTTGGGTTTTCACCCTGAAAGTTTGGACTCTGAACCAATTAAGGTCAGACCTTGGATTTTCACCCTGAAAGTTTGGACTCTGAACTTCTCCTGTGCTGTCGCCCCCATTTGCCGTTGCCGCTGCTCCAAGTTACAAATCACCAAGCAAATTCCACATCGCCACCAGGAATCGAACCACCATTACTAGTCTTCAAATCTAGACCTCCATGTCATTCTCCACACTCTGACTTCACCGTGAAACAGAAAGGCATGTCCCCAATGGCAACAGACTGCAGAGCTTCGCGACGCTTCCTCTGAAACCAAACGGTCAGAAAAAACATGGATGCGTGCGACCGAATCCCACCCGATCCGACAATCTCCAGGCTTGATTTCCCAATGGAGTTCGCCGACGGAGCCTTCCGGAACTCGACAATCCGGCCAGATCGAAGAAACAGGTGTCAGGCAGATCTTCTTCATGGCACAAGTGGAATCCTAGAACCGCCGCCTTTATTTGAGCACACCAGCAGGCCCCCTCGCCGCCGGTCGGAGCAGCCAAGGGGAAATAGACAGGAGCACACCACAAACTCCATGGCCGGACTGGGCGGATTGAACCAAAGGCACCGACCGCCACCGCCGTCGGAGATCGCCGGAGCTCCATGCCGTCCTCCACCCTCAAGCCGCGTCGGCATCAAGGCCGCAGCCCCGCGGCCGCGCCATCAAGTGCCGCCGCCAACGCCCCGCCGCCACCCACGAGAACGCCACCGCGACACCCTCACCGCCCCTCCATCCGAGAAGGGGGCCGGTCACCACCGCCGGCAACCGGCGATGGCGCCGGCCAAGGCCGGTCGAGAAGGGGAGGGGCTGGCGACGGCGGATCGGGCGCCTCCGGAGTCGCCGGGTGGGGGCGATAATTCACTGTCTCCTGTGTGTTTCCTTGGCTGCCCGCCATCATCACCCAAACCCTGTCCAAAACCGTTCGGAACACGCCATTTCGTGATCCTAAAATTAGACTCGCCACGAAATATTTTAAATAACTTATTTGTTTTCCAATTTCTATAAAAAGCATTAAGATTTTAGAGAATCTGACTGATGTTACTCTTTGTTCTGTTATAGATACATGACGATGATCTATGACTACGGTAGTATAATGCTACTTTATGATAATGTTCTATGTTTACGACATTATAATGCTACTTTCATGCACAACTTTAAAAGACACGTTTGTGATTGTATTTCTTTCATATGAATTTTAAGTTATTAAACATGTATGAGTGATCCTGCCAGATGTTGCTCGCTGGTTATTTTTTGTAAATTTGACAATAATTCATCATACTACATTATTACTACTTCGGAATATAGAAAGAATGATATGTTCACAAAATTTAGTTGAGACGTGCGTGCACGTGCAAAGCTACTAGTAGTTAAAAACGAGTGAATTCGGACGTATAGTATGACTAAACGAATTGTTTTGTTCTTAAAAATCCATGCTACATAGGACTTTCTCGACCTATGAATTAAGTCCGATGCGTGAGTCTTCGCACACTTTGCTTTGTTCTTTCCATTATGTTATATTCTATCGGAAAGAATCTAAGGTGTCACTTTATACTATTGAGAAAATCAAGGTGCGTTGCAACATGGAATATTAGTTTCAGTTTATGACCGTCATACAAGAATATTAGTTCCTACAACACCAAAAACAAGTGCCCGTGGGACTGAGCACGACATTGTTGTCCGGATTTCGCTCAATAGACCATATAATTTCCGTCCTTTTCGAAGTCTGCCAGTTAGCAGCATTGTTTCTAGCGATGGTGTGCTATTTACCAAGTAGGTACAAGGTGTTGTTTAATAATTTCTTGTTCCTTGTCCTGTGGAGCGAATGCCAAAGCTGATCCTATAGACAGATCCGCCCTCTCCAGTATAAGAAACCCAGTACGGTATGATCTCCGTGTTCCATTAACTCCCCAATCATGATTAGCATAAAACAAAGAGGTGAGTAAGGTGCAACTCTTAGCTAAAATCTGCATGGCTCACACCTTGTCGTCGAGTATCTACTGCTCGCGCGTGCTCATCAGGAGCCCCTCATCGGAGAGGGGCGGAAAGCACCGGAGCAATGCGGCCGTGAGGGTGAATGGGGCGGCGCACCGGACTCCGCTACAGGTGGGATCGGCACTGGAGACATCCATTAATAGGTCGCTGGCAGAGCTCAGCGCCCCTTTGCTGGCGCCAGCACCTCTGCCGACGACAGACGGCCAGGAGTGCCGCCGGCAGAACATCCCGACGGAGAAGCAGGATGAGGACCCCTTCAGGCAGGCGCAGATCTTGGAGGGCGGGGTGCGGTACCAGCAGACGGTGGTGGTGCGCTCCTACGAAGTTGGCCCCGACAAAACGGCAACACTCGAGACTGTACTTAATCTTCTCCAGGTATACTGTTATCCTGTTAAGCTCCTTCCTTTGCCGTGGTTACTGACTAACATCACAAAAATTATACGCAGCAAAAGAACTACTACATCATTCATTATTTCTGACGTTATGACATATGCACGCAAGCAGGAGACAGCACTGAACCACGTTTGGATGTCGGGTCTCCTTGGCGATGGCTTCGGAGCGACTCACGGCATGATCAAGAACAACCTGATCTGGGTCGTATCCAGGATGCACGTCCAAGTCGACCACTACCCCATATGGTATATAATTGGTTAACTAGACGCACTGGCTGATCTGTCCTCTGAACCTCTCTTTCAGAATACAATTTAATTGACACAGGAGATTGCTCGGTCCTCCGTCCTCGCCTTACCACCTTTGCTTTTACATTCCTATGCTGCAGGGGAGAGGTGCTGGAGATTGACACGTGGGTTGGCTCGTCGGGGAAGAACGGCATGAGGCGTGATTGGCTCATCCGTGGTCGCGGCTCCGGAAATGTCTTCGTCCGAGCAACCAGCACCTGGGTGATGATGAACAAGAACACGAGGAGGCTGTCCAAGATGCCCGAGGAGGTCAGAGCTGAGATCTCGCCGTGGTTCATCGACCGGCACGCGATCCAGGATGAGGCGACCGAGAAGATCATCAAGCTCGACAGCAACGCCAAACACGTCGACTCTAATTTGAAGGTTAGCTTCATTAATATTCAGAACTACTTTTCTGCATAAAAGTTTGTTATTTATATATCTGGTTGAGTTGTCTGACGTTCGTAGGGACTTCAGTAGAATCCTTTTTAATGCATACAGTATTTATCTGGGGATTGTTCTCTCTGAAGTTGTTCTAATTCATTCCCTTGTTTCTCATATTTGTGACGACTTTGGAATTTTTTAGCCGAAGCGGAGTGATTTGGATATGAACCAACACGTCAATAACGTCAAATACGTACGCTGGATGCTCGAGGTATTACATCGCCCAACTTTTCACCTGTTCATTGCTATAATTTGAACATGATAAAACAAAACTAAAGTTCCATTCTTCAAAAAAAAAGTAAACAATAATTCAGCACAAGCACAAATAGTCCTACTTTACCGACTGTAATAATTTTGTTGATCATGCACAGACTATTCCCGATCAGTTCCT
The DNA here is from genome assembly GCA_947311845.1 of Poa pratensis. NCBI lineage: Eukaryota > Viridiplantae > Streptophyta > Magnoliopsida > Poales > Poaceae > Poa > Poa pratensis. The sequence goes on along the minus strand of CAMZMU010000066.1, from coordinate 40,371,843 downwards.
GCAACACCATCAGCTTCACAGTATCATCCTGGAGTACAGGAAGGAATGTGGGAGCTCGGATGTTGTGCAATCTATTTGCCAGCCAGACGAGGATTTAGTTTCGATCGGTGAAAACGTTAACATGGTGAGAGGACCCTCACTCTTGCCAGAAATCATCAATGGTCACCACAGCTTGGCTGGTGCACTGCAACAATGGCCAACAAAGTACACACACCTTCTGCAACTGAAAGCAGGTGACGGGCACGAGGAGATTGTGAGGGGCAGAACCACATGGAAGAAGAAGCTATAATAATTGGAGAAAACAGTTTCCTTATTGTATGTTTATATATAGATGGGTCCATATATGTGAGCTGCTATAGCTACCATGTTGCCAAGGCAAAGTGTATACAGAAATTTAGGCATGTCTGTCTCCTTTGGTGTTGATATAAAAATACTACTCAAGCCGGAATAACTCCACTCCGTGGGATTCTGAATGGGAAGATAGGTTCCCGTTGGTATCGGTACGGGCTCTAGAACGTATTGAGAGTTTGTCGGATCATGCTCCCATTTATTGACCACTGGTGTGCCAAGATTGCAGTGTAAACCACGGTTCAAGTTTGACCTTGGTTGGTTACACCGCGAGGGTTTCTATGAGTTGGTTAAAAGAATATGGGAATTACCGGTTGCGGGTGACACGCCTATACAGCGGTGGAATAACAAGATACGTGCTTTACGTACTCACCTCGTTGGCTGGGCTCGTCATACCACCGGTTTACTTAAAAAAGAAAAAGTACGACTTTCCTCGATAATCGATGCCTTGAAGCATTAGCAGAAGTTCGGTTACTGTCCGTGCAAGAAATTGAGCTAAAGAGCCAATGTAATGCACAGATAGCGAAATTACTGCGCGAGGAGGAGCTAAAATGGTACCAACGTTCCAAGGCCCAATTCATTCTAGAAGGAGACTCGAATACGCGATATTTCCATAGTATTGCCAATGGCAGACATAGGAAAAAGCGTATTCATTCTTTGGTTCAGGATGAAGGAACGATTGTGGGGCATGAACAGCTAAAGACGTACATTACAAATTATTATAAAGGCCTGTTCGGTGCTCCAGAGGAAGGAAATTTTTCCTTGGACGAGTCCCGAACAGCGGACATACCCCAGGTTTCAGATGAGGAAAATAGTCTTCTTACTAAACCCTACTCAGAGGAGGAAGTGAGAATGGCGGTTTTCCAAATGAAACACAATACAGCTCCTGGTCCGGATGGTTTCCCAGCTGAGTTTTATCAGAACTTTTGGGATGTTATCAAGACCGATTTGCTCCAGTTGTTCGACTGTCTTCACAAGGGACAATTAGAGTTGTTTCGCCTCAATTTTGGTGAAATAATTTTACTACCTAAGGTTAACGAGGCAGAAAGGATCCAACAGTTTAGACCTATATGTCTCCTTAACGTTAGTTTTAAAATTTTCACCAAAGCGGCGACGATTCGACTGAACACTGTGGCAGATCATGTGGTTCGTCCGTCTCAGACGGCTTTTATGAAGGTCGCAACATCCTTGATGGAGTTGCGGTCTTACATGAAACGGTCCATGAACTACATAGGAAAAAGTTGAACGGGGTAATCCTTAAAATTGATTTTGAGAAAGCTTATGATAAAGTTAAGTGGTCTTTCATCCAGCAGACCCTCAGAATGAAAGGTTTTTCTTCAGAGTGGCGCGCGTTAATCAACTCCTTTGTTTCCGGAGGAAGTGTAGCCATTAAGGTCAATGATGACACTGGCAAATACTTCCAAACGAAAAAAGGCCTCAGACAGGGTGACCCGCTTTCGCCAATACTATTTAACATAGTGGCGGATATGCTGGCTATCTTGATCGAACGCGCTAAAAATGAGGGACACATTGAAGGAGTGATTCCCCATCTTGTCGATGGTGGATTATCGATTCTTCAATATGCCGACGACACAATTCTTTTTATGGAGCATGATATCGATAAGGCTCGCAACCTTAAGTTGATTTTGTCAGCTTTCGAGCAACTTTCGGGCCTTAAGATAAACTTCAATAAAAGTGAATTGTTTTGCTTTGGTGAGGCCCAAGAGAACGCCGCCTTGTACGCTGAGCTTTTTGGCTGTGAGCAAGGACAATTTCCTATCAACTATTTGGGCATTCCGATTCATTATCGGAGACTGACAAATGCCAATGGAAAAGGGTGGAGGAAAGGCTTCAATTCGTTTAAACAGTTGGAAAGGCAAACTCCTATCCTGGGTGGAAGATTGGTTCTCATAAACTCGGTACTAACTAATATGGTACTGTATATGATTTCATTCTTCCAGCTGCCTAAAGGGGTCTTAAAACGATTGGATTATTTCCGATCTAGATTCTTTTGGCAAGGGGATAGTGAGAAGAAAAAATATCGACTGACTAAATGGAGTGTGGTTTGCTGCCCTAAAGACCAAGGAGGGCTCGGAGTTCATGACCTTGAGGTCAAGAACAGAGCGCTGCTAGGTAAATGGCTATTTAAACTTCTTTCTGAGGATGGAGTTTGGCAAACCCTACTTAGGAGAAAATATGTCGGAGATCAAGCTGTTTCCCAGGTTCTTTGGAAACCTGGTGATTCACACTTCTGGGCAGGCCTCATGGCTACAAAGAAGTTCTTTTTTCCACATGGCTCTTTCTCAATTAGGGATGGATCGGAAATTCGTTTTTGGGAGGATATTTGGCTCGGCCAAACTACGCTCAAAGAACAATATCCGGCTCTATTTTCTATTGTTCGAAACAAAAGTGACACGATCGCGAAGGTGTTGGGTACTTTCCCACCAAATGTTTCATTCAGAAGAAGTTTACTTGGAATAAGGCAAGCATCTTGGAATGCTTTGCTTATCCGTTTGGATTCAATCCAATTGTCGGAAGGTCCAGATAAGTTTCAATGGAACCTAACGAAGAACGGCAAATTCTCGGTTGATTCTATGTATAGAGCGCTTATTCTACCCGAAATTCCAGTCGATATTCCTTATAATAACAAACTTTGGAAGATGAAGATACCACTAAAAACTAAAGTGTTTGCGTGGTATTTGCGTCGAGGAGTAATCCTAACCAAAGATAACCTTGCCAAACGCAATTGGCACGGAAGTAAAAAGTGTGTTTTCTGTCAACACGACGAGACCATTACGCACTTATTCTTTCAGTGCGAGTTTGCTAGGTCTATATGGTCAGCCATCCAGATAGGTTCTACCTTACATCCACCTAGTTCTGTTGCTAACATATTTGGCAACTGGTTAAATGGCGTGGATCCTAGGTTCAAACTATTCAGTCGGGTGGGAGCGATTGCTGTTATTTGGTCGCTATGGCTATGTAGAAATGACAAGGTTTTTAATGATAAAAATGCTTCTCTTATGCAGGTTATTTACCGGTGCACAGCGACGCTACGAGCATGGTCAGCCCTGCAGCGTGTGGAGCATCGAGACTTATTTTTGGAGGTGGCGTCGAGATTGGAGGCTGTGGCAAGGGAGTTATTTTTCCGGCATGGGTGGCAACATAGACTCCGGATAGACCTACCAGCACCTTAAGTGGATCTACAATTTCTCATTTTGATATGTAATTCGCCTTTTTGTTTTTTTGCTATTCGACTGGCGTTTGTTGAACTGGCGGCTGTGTGCATCCTAGTTATGCAGAGTCCGGGTGTAATGCTTAAACCTTTTAAGTAATAAAAGCCCTTTATCTAAAAAACCAGTTCCGTATTTCCCAACACCTGCCGTATATTTTGAGCTGCGAGTAAAATTCGATAATTAGTGAGTCGTCTAATGGGTTTTCTAAATGGGCCTATGTAGGACAGAAACAGGCCAACAAATAATATGATGAAAATGGGCCAAATTGGCCACCATCGGTCCACCTGCCAGATTAATGGGCCCACTAGCCTAATCCTAATGGTTCGGCCTGCCTAAACTCGATGGGCCGGCCTGTCTAATTCTAATGGGTTGGCCTGGTAAATCTTAATGGGCAGGACTGCATAATCCTAATGAAATGGCCTAACTAAACGTCGGCCTGCCAAATCCTAATGAGCCAGCCGGTCAAAACCTAATGGGCCGGTCGACCTAACGCTAATTGGTTGTAACAGCCCAAAGTTCGGAAACCTAAAAACCCGATTAAAATTTCCGCTTTTGTGTTGCATTGCATCATGGCATCCAAATTTAACTTGCTAAACAACCCACACAATTGGTTTGGCACCATTTAAAAACCATTGTCAAACTGTTTCAATTATAAATCTCAAATCAATGCAAGTGTTTAAACTTGCAAAAATAATTTACTTGACATCTTATATTTGTCAAGGAAGTTTCAAGAGCTCGAAAATTAATATTTCTCACTTGCTGTAAAAATTCTAAAGTAATATCATTTTGGTTTTAAGAAAAATGCCAAATGTTTTATAAAAGGAAGGACATCCAATTTGGCTTGATCCAATTGAATTCAAACACTCTCAAAATCCTTTGCACTTTCAAAACAGAAGGCATGGATTGCTCCACCATGATGTTGGGAGCCTCCACTCTTTCCTTGGGGACATTTGGGAAAATAAATTATGTTCAAATAATTTCATAAAGAGGAAATCCCCTAATGCCTATTGCTTTGCTTTCAAGTTTTGAAGTAATTGTTGACCACCAATTTTCACTTCTAGTTTTATATGTGTCAACAATGTTCAAGACTTCAAAATATACTTTTCTCAAAGATAAATAAATGGCTAAGTATTTTAAATCTTGAGAATACAAAAAAATGCCATATCCAAACTCTCTAAACAAAAGTTATTCAAAACATTTTATCTTGAATTGCCAATTTTTGTGGTGCTCCTACTTGTTAGTAGGAGGCTACTGGATTTATCTCAGATTCTTATAAAATGTTTTGGTGCCCTAATAAATTCGTTGAATTGCTGCTGGAGTTTAAAAAGAAGCTGGAAGGACCCAACTGTTATGGAAATAAACTGCCAAGGGCCTCTTTGCAATATCGTCTTCTTCCCCATCGCTGTAGCGACCGAGAGCGCGGTGCTCGACCGCACCCAGCGAGCTCGCCATGGCCGGGCCCTCCCCTGCTCTCCTCCTGCGAAGACAAGCACGATCCCGAGCCGCACCTGCTCCTCCTGCCCTGCTCACTCGCTGCTCCTCTGTTTCCCGTTCCCCACCTCTTCTCCCCATGGCGAACCATAGCCGCCGCCGTTGACCGTCGCGTCGCCGCCGTGTGAGGGCTTCCCCGGCAAATCAACGACCCCCACCAGCTCCGCCTCGCCGTGCTGCTCCCCCACGCCAAAGGAATCGCCCGGGAACGCCCCGCATCGACGCCGCCGTCCGTGACATCGCCGTCGCCGCCCGAGCTCCGCCACGCTCGATTCCGGCACCGCCGAGCCATCTCCGGCCACTTCCCGCACCGCCGCAAGCTTGGGTGAGCCCCTGGCCCTCGCTGGCCCTTTTCCCCTCTCCTCCTCGCGCTAGACGTGCGGTTCACCGTGGTTCCAGTCGCCGTAGTCACAGTCGCAGAAGTGCGCGTCGCCTCTCTCGCGAGTCCGGTCGTGCACCCGGCTGAACCGGCCCCAAGGCCGTTCGCCACGGGCCCTTAGCCGGCCTCAGAGCCAGCCCAAACCGGGCTGGAGACCGGTGGGCTCTGGAGCTAGGCCGGCCTGCCAGCCGGCCCAACCGGGCCACAGGCCGGCTGCCCAGTTTTTTCTCCTGTTTATTGTTTTTTCATTTCTTCTTCGATGGTGCATGTTCCCCGCTCCTCCCTCGCCTTTTTAGAGACATCGATCTCCGATGACTCGACTATTTCCCCACTCTCTCGAATCCGGGGAGATCAAAATATTATGGTTCTTAAAAATAACTTAATTAAAATAATACATTTAAAGAGGAATTTTATAAAAGTGATAACTTTTTACCCGAACATCAGAAAATTGTGTTCGTTATACCAAAAGGCTCAGAAAAGTATGAATCACCCAGAATCATCATCATCAAGCATAATTGATCACAACTACAATAATGTACTTTTAGTAGCACTAGAATCATTAAGTTTTAATATGGGGTTGTTCCAAATAATGCAACTAATATAACGGGGACCCCATTTAACTTGTTGCTCTTGTTCAATGCTTCTAGGGTGCATGTAAAATGTCATATCATCATTTTTGTATGCATTGCACAATTGCCATGTGTTGATTGTTGTTTTTGCTTTCCAGTGTTGTTTGCTCTCCGGTAGATCACAAGTTCGGAGTTGAGCATCATTACTCCGACGAGCAGTTTGACTCCTTCGCTCAACAAGGCAAGCGTAATCCCCCCTCTGAGCATATCTTATCCTATTTTCCACAAGTATTTTCTCCACTATAATATTGCATGCGGTTCCAAATGTCAATTTGATTCGGATTAGAGTATCCTATAGTTGCATTATGATTCCAATGCCATTACCTGTTTTCCCTCCTATTAACCATAGGTTTGTATTGTTGGCCTGAAATACTTAACTATGCTATGTTGATGCTTAGCCATGCTTAGTTCAATGCTTAGCAGTCCGGTGGATGTTTCATGGTTGGAAACAGGTGATGAGATGTACAGGTGATGGTGGAGAAAATGTGGTGACAGGTAATAAGATGTTAAAGGTTGGGATGAGAGGCCACTGTGGTTGTGGTGCTTTGTCTCGTTCTCGCCGCCTAGGTGCGAGTTCTTTACCTCCCGAACCAAGACTGAGCGTGCAACCATGCGTGAGGCCTATGCATTCGCAGTGCAGGAACCCTCATAGACTAAATAACTCGGGCGGGGCTAGCCAGGGTCCTCTAGTTCGGGCTTCCATTTGCGCGTGCGTGATGATGGTGGTATGAACTGGTATGAGGATGGTGGTGTTAGGAAAATGAGTGGCCGTGGGGCGGGGTGTTGCAGGCACTGGCAGTCCTACCGCCACTGATGATTCTGGAAAGTCCTTAACGAGGGAGAAGTCGACACCGCTCCCACCCAGCCGGCTTTCCAAGGAAGAGAGCTAATTGTACAGGTAATGGGCCGGACGGTACGCGTGGCAAACATTGTACACCCCTGCAGGGTAAATCTTTTCGAAAAGCCGTGTCCACGGTTAAGGACAACTTGGGAAAGGACGATAAGATCATAGAATAACTTTAACGGAATGATTAAAAACTGGGTACTAGAGGTACCACTCAAGATTGTAAGGTTGACTTCCTCGAGGGTGATTCGGGGAGGTGCCTTTGATAAACAGGTACAGTGGTTGATGATGGTTGATGTTGAGAAATGTGATCAGAAGAAAAGAGTCACTTCTTACCCCTTTTTGAAAATACTCTGATTAGTCGATGCCATTGAGTTATGTTTTCATAAATAAAATCAGCTTGATGCAAAATAGCCATAAAACCTTGAAGCTTCATCGAGCTAAAGCTCTATATATAATCTTGCGAGTTCGTCGAACTCAACGTCGTTTGTTTTGTTTCAGAGGAGGACTTCACCGACCTCAAAGGTGGGTTCTTTGTGGACGTCGACGAGTAGTCTGGGGTTCCCAGGTGGCAACTTGGGACATCCCGGAACAGCTGGCGCTGGATGTTTATTGCAGGCCTCTTAGGCCATAATTTGGTTCTTGTTGTTTAGAACAACCTAATTTGCTTCCGCTTGTTGTACTGTTGGGTCTGTGACCTCTGGTTGTCATTTGCTATCTTTCTCTATTATAAGAGTTGAACTATATGATTTGTGTCGTAGAGTCTGTGATGTGCCAGTTGTTCCACAAGTCTTGATCTCTCTATTATGCTTTGATAGTGTGTCTGGTGGTATCGGATAACCGGTGACACAGTATCACTGTATAGCAGTCGAGTCAAGGCGCCACATTGGTCGGCCTATTAATCTTAATGGGCTTACTGTTGGGCCGGTTTGCCAAATCTTCACAATTTCCACGTCAACTATTCCGTTCCGGTGATGTCACGTCACATAACGGGATGACGCCCGTGTTAACATAGATACCATCACTCCGTTCACGGTTTCCGTTATACGCATCTACCACAACAGTTTTTCCATGGTTCATGCGCGACCATCTACCATGATTACTGGAACCCGTGGTTAAAAAACCAGCCATGACCCTTCTGCCACAGTGCCCCCATCATGGAGAAATATTTTTAGCCATGAAAAATCAGCTTTCTACCAAAAAACGAGGGTGGCAAGAGGCACTTTTTCTTCTAGTGTAGAGTACTGTTTGTAATAACAGAGAAGCCAATGTCGCCGTTAGTTCATCGTCAGACGTTTCCGTTACAGAGCCTCTGAAAATGATAACGTCTGAGAGCATCCCAACGGATGATGTAAAATAGGGCACCTGAAAATAGTTTTAGGGCACCACTTTTTGGGGTTTAGGGCACAAAAAATACGACATTCATTACAGATGATGGAAAATAGGGCCGCAACAAAATTTCAGATGATCCAAAATAGGGCACCACATGAGATCCGACGATGGGTAGAGAGGGAGGCGTATCTGACGGTCGCCAACGCCGAGCATGCTTTTGGCCGGCAGAGGTCAATGGAGGCCGAGGAAAGACGACAACGGACGAGGAACGACCAAAATCGATGGAGGGGAGCCGACTAATGCGGCCAAATCCAGACAGCAGTCGCCAATTTAGCACCTTCTGAGGCTGCGGAGAAGCGCAAATGGAGGAGCTCGCAGGGCGGCGGATATGGCCGGCGACGGAGGGGAATTAGTAGGGGAGGCCGAGGGGAAGCAGAGTGGGTGAGCGGCAGCGCGCGAGGAGGCGTCAAAGCTAGACTGAATCGGCGGCTACGAAGGTGAGCGAGCTCACCGGTGCGTTGGAGGAGCTCGCCGGTGCGGCACGACGAGCTGCGGAGGTAGCCGGGTGGAACAAGGGAGGCGGAGTATCTACAAGTTTATCAAAGGGCCATTTAGGAAAAAAAATACTTAATGGATGGAGGAATATAGAAGTACGTGAGCTGGATTGCCTTTTCACCGCTGTTTGTGGCGTTGGACAGGACACCGCCGTACCGGTAGGATACACGCACTCACGCAGGCGCCAGGGCCGAAAAAAGAAGATGCAGAAAACGAGGAGTCAATCCCTGCGGTCAAAGCGCAGTGAGCCATGTCAGTGCCAGCCGTGCAGCCGGTCAAAGCCCCAGTACAATCAGGGCCCGTGGTCCCACCTCGTCGTGTTGCCGCTGCCGAGGCCTCTTCTCCGCCGTTCCTCTGTCGCTGGCGCTGGGACCCACCGCCCCATTCGTTGTACACTTGCACGATAGCTTTGGCCTTTGGCCCCGACACCAACGAGGCAATCATGTCCCCGCACGTGGCCCATCCGCACAGTCGCGCTGGCCCCAACTCCCTTGGGCCCATCTCCCATTTTTCTCACATGCACCCCTGAGATGCTTGGTAATTACCACCAGCAGTTTTGGACTGGAGTAGTACTGTTGAGCCGTTTGGAGTAACTGTGCAACCTGCTGCAAACCTGGAGTATTGTCGTTGTCAGATGGATGGAGTAGGGGATTAAAGTAAGGTTTTGGTGTTGCTTTTACGTGCACAGAAGGATAAGTGTTGGACTGAATGGGATGGCTAGAAACGGGCGTGTGTTGGGTCAATTTCTTGAGAAAAATAGCACCAGGACTTCGGGTCACGACGATGCTTTTGAGTGAAATTATGTGTTTCGTGTTGTTCAGTGCTCTGGATACCAACATTTGTACTAGTATGTACACAAGTGCACTGTGCACGGAGTAGGATTACAAATGTTTTCGATTAATCAGCTTGGTAGTCTACGACTCAACTATTAATTTATCCACTCCAACTTGCATTGATGCACTAAGTCAACTTGCTATTATCCGCAAACTTTTTGGTTCAGAGTATTTTTTGAGTTTGGATTCATTCAGTTGTACATTTTTCTCATATCTCGTATGCTAGCCACCATTTCAAGTCAGAATCATGTAATTCAATTGATATTCCATACCCAACGTGTTTTACTGTCACATAATTAAAAACATCACTTCATTTGGAATTGTAATAAATGTCTTGCTATGTTAAGACAATACCTAACCCATCATTTCATTTCTACTAAATGAAAAGTGTATTTTCATTTTATTTGTGTCTAATGAAATAAAATAAGGATACCAAACGAGCCCTCAACCTCTTGTTCACAATTTTGGACTTTCCTAAAAATGAAAGCCGAGATAGGGTGACCATACTTCGATGGAGCACGGGACCCAATGGCTGCCATCGCCTATTGTGGCATCGTTGCGAATCACGTCGAAAAATATCGTGTGAATACGGATAGGTGGATCGTACACTCTATCGAGATTGACACGAGCGGATCAGATTATTTCCTTTTTTGGGGCCTCTTTGATTCAAAGTATTTGCATTCGAATGTGTAGGATTTAAAAATTTTAGGAATATTTCCTATGGTGATTGTTTGATTCATAAGATTCAAATCATTTGAAAAAAATTCTATGGTGATTGTTTGATTCGTAGTATTGATCTCATAGGATTTTTGTTTAAGGAATCCTTTGCACTAGATTTTATAGAAAATCCAACATCCACTCATATCTCTTTTTCAAAATCTTTTGCTTTTCTTGTGATGGAATCGAACTCACATTCCTAGGTTTTTAGAATCATGCAATTCAAAGAGACCCACTAGAGCTGTTTGTCGGGGACAGGCGATACAAAATAGAAGAACAGAGGGTCTAAACTGGAAAACCGCCAACCGTTCTTCGGCCTCGTTGTCGCCTGCCGAGGCCGGAATAGGGAAAGGCAACTGCGCAAGGCACCCAACGAATTACCATGAATTAAAAAGGAGAAGACGGAGGAGAAGGTGGGAGAAATCAGAAGCGATCAGAGCAGAGAGAGGAGAGAGACGGAGGGAAGGCCAACGAGCGAGTCCGAGGGTGGGAGCAGCTGCCTGCTCTGCTTCCTGCACCCAATCCCCAACCCCCCTCCCCCTCGCCCTCGCCGGGGAGATTCGTCGACGTTGCCATCGTCCCCTCCCTCTCGCCTGATGGACCAGCTGGTGAATTTCATCATCCGCCCGCCCAGGTGAGCCCCCTCTGTCCCTTCACCCGGCCGGCCCGATTCGGCTGGCGCAGGTTCGGATCTGAGCCGCGCGGGCTCGCTTCGCTGGACCGCGCGGCTGATTCTGTTTTGCCTCCCGTCCGATTTATTTGCTGTTGTTCGATCGCGGTAGTATGGTTGCTTCACGCGGCCGCGTGCGTAATTCCGGTAGATTCGGGGTCCCGCTTTTTGATTGCGCTAGTGATGTAACGCGACTTGCAGTTTGGTTCGTCAGAGTGTCCGGAGCTCTGCGACTGGGGCTCTGTTCAAGCTGGTCTGTATGTGTGGGTTAGGACGGACGTTCATGTGAATGCCTATTGGGTTTAGGTTAGCTTACCAATGGTTAGCTGAGCTGGGCGGTTTCTGTTTCTTCGGATTGAAGACCATGTACATACTTACGAATGCTCCTTGTGTTCTCGAGTGTTAAAATGGTTTGGTTGTCATTTTATGGCTGGTGTTCCTGAATCGTGCTTGCTGACTTGTCGGAGAGTTAGTTCAGCTCTATCACAATTTTTTTTTCTGTACTTGACATAAAGAGCAAACCTCTGTGAGGCTGACATTATTGCCGGTGAATGACCTCGTAAGATTCTTGTTTCTCATGTTAAATCTTAGTTCAGAAATGAACTTGAATGCCTGCCTGCCTGCAAATGTTGTGGCTCTGTGCTCAGGAAATGATTTCTGTAGCATTTGTGCTTTATCATCACCACCTATACTTTCTTAACTAGTGCTTTCATTCCACCTCGGCAAAGCTACTCTATCCCGAAAAATTCGTGGAGTTCCTGTACCAAGAGTAGACTAGTTGACATCACTACAATAAATATTTAGTAGATATGCTTCTTCAGGTAACTCTGTGGTCCTGACTTTGTTAACCTATGCGATCCTTTGTCACATTGCAGAGCTGACTACAGTCCAAACGATGATCTACTGGAGCAGGAGTTTATGCTGAAGGGAAGATGGTTTCAGAGGAAGGACCTGGAGGTTATATGTTTTATATTTTTGTGATTCAGTAATAACAGATTAAGACAACATAAGAACCTCCTCTTTCTGTTCCATGGTTCTATTATTTTTGTATGTGCAGTACACATTAAGGAAATCTGCTATCACCTTCATTGCCACAAAAACTTAACATCAACCTGTTGGCCTTGTCGTCTGCTCAAAAAATCGCCACAGAATCTTAATAGCATATACATCATTTAACACAATACTGCATCCAAAATCACTTAACTAGTGAAGCAAGATCATTTGATTAACGCAAATTGGATGCAGGGGATAAATGCGGTCAAAATCTGTTAGACCAAAGCCAGATCTAGTCCATTAGATGTAGCTCATTGGGTCACCCTACGTGTGTACAAGTTGGAGGGGTGGGTGGGGGTCTATGAGAGATGACGATTTATATATGTAATTTATGTAGACACATACTTATAGGTTTTAATTTGATTTGTTTGGCCCATATGCTAATAATGAACACCCTACCCAACCTACTGTTTTGTTGATTCTTTCAATTCCCTTGTTAATGAAATTCTGTGTAATCTGTAAGTTGGCTAGCCCTTGTCACTAGTTGGGGTATGTTCTTAGATTCTGTGACAAATTTAAAATGTGCCAATATTGGATGCATATTATGATAATTAAGAAATTTAAGTGAGAACTACAGTATTTATTCTATTTGTGAGTTAGCAGTATATTTTATCACGTACTTCCCATCTTTATGTATTTGTATTGCCATCTTGACTGTTGCCTTTATTTCTCCTGGATTACTGTAAAAATAGTTACATGGAAATTGGTTTGCAAACATTTTTGTCATTTAATGGATTGCGCATATTACACATGATGAACAAGGGCTTCAACCTCGTCTAGTAGACTTGGGTTTGTTAGGTGCCATGCCATGCTATGTAACTGATATGCATTTTTTTTTTCAGGTTATAAATGGGCAGGGCAAAAAATTGCAGTGTAGCCACTATATACCTGCTGTGATAACTCAAGGAAAAGCACTTCCTTGTGTAATATACTGTCATGGAAACAGGTAAGGGTATAACACATTATCCTTTTGCTTAATATAGGTTGATTTTTCAGTTTTGCCAAGCTGCTTTTCCACCTATTAAGTTAACTTACTACTAAAGTGCAATCCTAATCGTTACATATAGTATTTTCTACTATTTTGTTATATTGTTTTTCCAGGATTAATTGATATGCATTATTTATTTTCCAGTGGATGCAGAGCCGATGCTAGTGAAGCCGCTATTATTCTTCTACCATCAAATATTACAGTCTTTACGCTGGACTTTTCAGGGTCTGGACTCTCTGAAGGAGAGCATGTCACCTTGGGATGGAATGAAGTGAGTTCGCCTTGTGCAAATAGAAGATTTAAGAATGCTATACGTTCTTTCTGAAACCTTCTGTTTGTGTATAGATTGTGTATGCAGAACTAGTTGAAATGATATTATGTAAATAAATAACACTTAATAATTTGGCGTCTATGATCTGTCTTTGTCAAGAAATATATAATCTGGAAGATTATCATAACTGTCAAAAGGATGGTTAGTGAAATCTAAAACCTTGTATATAAGATTAAACAACAACAAAGCCTTTCAGTCCCAAGCAAGTTGGGGTAGGCGTATATAAGATTAAACACAGTATAAAATTTATAGCAAGACAATTCTCATCCAAATTTGACTGATTTTAAATGTTCCTTTTGACCAATTGAACCTTCTCTCTCCCTTTGTCTCTTTCTTCTGCTCTGGGCCATCAACACCTTAGTTTATCACGATGCTTCTATTTCAATGTTTTTTATTGCTTTTAAAGGCACACTGATGACATTTTTTTTTACAGAAAGAAGATCTGAAAGCTGTTGTTAATTATTTGCGGACAGATGGAAACATATCTTGCATTGGCCTGTGGGGCCGCTCAATGGGTGCAGTCACAAGGTATGTTCTTTATATTGAATTGAATCCTCATTTTCTCCTGTAGTGGGTAGACACCCTGTCGTTCAGCTTAGTATGTTTGTATGGTTTATGATGACCCTGTGTAATATTCAGCTTATGTTGAACTTGCTATTCAGCTTCATGTGCTTGTAGCCTTTATAATATGCGTTAGCAATATTGTTGCTTCTGTGTATGTGTGTGTATGTAGGCATGTGCTGTTCACATGCTGAAACACTCTAAATTTTGCCTCATTCAGAAGATCTTGTTCTCTTCTTTCAGTTTAATGTATGGAGCAGAGGATCCATCAATTGCTGGGATGGTTCTTGATAGTCCATTCTCTAATCTGGTTGACTTGATGATGGAACTAGTCGATACCTACAAATACCCATTGCCAAAATTCACGGTAAGCATCGTTTGATGACGAAGACTTGCCAGCTGTCACTAACAACGTGGATATGTTGTTGTCTTTGTTTGTTTTATTTGATCTAGATATGCTCATATGCATAGCGATGCTGCATACTTGCACATGGTAGATTCCATCTTATTTATTATGGAGCTTGTATTTGTTTGTTTAGGTCAAACTTGCAATACAGCACATGCGGAAGATTGTTAAGAGAAAAGCCAGCTTTGACATCATGGATCTTGATACCATTCAGGTTTACTACCACACAGATTTTAAGTTATTTAAAATACTATATAGTTTGTTCTTATGCAAATGATTGCTGTTAGGTGCTAGGAGATTTCACAAGTCTTTTTTTTTGTGGCTCTTATAAATAATGGTAGACTTGTAGGTTGGTTTTCTGATAGTTGGGTCCTAAACAAAAGCAAAAAAGCTGGATAAGAAACTGGAGAACTACACGTCCCTTTTCTCTTTAGGCAGTAAATGAGAGTCTGCACTTCTGTTGCCAACTGCGCAGTGCAAGCTTATATTGAATAATGATGTGGACACATCATTTGAAAACTTATATGTGATTCTGTTTTGGCAGCATCCCAGCACATAATTAGTTTGTGAATGTAATCCTGTAGGTAGCAAAACGATGTTTTGTTCCTGCTTTGTTTGGACATGGAACTGAGGACGACTTTATACTGCCCCATCATTCGGACAAAATCTGCGAATCATATGTTGTAAGTTTCTACTTCTCCATCCAATATGAAACATAGATGATTTTTTGTCTGTCAAGATAGTAATATATGGTTTATCCACATGTATCTGCAGGGAGATAAAAACATTATAAAATTTGATGGGGACCATAATTCGCCCCGTCCACAATTTTACTTTGACTCAATCACTATATTTTTCCATAATGTGCTAAACCCTCCTGATGTCCCCGATGAACATTATTTCATGTCACCACATGGAAGCCTTGGTCAGGTAGTACAAATTGGTATTCCTTCAGTCTTGAAACCTGCTGACCTTACTTACTTAGCTTCTGGTGACAGGGTCATTGGGATACAGAACATGATATAGAGTATAGGATTGCTCAATCACCAACAGGTATGATTTGCAAACCTTCATCCGGACTTGTGTTTTGCACCAGTCATGTCAAGTAACTTATATGTAATTTGTTCTCGGCAGCCTCTGCGACTACTACAGAAGATGCCATTGCACAGTTGCGTTCTAGAAGGCTCATGAGTAGAATGGAGGTAAGTTGACAGCAATTCTGCTTCTTCATTGTGCCATAGTGGTATTCTGGTTTATTGGTTCTCTTTCTCAAATGGAAGAATAATAGCTATCTTAGTGGCGATCCATATGCCATCAAGCAATTTATAGTGTCTTATCTACCTTTTCTAGTAAAGCAGGAAACTCAGTCTTATTTTCTTTGATTGTTTATAGGTCCCATCTGTTGCGACTACAGAAGGCAGGGCCGACAGAACTGAGGTGTTCTTTTTATGCTATTTGGACCTTATAGGATTTTTTATATTTCATAACACTGAATTCTTCTACCTTATCATTCACTGCTTGACTGGTTTCCCCCGGTAGCATTGCAGCTTCATTAATATAAAACACATGACCTGTTGCCACCAGTAACCTATCTGCTCTAAGGCACAGGGTGACTTCAGATTAATTTGATATTAAATCTACGATATTGTTACAATACAATATACGTTTCACACGAATATCTGGTTGGTTTAATTGTCCATGTTTCCTTTCACTATATAGGTGAGGATTGTCCCTAATATTTCGCCTACAAAATCCCCTCTCTCCATCTCCGTGCTATGGATTCTTTGGTGACTGGCTCTTTGGTACAGTTCCAGCGACCCTTGCGCTTGAGCTGAAGCCATTTTGCAGTATGAAACTGCAATCTAATAATTGGTGTTAGCCACACTTGATATAAATAACTATTATATATGATTTGGCCATTTGGGTATCTTTTGGTTTAGAATCTTCAGTGTTATCATAATGGGTTTAAGAGTCTTAGACATGGAGGAGAATGAGCTTACCAATTGCTTCTTGTTAAGTAAAACCTATGAGGATTAGCAATACAATAACCATTGGTGGTACTCAAGATTTTTTTGTCTTGCGCACTCGTTCTTTTCACTTTAGTCATTGGTATGGTGTGTGTTGACAACAACAGGTGGTTATAGCATCTAGCATGAACTCAAGAATCTTATGTGCAAATAAATTAACCTGACTAAATAGTTCTCTTCCGATGGTATTTATAACGCTGATAAATTTTGGACGGAATGCTTTGATTTTGCATGCATCATTATTGATCTTTTGACAAGCTTACAGAAGATTGCATCCATCAAGCATCACCACTCAGATTCTTTTTTGGCTGCTGTTTGGACAGTTATTGGATAGTGACGTTGGTCCCTCCTCATCTAGCGCATCTACTGCAACACCTCCCAATGGCCGTAACGGAAGGATGCTGACTCCAACCTCTGATGATGGCGAGTATGTGGAGTACTCATTTGATAGCGTATCAGACATGCCTTACACCGAGGAAGACGAAGATAGAGTAAGTTATACTGTAATGTTCTTTGGGGTTGTTGTTGTAACTTCACATTTGATTAGTTTGCAGTTTCTTAAGATCCTCGTAGACTTCAATATGCAAAAATGTTCCAGGATGTGTAGTAGAGGTAAAAAATGCGAGGATTGAGAGCTAGTTGCCTGCCTCTCAGGTAGAGGGCAAATAGTCAGCTTGGATGGTGTTGGGAGACCTGGTAGTGCTTTAGCGATTCGTGACTTATTATTCAATCGCTAATCGTTGTTTAAGCTATGAAAGTGAAATTACATTTCTTAACAAGGATTTTATTGGTCCAAACTAACGTTATAATGGGGATGTTAACTCCCAAAAAGCACGAGCAAGCTGTGGTAGATGCATAAAGTTTTGTGTTAGCTCTATTGTTGCAGTTGTGCTCACCATGTACCGACAATGTAGCTATGTAAATGGATGTTCTAAGGGTTATCATAGTGTAGGCTTATCTGTGCTTAATACGCGTATACTTTCTAGTCTTTACCTTTTGACGTTTCGAACCTTATCAGTGGTTAATCTTTCTCTGTTGTGCTGAAATGCAGATGTTGATGCAAGCAATTCTTGAGTCCCTGAAGGATCTAGATAAGTCAAATACAAAGAACACCGAGTCAGTTGCATCTGATGCCATGTCCAAAGAAAATAATAATGTAGCAAAAGATTGCAATCATACAGCTGATGTTGTAGCATTGGAGACAGATGCATCCTCCATCTATGTCAGTGCCACTGATGTTCCTGCCAAGGATGTAGCAGTCTGCAACAGTGTAACCAAGAAAGCTGTTGTGCAAAGTGCAGACCACAGCGCTGCAAGCGATGCTGCCGTTTCTGTAAATGCTGCTGGCACATCAGAATCCAACGGCTCAACTCAGTCTGTCGACGGAAAATCTGGCTCGTCAGAATCCCAGAAACCCGCGCAGAACTCCAGTGGACAGGATGGCACAAGAGCAACCCTGGTAGTCCAGAAGAGCCGGACCGGCAGCTTAATCGATGGATTGTCACAAAAATGGGGTTCCTTCTTCAAGAACAATGACTGAGCCAGAGAAGTTATAAAGAGGCGTGGCCGTTGACGATACACGTTTTGTGTGTTAATATAGTCCATAGAATTGCTGTTGGCTGGGCACCATGGCCAGCTTGATTGGTTTTACCTGTAAAATGAAAAAAGGGAAAGGAAATACTGTACAATTGGTTTAGTGTGTTGGTGTATATATAGAACTAGGAAAGGTAGCGATCCCCTGATTGTGTATCATGTCTCAAACACTTGGGCTTCTTGTGAATTGGTAGATTTTCGTTTATAGGATATATGTTGTTAATGCAACTCACGCTAATCACTTCATATCTTGCATTTGTAAAGAAGAAATCACTTGATTTCCCATTTCTTGTGCAGGAAAGCATGTTTTACTGCATTTGTTAGAAGGAAATGCATCCAGCTTATAGCTTGAGTGTTGCTGACGACTATCCGTAATCTGGCGAGCAGATGATGACTCGCTTGCATTTGCGTGAAATATACACATCAACCAGCCTTTACGCATTTTTGTAGTGTGGGTGGCAATGTTGCGTTGATGAGTTCAGTCTTTAGTAGGTCCTCTGGAGGTGACCGAGTTCAGTATTTGATGCCCCTGTGGTGGTGAGCGTGCATGGTACTCAAATCGCTTGCTAATACTTCATCAGTTTCTATATATATATGCTCATGAATATTACCACGTAGATTAATAGGTGCAAATATCATGCTCATGAATGCATGCCATTCCGGTATGCATGAAAGAAGAAGGTCAAACTTTTGAGTTCACCCAAGAGGACAAACCTCCAAGTTTGTGCATAAAAGACAAAGTTTTGAGTCCACGTATGAGAAAAAATATGTCAGTATGCTCATGGGCTCATGGCTGGTTCGACCATGCAAGTGAAGCTCTCTCGTGGATTTCTGAAGCAACGCGTAAGTGCTGGAGGTAGCAACGCGTCCAGAGCTGGAACGGTGGTCAGTCCAGGACTCCAGGTGTTGCCAGAATAAAGCATGCATGACCCTCTCGCTTCTATATAAGGAGCAGAATTTGAACACTTCGAGGCATCAGAAGCAGAAACTCTTTAGTAAGTGACAAAAATATATATTGTTTAGTAGTTCGTAGGGAATTGGTTACTGAATTATGTCAAATGTAATTGATATGAAACGAAACCTTTATTCTACGCTTATGGTACTTGAGCAAGAGTGCGAGCTTGCATTAGTGTAAGGTAATTTAGCCTCTTGTTCTGTGCATTCGGGGCTTCCTGAAAGGGAAAATTATATGTAAGTATGGTGAGTTTAATAAAGTGAGTTCCCTTTTGTAATTGCAGTCTAGTTTGTGCGATCTGTGTTTTTACGCTAAGGATCCCATACGGGAAGACTCTACGTGTAGTTCTTGTTTAAAACCCGTGAGGTGTTGAAAGAACATATACCTGTAGAGAAGTGTTCGGGTGGATGGAAAGACAGTAAAACATTCTCATACGATCAGACTTGGAGTAGTAAAAGAGTAGTAAAAGGTAATTTATCTTTGTTCAATATAGCCTACAACGCATATGGTGAGTAACAATTAGAGGTATCACAACCGCTGCACACACCGTCGGTTGAACCATTGGCTTCGCCGGTCCAAAGATCCTACAAAACACACATAAAAATAAATTTAGAAATTAATAATCTTAATTAAGTTAATCTAAATTTCAATTTTATAATAAAATAATTTGTAATACTAATTAATTTCGAAATTATTAGCTAATATTGGTTTATATCCTAACCAATATCGTTAATGTCTTATTATCATTGTATTTATCTGTGTACTGTGTTGGTATCAGAGCAAGTTCAATCATTGAAAGGCTAAAATATTTGAACCTATTTCCTCCGTTTTTTAATATAAGATGTTTTAGCTTTTGTCTACATACACATGCATACAAATGTATGTAGACATATTTTTGTGTGCATGTTCACTCATTTTAGTGTGCATATAGACAACATGTGTATCACCTAAAACTTCTTATATTAAAAAACAGAGGAAGTAGAAGTTAGTGCATGTACGGTTGTCAATACTAACTAATACTTATGGCGTGCGTTGCATGTGCAAGGCTACTAGTTAATATAAGGTACAGAATAAATCCACTTAAAGACCATACTTGGCATACGTATCATGGCCCGTTGAATATACTTGCTGATTTGATCTACAACTTTTTTATATCTTGGGGAAAAAGACAAGACAATTTAGACCAGAAATTTGAAAATTTATCTAAAGAATAGCAGAAGCTTGTAGAAAGGTACTCCGGGTTGAATAATAAACTTGATCTAGTTATACATAATCTAGAAGAAGCTAAAGCAAGGCAAAATATAGTTTGTAAAAATAACGATTATATTAAGAAAGAATTTGAGTCTTTAAGAAAGAATTTAAGTTGTTTTCTAAATAAAACATCATTAACAAAGGAATCTTTATTTGGTGCAGTGTCAAGACACGATAAACTTGAAGTTAAAAAGTTAGTGCAAGAGGTAAAGACTTTGATCCTTTCATAAGTTATATGTTTGAATATTACCCAAACATTAAAAGAAGCAGCAAAACATTTAGCACCTCCTATCAGTTTCTCTGATCACGATTCACCTAAAGAAGATTCCAAGGTAATAATAAAACAGAATAATACTATCCTCCAACTACTAGTTTAGGTATTAGAGAAACTAAATAATAATCAAAACAATAAAGAAATAATACCACCCTCATTAGGATTAGTATCATTCTCAAGAAATATTATTTCAGAAAAATGGAGTTATCTAAAACTCTTTCTAGAAGATATAAAACCATCCAATTAATAAGGCAGGATTCAAAACCTCTAACCTTGCGGAATATAATATCTTGCAAAGGTGATGGCATAGATAATTTAGGAGACTTCATAGGTTTAGAAAGATATCTAGAAAGGTACCAAAAGGATACTTGAAAGTAAAATTGGCCCATATAGAATATCTAGAGAAATAGAATTAAGTGTCTTAACACGTCCTGTAGAATTAGGAATTGTGAGCAAACATATTGAAAAGGAACTCAAGTATTCAAGTATGCTGGTTATAAATTTATTCACCAAGGTATGTATATCATAGAAGTTAAAGGTATGACAAGAAACAAATTAGGAACGAAGGTTCTAATAAGATTATTAGATAAGAGATGGGGATCATTAGATAAAGCAGCACTTGGCTTTATGGAAGGAGATATGAATGAAAATAGGCTAATAACTTATATAGTCCCATACCTAATGATTATAGTAAAAGAATTTGTTGGAAAAAATGAGTTTTGGTTTTCAGACCAAAGGATATGAAGATTTTTAAAGGAACAAATCTGTTAGTAAGCATATAATTTATAGGAAGACTTACTGATAAGAGTAGTTCTAGATATAGAGTAAATGTAAATGATGTAATTAAAAATATATAGTCAAAAGGAATAAAATTTATGAGTCCTCTTAAAATAAGATCTGAATAAAAAGCTGGAGAAGAATGGAATATAAGGGATCTTGTAGAAAAGAAAGAATTACAACAACCAGAAGGATACATAAGTTATCAAAATGGCGAAGGAAATATTATCTGAATGCATGGAAAGGACAGGAGATCTTATATTCCATTCTTCTCCAGTTCTGGTTGTTGTAGTTCTCTCTTTTTTATAAGATCACTTATATTCCATTCTTCTCCAGCTCTTTCTTCAGAACATATTTTAAGAGGACTCATACAATTTATTACTTTTGACTGCATATTTATAATTACATCATTTACATTTACTCTATATCTAGAACTCCTCTTATTAGTAAGTCTTCCTATAAATTCTATACTTACTAACAGATTTGTTCCTTTAAAATCTTCATATCCTTTGGTCTGAAAACCAAAACTCATTTTGTCAGTAAATTATTTTACTGGCACCATTAGGCCTGGGCCTATATAAGTTATTGGCCTATTTTCATTCATATCTCCTTCCATAAGGCTAGTACCGTTTTATCTACTGATCCCCATCTCTTATCTAAAAATGTTATTAGCATCTTTGTTCCTAATTTCTTTCTTGACATACCTTTAACTCCTGTGATATACATACCTTGGTGAATAAATTTATAACCGGCATACTTGGGTTCATTTTCAATATTTTTGCCCAGAATTCTTAATTGTACACGATGTGTTGACACACTTAATTCTATTTCTCTAGATTTCTATATATGCCACTTTTACTTTCAAATATTCCCATGTGATAAACCTATTGTGGTCTTATTTTTCTTAAAGTATCCTTTTGATACCTTTCTAGATCTCTTTCTAAATCTTTGACGTCTTCTAAATTATCTATGTCATCACCTTTGCAAGATATTATATCCTCAAGGTTAGATGTTTTGAATCTTGCCTTATTAATTGGTTGGGTTTGTCTCTTCTACAGAGAGTTTTAGGTAACTTCATTTTTCTGAATTAATATTTCTTGATGATGATACTAATCCTGATGAGGGTAGTATGTAAAATTGATGATCGAGAGAATATGTCAGGGAAACTATTGCTTTTCCTTTAATATGCTCAAAAACAACTTTATATCCATTTCTTGTTATAATATGTTCGAATAAAACCCATCCACGAGTAGACTTTTCTTGCTATTTATTTGATTATAGTACCTACATATCGCCTCACAATCCGTTCTTACTATAAATTCTTTAAATCCTAAGTACAGTCTACATGCATTTTTTGCATGAACTACCACAAGGATTTTACATCGCGTATCTGCAAATTTTCTCTTCATTTTTTGCAGAATATTTATTACGCTTATGTTTTAATATTGCACCCCATCAAAGATTGGATGCATATGTTTCTATCATGAAATAATTATCATCTAATGGTAGCTCTAAGGGCTTCAAATTCTTGACTTTTTCTTGTATGGTTCTAACTAATTTTATATCTTCCGAATTAAATTATTTTTGACCATTCTTCCCTAATTTAGTATATAATGGTCCAACAAGTTTTGCTAGATTATCTATATAATTTCTTGCATAGTTTACTATTCCTAAAAAAAATGTAGTACCTTTTTATCATTCCTTGTATTAGGGAATTGTAATTCTTAGCAATGTGCTCATGTAAGTATATTTTCCCTTCTCCTATCCCATGCCCTATAAAATACCCAAAATATTGATATTGTATGTAGGGTGTATAGTTTTTGACTCGGAAATTAAATCACGCTTGTGGACGGGAAAACACACCAGGTTTGGAGGGAATTATCTGGCAAATTGATGTGGGAAAAAGAGGAGTTTGCATGAGATAAGGAAACTTAATAAAGTCACTTAAAAAAATCAGATGAGTGGTGGAACGCAATACACCTTATATTCTGGACTTCTTCTAAAAAGCAAATATACCTTGTATATAGAAACGAAGGGAGTAATATTTGCATACAGACTGTCATAACTTAGACAAAAACTACAAATAGAGACCAAGCTTCATGGAGCACTTTATTTTAAAAATTCAAAATCATATTTGAAGTTTCAAAAAGATTTTGAAAATATACAATGTTGTATTCTACCAACGTGCAAAATCTCAAATCAAATTATTTATATTCTGAGCTGCAAAAAAATAAAGAATCTGCTAGATTTGGAAGAGTTAAAATTTTGCACTGCTCACTACTTTCAAATATCATACTTTGTCATTTTATTGAGTCCCAAAACATAAGATATTTTTAGTGTAGATTTTATTTGTTATAATACAACATTTTTCAGTTTTTTAAGCGTAAAAATATGTTGTCGATTTTAAAAAAAAGCTCCATGGAGCTCGGCCTAACTTAGATTATTACTTAATTATTTTCCACTCATTTTTATACCTTAGTGGTGTGTATGTTACCATCTATGTTAGACCTCCCATTGTGAAATAGGTACTAACTAGTGGCAGATGTAGGATTAAATCATAGGGTGCCAAACTCAAGTTTCATAGTTTAAATATCATATAAAACTATTTTTAACACATATAATATAAATAGACTAATTGCTACCAAATTAAGAAAACTGCATTTTCAAGGGTGCCACGGCAGATGGCACCCCGCCGGATACAACCATAGTGCTAACATACATTCCATGTATGAAAAAAAAGTGATGTGTCAATTAATTAATGAGAAGAGAGATGTTTACGATAATATGTAATCATAGCATAACACACCTAGAAAACAATAAGTCCACATCTAATAAATGAAGCTTTGTATCATACCAAATATATGTTACTACCCATAGAAGTGTTAACATAGACTAGTATCCTGCATGATATTAGTACTTTAGACATGCTACTTCCTGGTAGCCTAAGAAAAATCTTACGTTATGGAAGTGTAACAATTTTTGCCCCATCCGCCTGTGCAGGTAACACGCATTTCGGAGATACTCCCTCCGATCATTTTTATTATGCATATTAGGTTTGTATCACTATTCAAAATATCTTCCGATATTCCAATAAACTGGTCGATTTATCCCTTACCAGTGTCTCACCGATAATATAAATCAGCCGATAAATTAGCTGATATGCCGAGAAATCGGCCGATATGCTGATAAACCGGCCGATTTACCACTTATTTTTGGTCGACTAATAAGTTCCCGATAAGCGATATCCCCAACATTGGTTTGTATTATATCAAATGTTGTAGAGTTTGATTAAGTTTTTAGGAAAAAAATAAGTAGCAATTAATGATATTGATATGAAAATATATTCCATGATGCCGAATGATTTTGATTTCGCATTGTGAATGTTGATATTTTTAAATAAAATTGGTCAAACTTTAAATTTTTAATTCGAAAAAACCTAATATACAAAATAAAAATTACCAGAGGGAGTACACAGATGAACATGCGAGAGGGAACAACGTGCAGGATATACACAAATTAAATCCAAAGCGGAAGTATTTTTAATTTTGGATTTAATTGTTAACGGGAATTTTTCGAGAGCTTGCTGTCGATAGGACGGCAGCAATTATGGCTGTACAGTTCAGCAAAAGTGTATTCAACTCGTCCCCTCGGCTTCTTCGTCTTTCCCCATCCCTCGCGTCACCGGTAGAAACTGGAGGCTCACAGTTCTACCGCACAAACCATTGCTGCCGTCCTGTCGACAGAAAATTAGCCGTAAGCTCTCAATCTTTTGTCTAACTTTCTCGGTGACTAGTTTGGAGACTCTTCAGGATGTTTGATTAATCAATTCCATCTCAAGGTTTCCCTTCTTTTTCCTTTTTCTTTTCATGAATCACTGATCGAATCCATGTGAAGATGCGCATTTTATTTCCTATATAATAGTGCAGTTTTATTCTAATGAATCTATCAATATATCAAAGAGAACCCGTTTAGCCCTCCCCTCCACCCCTCCACGTCGCCCCCATTTTTGTGACGTTCGATCGCGCGATCCGACGGCCAGGAGGCGGCCACGTCACCCTCCAGCGCGCGGCACTGTTCTAACAACAGTATCGCACTTCTACAGTGCGCATCGCGCTCCGCGCCGTCGATCTCCCATCGGACGGCCAGCACAGCAAGCCAACGTGGCCTTTTTACGAAAAGGATCCTCTACTCACACGAAATTGCGGAGGAGACCCAACTTTGCACGCGGAAGGACTAACTTAAAAAATTCGGAAACCGTAGGGGCTTCTCTGCAAAAACTCCGCCACACCCCCCCTTTCTTCTCTTCTCTCCCCGCGCGGCTGCGACGCTGCCGCCGCCATTGCGCTGCTCCCTCGACGGATTTACGGCTCAATATATCAAAGAGAACCCGTTTAGCCCTCCCCTCCACCCCTCCACGTCGCCCCCATTTTTGTGACGTTCGATCGCGCGATCCGACGGCCAGGAGGCGGCCACGTTACCCTCCAGCGCGCGGCACTGTTCTAACAACAGTATCGCACTTCTACAGTGCGCATCGCGCTCCGCGCCGTCGATCTCCCATCGGACGGCCAACACAGCAAGCCAGCGTGGCATTTTTACGAAAAGGATCCTCTACTCACACGAAATTGCGGAGGAGACCCAACTTTGCACGCGGAAGGACTAACATAAAAAATTCGGAAACCGTAGGGGCTTCTCTGCAAAAACTCCGCCACACCCCATTTCTTCTCTTCTCTCCCCGCGCGGCTGCGACGCTGCCACCGCCGCCGACGCGCGCCGCCGCCATTGCGCTGCTCCCTCGACAGATTTACGGGCACGGCGACGTGCGCCGTCGCTTGATCTACCTCCTCGCCGCGCGCCGCCTGCCGGAACACCGCCTAGCCGCCGCAATTGCCGTCGCCGCGTGCGCCGTCCTCCGCCGGCGTCGCGCCTCGCCGGCGCCGCTCCGGCGACCCAAATTGGACGGCGCCGCCGCCCACGGCCCCCCCCCCCCCCCCGCGACCAGGCGCGAGCAGCGGGCTCAGCTGCGCGCCCCAGCTCGCCGTGCCGCGACGCCGGCGAGCTCGGCTCCGCCGCGGCCGATCCGGCCAGCTCTGGCCGCTGTGACGTCATCAGGACGTCACAGTGGGCCCCACATAACAGAATTTTTTTCTTTTCCATTTTTTTCCCAAAAAAAAAAGCTGGAAAATCAGTGAATTCAAATATACCCAATAAAAAAATACAGTACACATATCAAAGTTGCCACAACAAAAAAAATATGCTAACCATTTATGTCGTCCAACAAAATTCGAATTTAAATATTTCAAAAAATTAAGTACCTTCAAAATTTGTCCATTTTCGTAAGCGTTGCAGAATTCAAATGAAAATACAATAAACATAACAAAGTGGCCACAAAAAAAAATGCTGACTATTCATGTCGCACGGTTAAAAACCAAATTTGAATATTTCAAAACTTAAAGTGCCTTCCAAGTTACTCAAAGTAATACAAATAATACATATAAAACAAACTTAACAAATTTTCAAAATTCTCAACCAAACTTCAAACTTCTCACACAAAAATTACACGATCATTCCATCCTGCAAAAAAAAGATAAATGATATGCCCAAAAAGAGTTCAAAATTTAACAAACCTTAAGACTGTCTCCACGAAAATTTCACCAAAATTGTTCAAATGTCAAATACAGATATTTAAAACTTTTAAACACCCTCGAAATCTTTCGAAACAATTTCAGGATCTTAACAAATTTTAACCACGACCTTTCTTTGCATTTTAACGATTTTTAGATCCACACACTTCAAATATGTGGACATTTTTCAAATTTCAACTCTACCGCCATAACAGTGCAAACAAATTTGAATATTTCAAAATTTCAGCTGCATTTCAAATCTAACAGTTCCATTGACGTCAAAACAAAATTGTTCAAATGTCAAATACAGATATTTAAAACTTTTAAACACCTTCGAAATCTTTCGAAACAATTTCAGGATCTTAACAAATTTTAAGCACGACCTTTCTTTGCATTTCGACGATTTTCAGATCCACACACTTCAAATATGTGGACATTTTTCAAATTTCAATTCTACCGCCATAACAGTGCAAACAAATTTGAAATATTTCAAAATTTCAGCTGCGTTTCAAATCTAACAGTTCCATTGACGTCAAAATATTTCAGATCTAAATAACTTTCCAATTTAACTAATTTTCAAAGCCTAAACAATTTCCAAACACAACCTCTCTTTGCATTCCACCAATTCTCAAATTTATGAAAATTTTAAATGCCAACATTTTCCAATTTGAATTTTTCCCCACGGGTGCGGCGGTGCCGCCGCACCAAATTTACCTAGTTAAGTGTAAAAGGATTTGCCGCAACATATATCCTGAAGCCTGACACCAAAATTCTTGTTTTCTTTTTACCCTTTTCTCCGCAATCTTAGAACTTCTGCAGCTTGTACTAGGTTAAGCTTCTGTACGTAGATCTGGTTATGAGATGGGCAAGCCTTGTCAGAGATCAATGGAGAAGGATGGCGATTACTGCAGCGGTCATTTAGAGGAGCAAGACAAGTATTTCTTCAAAATTATGATTGGTGATTTTCGTGAAAGAATCGTAAGATTTTTCCCCAACTGCACTACGTTCTTGTTAATTTCCTTTTTCGTGCTGCAATTCCTCTCAGCCGGAGAACGTGTTAGCAGGTTCATGATATTTTCTATATTCATCGACTCCAAAGAAAAGTTCTTAATTAAACTGATATGAAACCAGATGGCAGATGTTTTTGAATCCATGGATTTTTTTTCGATTTTTGAACTGTTGTTAATCAACATAATAGTATCATAGTTCTGCTAGTACCATGTTGCTAAAAACTGGAAGTAACAGTGGAATTTCTATCTCCGCGGCGTTGAATAGCCGATTTGTGACTAACAAAATAACGGGTAAATGTTCTCTTGGTTCTCAAATAATTTATAGCATTAACTGTTGGCGTTTCTTCCTGCAAGACAATGAGCTTTGAACATATCAACCATACTACTGATGTAGCAAAAACATTTGTACTTCCTCATGAGGGCTGTTCTTTGTATTTATCTTGTTGCTGCAGACCATACCAGATGCATTTGTGAAACACTTCAAGGGGAAATTAGAAAGATCCATTAAGCTGGAATCACGCAATGGTTGCACCTTTGACGCGCAAGTTACCAGCAATTATAACGAACTAGTTCTCCAATCTGGATGGAATGCATTTGTTAGTGCTCATGACTTGAAAGTGGGGGGTTTTCTGATGTTCAAGTACAATGGGATGTCTCAACTGGAGGTTCTAATCTTCAACCCGAGTGGCTGCGAGAAAGTACCATCGTGTCTTGTCATCAATAATACTGGTCAAGAACTAATTGACATCTCAAGCACTTTTGATGATATTATCAGAAATTCACCACAAAGTGAAAGGTCAAACCAGGGAAGAAGATTGTGCATATCAGTTCATCGAGGCCTCTTCCCGAGGCATCAGGTTTACTAATCATACTGCCAAGCCAACTATACAAATTAGAACTTTTTTGCATTATATATTTGCTTAATTTGTGCGCATGTAGGTTATCTTTCATCATCAGAAGATGACCTGGAAGCGCATTCTGTCCCGCCTTACATCCTCCCAAAAGGCACCCTTCTTACTGACACGCAGACGAAGAAACTAGAAAAAAAGTTCCAAGCTAGTCAATCCAAAACCCCCATCTACGGGTGTATCCTGAATACGAGCAGTGTTTATGGAAACCCTCCTGCTCTGGTGAGTCAAAACCTCTGTTATTGAATGCGCATTCTATTCTTTTGCCATGCGCGTTTGTCAAAAGGTATTGTTTCAATTACTTAATTTGTTCAAGTTGAGAAAGTTTTGCGTACTTTATGAAAACGTTTTATTTTTCTGAAAATTGGTAATGTATTAGTCAAATAACATTGTTTTGGATACAATCATTCAATGCCGATCTCAACACGCAGGCCGGAACCGAACTTTTTAACACACCACCACTCAACTCTCTACGGTCAAATTGGCAAAGATCATGAGCGACTACATTACAATTTCAACTGATCTTTGATAAAATAACTTGTGGATCCAGGGGCTTCTTCAGCTTGAATTCCTTTGCAATAAAACAGATTTCAGTTCTATCAATGCTGTCTTCTTTGAACACCTCCAGGAGTGACACGCAATCCGTTTCAATTATCAAGTTTAAACCAGAATGTGCCATAATTGTCTTAGCGACTAGACTACAGATAGTTTATCTGCAGTATCCATAAATTGAACATACTGGAGTATTTGTGTGGAATCGTAGTGTTTCAAACTAGATATTATGTTGTTTTACTTGAATTGGCATTATATATGACTTCTTCCTATGTATTTAGTTCCTATCTCCAAAGTACCCCAACACATACCTTCCGTTTGGCAATGAAACACTGATCCTCGAGCGCCATGGCAAGAATTGGGAAGTGCGGTGCAGCGTTGCCTCGTTTAAACGTAAAAGGTTTACGAAGGGGTGGAAACAGTTTGCACGTGCCAACAGTTTGAAGGTGGGAGATTTCTGTCTCTTCGAGCTATTCAAGAAGAAGAAGCAGTACACCATGAGTGTTCATATCATTCGAAAAAAATGAAGTCTGCTAGGCTGGTCGATCTCTTCGGCTCATCGTTCCGACTTTTGCTATTGGTGGAGTGTTCCGTATGTTTGATACAGGCACTATCAGTGATGTATACCTTGTTTGCTTGTACTGTCCAAGTTCGATCAGTCATCGCTTTGTTTTATGCTCAAGGAATTTTTTGCTGTAAAATGTGTAAGAAACTAGGGTTGGAGCTAATTTGGCCTACCCTCTATTCCTCTGCCTTATCGGTGGTGCCGCTCACAATGCATATTGAGGCTAGAGGCTGGGACCTTTATATAGACTCCAAATTCCAGATAACTCAATCTGTTTCCAGATAGAACTCGTGACTTGTTAAACCAACCACTATCATTAACAGCCATTAACCGAGCCTATTACTGTTAAACAATTAGCACGTGTGAGTCATGCGCCGAGTTCGAATACAAAATCAAACTCGCAGGATTTAACAATCCATAGAGCCAATCCTATGAACAACCTGGCATTCCGCTCTATACTGTTCCCGGGTATAATTCCAGCATATTAATATACATTGTGTTCCAGAATAGCCGTACCGGCTTCCTTAAAATATATTTCCTTAAGTACATTTCCACATCATTAATTTCCTGTTATTTCCGTGATGCTTCCAGACTGAAGTTTAATTCCGGACAATGTAGTAAATATATAAAATGTTGCAAGACACAATTTCCTACATCTCCCACTTGACTGAAAACATTTTATTTCAGCTAAGTGAATTCCCATGCTATTACATGGTTAGGCGTTAATTTCTTCCTTCAGTGCACTCAGGTTGTATATAAACCTTTGTGACTTTTGGAGTCAAATTATCACAAAGTAACAGGTTATGATGCACCTTTCCACGACCTTAAGTTCACAAAGAAAATTCCTTAGCCATAGACCTTCCTTCAATGCTTGTTGCATCAAAGTATTCATATTTCATAAATAACGAGTACTAAATCATGTTTCCTTTGTACACCATAAAACCTACAAAAGTAAATATTAACACATAACATAAAATAGATTACCTTTCACCAAGATCACAAATAGTGTCAATATCCACGTAGTTGAAGGTTGAGATCATAATGAGTAATCCATATTTCCTTGACATTGCGCGACAAGTCCATTATGTGATTCCAAAAATTTCAATAAGATTCATATTCCGTTTGCTAATAATTCCAGCAAATCGTTTCCGTGCTAATCAAAATAGCAACAATTACAACGGCATGGCAAAGTTCAGGTCGCACGAATAATGTCCCACAATAACTGAGGATGACAATTATTCTTCCTTTTTCCTCACGAGTTTAAATATAATTTCGCAGAGTATCATTCCCTTAATCAAAAGGTACATGACATGTTTGCAATTTTCCATAGAAAAAGGTATCAAAACATTCTCTATGTAATTCCACTCCCAAAAGATTGGAAGCTTCAACATACCTTTCATATGAAAGTTAGAACTGAACCAAGCTTTCACTTCCATCAATGTGATATTTTAGAAACAATAAGAACATAGTTAGCACATATAACGATAACACAAAATAATTCACACTAACCTTTGCATATGATCATCTTCCATCATTAATAAACCGTATGACATGATATTCCATTGATGTGAAGCTTGTTCCAATAAAATTAATTGATCAATTCAATTAGCAAACATTGTCATTGTTCCCACCTCCTCTAAATTCCAGAGTTTACACAAAGTATAACACTTCCTTTGGGTAAATAGTTAAACAACAACAACTACTCTAAATTCCAGAGTTTCCACAAAGTATAACATTTCCTTTGTGCAAATAATTAAACAACAACACCTCCTCTAAATTCCAGAGTTTCCACAAAGTATAAATTTCCTTTGTGTAAAGAATTAAACAACAAACTTAGAATTGTAACTTCCACTAAGAATGCTGCATTAAACTTCCTTGTAAATAAATCCAATAACATCCTATAGGCATGCGGTTGTTTGGTAAAATAACAAGTTCCCAGACTTTTATTATTCATCATTGAGTTTGTTCCTTCCCGCAATGTTTCCACCCATAGTTAACATTAGCAACAAGTTTAGTATTTTTCTTTCCTCTAAAATATAGAGTAACTTCCTCAAATAACACACAATAGTAGCCAAGATATGATGGCCCAATTTAATTCCTCCCACTTTTCCTAAGCATGTTAGTGTTGGGAGTGTAACTTGGTGTTTTCCTTTGAGTTTAACACATATATTTCAGTGTGACTATTAATAAACACACCCTTCATGAGAAAATATCATATTCCTACTTTCCACCAATTTTCACTTTTCCAGATCAAAAACGAAATACCATTTGATCCACTAGAAATTACATTAAATAAAATCTTGGTGTGCTTTGTAGTAAACAATGATTCCAATTCCATACTACCAAAATATAAATAGAATACTTCCTTCCAGTTCACAAAATATAAACAGTGACTGTGATAAATAATGACTTACTCAACAAATAGTAGTATGTAATGCTTTCATAATCCAGTGAATAACCAAGAGTTGTATTCCTCAACCATGGAGTATATGACATCAGACAGCGGTGAATTTGTATTCCTCCATTCAACCATGGAGTATATGAATTAAGACAACGGTGAATAATTCCATGCTCATTAAAATAATTCAATTAATATTCCTGAAGTGTACTTCCCCCACCAATCAGTTTCAAACCTTGTAATCCTTTTATGAACTGATTTTCCACTTCAGTATGAAATGTTAATACAACAAAAACCTTCCGACTTGTATTGTAAAGATATAATAACCATATCAAGTGAATCATGAAATAAATAAATATATCCACCTCAAGTAGAGTGTCAAAAAATACCATAAATATGTGTTGATAAAGTATCATAATCCTCCCACTAAACTTTGAATTCCAGAATTAATAATCCACTAATTCTGTTCCTTGATATGTGACCAAGTTGTAAATGAGATAAAATAATTGAACCTCTAATGGGAGTGTAAAACCAAATGTCACATTGAAGAGAAAACCATAATTGTTAGTCCTCCCACTTAAAGTTTATAATTCCATAATTAACAAGCGTAATTATGTTTGTAGAGTATGACCAAGTCGTAAATTTCATCAACAATAAATTTCAGAGCATGTGTTCCTATTTCAAGTATTCCTCCATATGGAGTGATCTTCACAAAATGTACAGTTTGTACACCAACTTCCAATAATTGTCAAGATAAATGAGTCCATTGTGTTAAATTCCATAATGCATTGATTTTCATTGAGCAATAATTTCACTCTTCCTTTTCCACATAGCATACATAACCAACAAATTCCGATAGAGAAGTGTAAATTAAAATTCTTCTTATCGTAAGTGTCAAAATGAAATTCCTCCATAAACAGAGTTCGATTACATAATTTCCAATTCCAAACTATATACAATTTATCATTAGTGACTAATTAATACACTTATTATTCCTTTGGAATTGTTCACATGTCAGTAAATTTGCTATTGTATTCCATCAAATTATGATGTAGATGCAAAGTAAAATCCAACTATATGGAAAAGTAGTGACAAACAAATATTAAGTGCAAGAAATAACATTGGACATACCGTTGAGTAAATATCGAT
This sequence comes from Poa pratensis, assembly GCA_947311845.1. Taxonomy (NCBI): domain Eukaryota; kingdom Viridiplantae; phylum Streptophyta; class Magnoliopsida; order Poales; family Poaceae; genus Poa; species Poa pratensis. The sequence continues at coordinate 40,338,393 of CAMZMU010000066.1, read as the reverse complement.
TTCCTCTTCCATTGGAGTATTTCCATATTCCTCCAAAAAATAATAAGTAATGTCACTTCCATTATAAACATGCTTCATGCATGTCGCCTCATCATCGTTGCGCCAGAGAATTCCGATGAATTATTAAAATACTCCAATAGATTCCGGAGTAATCCAATGAGTCCAATATATTCCGTCGATAATGTAAATCCATAGCAATTAAAAAACATAGTAGCAAAAATAATAATTAATCCATCTGACAATGAGTTTAATAATTTCCTCAGAGTAAATTCCAACTTCCTCTAAAGTCGAGTGGCGTCCAATGAAGAAGTCCACAAAAATAAGAATCTTTTTCCAGTTTACATATAAAATTCCTAATCTGTACGCTCTCATATTAATAAGCTAAACAATCATCAAATACTGATATAACTATGTGGACCAGTCTATTTTCCATAGTCCAAATTCCATTGTTTTTCCTTTCCCTTTGACTTTTCCGGTTTAGATATATCAATGACATAATCAGCTAAATATTCCTTTCTAAACCGTGTAACTAGAACCACGCTCAGAGTAAACAATGTTTCATGATATGGAGAGAAAAGTGTTACCGATCTGTAGAATCAACAGAGCCAAGCGTTCGGTGTGCAGTCTTCACGTACAAAATAAACAATTCCTGAATGTCTTCAGTGGCTCAAAATAGCAGAAAAACGAAACAAGCTACTCCTCGGAGCTGTAGACCGTGATGGTTAATCACGTGCAGAAGTGGGCAGCGACTCCATACCTAGCGTATGCCTGAGATTTTTCCTACTTGCCGTATATCAGCGACATGCCAAGTAGTACCAAACATTGCAGCAATTTCCTGATGTAGATCATAAAGTATTTGCCGGGTTTGTTTCCTCGATTGAGTGAATTGAAGCAGTAGACTGTATCTGCACCTTCCTTCCTCGATCAGAATAAAAAAGATAGAACTGATTTCCCGTGAAGAATATGAAACGAATCTGGATTAACCCTCCTTCCGCTTCGTCTTCTTCCGATCGGCAGCAGCACCGCACAACACGTGGTTCCGGGATGCAGCAGGCGATTGATTACCCATGCCAGCGTGGAGAGGACCAGCACATGGAGGGACCGACGAGCCAACCGATCGATTTCCGTTGACCAGCTTAAGGAGGTGGAGTTCTTTTTTTTGACACATCCAACTTCCACGTATATTCACCGATCATCCACATACACAGCACATAGATCGAAAGCAAAGGAAGAACAACAATACGAGGAGGATCCAGAGCCAGCATCGAGAGCCACAGCTCCGCCAGCGACGAAGACGAAGGTCAGCAACCACCTTACCACTGCCTGGGCACATTCAAACCCTTGAGAGACGCCGCCTAGCCTGCCCGCCGCGCCGCGACGGACCTCTTGTCGATGAACACGCAGGGCAGACGCCCCCCTGGCACCGCTTCCCCTCTTTGCCTCGGCCGCCATCGGATCCGCCGCAGGAAGAAGCTGGAGATCCCGTCCAGCCCTGGACGAGCGACACGACTCCAGCGCCGCCGCACCGCAGCAGCTGGAGAAGAAGACCGCGCACGGCAGATCCCTGGATCCGCGAGCACGGAGAGGTCGACGACCGCGCGACGTAGCCCCACCGGAGCTCCACCGCCGGAGAGGAAGGACGCCGACGCCAAAACCCCACCGACCGCACCACCGCCTCCACAGCGCCGCCGGCGGGAACCCACACACCCCTACTCTATGTACACGAAGGGATCCGGGGATCCCCCACCCACCCGCCGCCGGAGCGGACGGGGGGAGAGAGATCCCCCGGATCCGCGACGGCGAGAGCGCGGCGCGCAGGCGATTCCAAGAAATCGCCCTTCTCTGCACGGTGCAGGCACAGAACCCTAGAACCTGCAGCGACATATCCATCTACGAAAAAGACGATGACGGCAGAGTTGGCAGCGGACCAGTGGCGGATCCAGCCGCCCCTATGCCCAGGCGCTTGCCCGGGCTTCCGGCCGGCCGATACAGCTTAATTCAATAGCAAGCTTGACTAAAATTAGTGTTATTAGGGTTTAATTTCACTGTTTGCCCAGGCTTTGAATTATTTTTGGGTCCGCCACTGCAGCGGACTACGGATCGGCGACGACCGTGACGGCACAGTGATTTGACGATGACGACAGAGTTCGCAGCCGAATATGGATCGGCGAAGAACATGACGGCGCAGCGAGCCGCAGATTAGCGTCCCCCGCCGGCGACGATCAACGTCGGCTCTGATACCAATGTAAGAAACTAGGGTTGGAGCTAATTCGGCCTACTCTCTATTCCTCTGCCTTATCGGTGATGCCGCTCACAATGCATATTGAGACTAGGGGGTGGGACCTTTATATAGACTCCAAATTCCAGATAACTCAATCTGTTTCCAGATAGAACTCGTGACTTGTTAAACCAACCACTATCATTAACAGCCATTAACCGAGCCTATTACTGTTAAACAATTAGGTCCCAGCACGCACGTGTGACTCATGCGCCGAGTTCGAATACAAAATCAAACTCGCAGGCTTTAACAATCCATAGAGGCAATCCTATGAACAACCTGGCATTCCGCTCTATACTGTTCCCGGGTATAATTCCAGCATATTAATATACATTGTGTTCCAGTATAGCCGTACCGGCTTCCTTAAAATATATTTCCTTAAGTACAATTCCACATCATTAATTCCCTGTTATTTCCGTGATGCTTCCAGACTGAAGTTTAATTCCGGACAATGTAGTAAATATATAAATGTTGCAAGACACAATTTCCTACAAAATGAAGTGCTGTAACAGCCTGTCTGTTTTTGTAACCTCAATAGCCTGAATGTGCATTCTATTCTTTTGCCCCTATGATTATGAAGTTGACCTGAATTCTTACGGTTCCTGGTCTCCTTTCAACTATCAGGCCAAGTGTGAAAGAGTTCATCTGATGCACACGGAGAACATGATTTATTTTTTTAAACTGGGAGTAGATGAACTCAATTACTCAATCACTGTAGGAAACATGAACTGCAAATGTCAAAAAAGAAAAGAAAAGAAAAGGATATGTTCGCCCTGCACGTCTTATCCACGGGTGTCGGGGCGGTGTCGTCCCGTAGTCAAGGCACACGCCGCATCCGCGAGTTGGTCGAGGAGTGTTGTGCATATCTTCTTGTTCTGCCCAAACGATCTCGTCGATCCGATGCCCCAGACGGGTCTCTCCAGGGCGGCCTGAAAGTGTTGTGCATATCTTCTTGTTCTGCCCATTTGCTGCGGCGGTTAAGCTCTGCAAGAAATCCTTCTCTGATATGAAACGCTGGATTCTTGAATTTCTTGACAGGGCGTCACCTATTCAAGAAACTACCTTGGCGGTCACGTGCTGGCATGTGTGGGAAACTAGAAATGACAGCCAGGAACGGACAGGGACTTCCGCATCCGATGCGAGCAGCCGGCAAGATCCAGGTTTATGTGGATATTATCGTGCAACACTGCTTCTATTCCTCAACGGCTAACATGTGTGATTCCTACTCTAGTACACATTGGATTCCACCACCGGCGGACAAGCTTGTGTGAATGTAGATGCTGCTATTTTTCAATCAGTACATCGGATGAGCTGGGGAGCTGTGGGGCGGGATCATACAGGCTCTGTCAAGCTGGCGTGCAACTAAAGAATTGATGGCATCCTCTCCCCTGAACTTGCTGAAGCAATTGCCATTGGCTCTTTACCGTTTAAGTACCTAGGGGTTCCCAGTCATTACACAAAATTACGTAATGCTGAATGGAACCCAGTTGAATGCCGTTTTGAAGGCAAATTGGGTTGTTGGAAAGGCAATATACTTTCCTATGGGGATCGTCTTGTCCTAGTTAATTCAGTATTAACAAGTTTACCAATGTTTATGTTGTCTTTCTTAGAAATATCTAAAGGGTAAGGAAAAAGATTAGATTTCTTTCGATCACGTTTTTTTGGCAAAGCGATGAGAACAAACGTAAATATCGGTTGAACAAAGTGGAATATTATTTGCCGACCAAAAGACCAGGAGGGCTCGGAATAGAGGTACTTAAGCTCAAAATCAATGTTTACTCAGTAAATGGCTGTTTAAACTATTGAACGAGGAAGGGATGTGGCAAGAATTGTTGCACAATAAGTACCTTCACAGCAAAACGTTGGCACAAGTAGAGGCTAATCCAAATGACTCCCCCTTCTGGAAAGGCCTTATGCGGGTTAAAGAGGGTTTCTTTGACAGAGGCTTTTTCAGGATTGGTAATGTGGATGCAACTAGGTTTTGGGAGGACACTTGGCTGGGTAACTCTCCTTTAAATCAACAATATCCATTATTATATAACATTGCTCAGCGTAAAAATGTTACGGTGCATGATGTTTTCAATGGGGCCCCTTCTTTAAACATGACCTAGGAGAGCTCTTCTAGGCGATAGATGGGACGCATGGTCCCAATTATGCCTTAGATTGATGGATATTCAGTTGTCAGATAGAGCAGATCTCTTTGTTTGGAAACTCACAATGAATGATATTTTCTCAGTTAAATCTATGTATGAGGATTTGATGAATGGACATACTAATATTTGAGAACTTACCTTTGGAAACTAAAAATACCACTTAAGATAAAAGTGTTCATGTGTGGTTCCTGAATAGAAAAGTTCTGCTTACTATAGATAACCTTGCTAGAAGAAAGTGGCAGGGATGTACTAAGTGTTCTTTCTGCGGTTCTGAGTGGAACATCTGTTCATATCTTGTCCCTTTGTTCAACTGATTTGGCGTGTTGTTTTTTGTGTTTATAATATTCCTCCTCCATCCAATGTTTCTAATATGTTTGGGAATTGGTTGAATGGAATGGATAAAAAGACCAAGGGTAGAATTCGTATTGGCGTTTCAGCTATTTGTTGGTCTATTTGGAACTGCCGAAATAACTTGGTTTTTAACTGATCAAAGAATTTTCATGTCTTGCAGGTTATCAATATGACGGCGCATTGGATTCAGTTATGGGCGTTCATGCTTCCTTCGGATCAGCGGGATCTTATGGCTACTGGTTGCACTCGGCTCCTGTCGGTGGCACATGATTTTTTCTCCTGGCATACGTAGTTGCATTATGTTGTTTTTTCGCTGGTTGATTCATGTCTCAACCTTGTGTGATTGTTGAGATGTAAACAATATACTTTTGATTATCTGGTAATAAAAAGCCGTATGCATCACTCGATGCAGAGGCTGGGATTCCTTTTTTCGAAAAAAAAAATACACGGTTTCCGAAATATTATCTTGGTATCTTTTTTTCGATAAAGATTATCTTGGTATCTGATTGTCTCTGGATGATCCAACGAATCTTTTCTCCAGAAAGAGATCGGTCTTCTGTAAGGCCTATAGTGGGTGACATCGAAAGCCTCGCTTCAGGGTTTTCTATTTGCTCTGTCAAACACTTTGGTCGTAAATTTATGAGCAGCTCCACAAGACGGCACAAGAAACCAAACTAAGACAGGCCCCAATATAACCTTCCAGTTACTCCAGCCAAAACAGCATATCTGAGTAATATCAGCAACTGATATTGAATATTAGGCTTAGCAGTTAGCAGTCTCATGGTGCGTTAATCCTAACGCCGTGAACCCCTGCGCTGAGGCTGGCCGGCCTCGGCCGGCTGGCATGTCGACGCCACCAATCAAACACGAAGCCCGTTCTTTAAAACACTTGCTCCCTGCTGACTAGCAAGCCACAGCTTCGGATCCCAGCAGCCAGGCCAGGATGACCAGCCAAATCCAAGCATCAGGCGACCAAGCGAAGGCTCATCAGGCGGCGCACTTCGTGTTCGTCCCGCTCATGGCCCAAGGGCACATCATCCCCGCCGTCGACACCGCGCTGCTGCTGGCCACCCACGGCGCGCACTGCACCATCGTTGCGACGCCGTCAACCGCGGCGCGGGTGCGCCCCACCATCGACTCCGCCCGGCAGTCCGGCCTGGCGGTGAGCCTCGTGGACTTCCCTCTCGACTACGCCGCGGTCGGCCTGCCGGACGGGATGCCAGGCGGGGCGGACAACATGGACAACGTCCCCCCGGAGCACATGCTGGCCTTCTTCTCCGCCCTCGCGCTGCTCAGTGGGCCGATCGAGACCCACCTCCGCACGCACGCGCTGCGGCCGCCGACGTGCGTCGTGTCCGACTTCTGCCACCCGTGGACCACGGAGCTGGCGTCCAACCTCGGGGTTCCGTGTCTGAGCTTCTTCAGCATGTGCGCCTTCTGCGTCCTGTGCCAGCACAACGTGGAGAGGTTCAACGCCTACGAGGGCGTGGTCGACCCCAACGAGCCGGTCGTGGTGCCGGGGCTGGAGAAGAGGTTCGAGGTCACGATGGTGCAGGCCCCCGGCTTCTTCCGGGGCTGGCCCGGGTGGGAGAAGCTCGCGGACGACGTGGAGCGCGCGCGGGTCGAGGCCGATGGCGTGGTCATGAACACCTTCGAGGAGATGGAGCCCGAGTACGTCGCCGGCTACGCGGCCGCCAGAGGGATGAAGGTGTGGACCGTGGGACCGGTGTCTCTCTACCACCAGCACGCCGGGACACTGGCTGCGAGAGGGGACACCGCGTCCATCGACGCCGACGATTGCGTCCGGTGGCTCGACGGCAAGGAGCCCGGTTCCGTGGTGTACGTCAGCTTTGGGAGCATCGTGCACGCAGATCCGAAGCAGATTATGGAGCTCGGCCTTGGGTTGGAGGCGTCGGGCTACCCGTTCGTGTGGGTGGTCAAGGGCGCCGAGCGCCATGACCTGGCAGCGCTTGCCTTCCTTCGCGGGCTCGAGAAACGCGTCGCGGGGCGCGGCCTGCTCGTGTGGGGGTGGGCGCCGCAGGCGCTGATCCTGTCGCACCGCGCGGCAGGCGCATTCGTGACGCACTGCGGCTGGAACTCGACGCTGGAGGCGGTCGCGGCGGGGCTACCAGTGGTGACGTGGCCGCACTTCACTGACCAGTTCCTGAACGAGAAGATGGCAGTGGAGGTGCTGGGGATCGGCGTCAGCGTCGGGGTGAAGGAGCCGGTGCTGTACCAGGTGGACGAGAAGGAGATCGTGGTTGGGAGGGAGACTGTAGAGGCCGCGGTGAGGAGCGCCGTGGAAGGCGGGGAAGATGGAGAGGAGAGGCGGCGGCGGGCGCGCGAACTCGCGGTGAAAGCAAGGGCGGCCATGAGCGAGGGAGGTTCGTCGCACGCCAACATCCGCGATCTGGTCAAGTGTTTCGAGGTGGGCACGACACAATGTGCGGCCGAGTGACACATGCGCTCGTGGGGGGGGGGGGGGGGGAGACAAAGTGTTTGGTTCCTAGTACCCATTTTTTAAATCGTCGCATCCAAGTATTAGGCATGCAGCTGCTTATTTGAATGTGTTACATGAGACAGCACATGTATGCATGTAGTAATCCGTTAACTCATGGATGGCATCCTAGAATTAATTATCAAATTTGAAAATTCAAAAATAAATTATTTTCTAAACCGTTATTCCCATTAGCGACCGTTTATACTGTGAACTTCGTCTTGATGAGAGGCTAAAAACTAGCTCTCGGGTTAATATGCTTCCACGTTTTTTTCACACCAATTACCACATTATAATATTATGCAAATCAAATTAGCAGTGAACAATTATCATGATAATTGTATATGGTTCTTAGATAAATATTTACACGTTTTTAGACATCTGCAACACAGCTACATATCAGGTGTGATGAATTTTTCTATCACACCAGTTACGAGATTACAACACTATGATTGTTAGATTAGCAGCGGACAGTTAACAAGACAATCGTAAGTGGTTATCAGATACTACCTCTGTTCCATAATGTAAGCCTTTTTAGCATGCTAGTTTAAATTGCTGAAAAGGCTTATATTGTGGAACAGAGGGAGTAATTTTTATACGTTTACAGACATTTGCAACCATACACATAGTTGTAGAGTAATTGCTCAAACGTTTGTAATACCTAAGTGATGGTATTAGTACACAAAAGTGGTATTAAACATCCTTACATCTGTGCAGAACAACGTACAAGAATCTGGTAATCAATTTATCTTGTCACGACTAAGGGTGAAAACAGATTTTCAGCCGGATTAGCCGTTTGAGTTATAAATGTTTTTTAAATTAAATTATTAAAGGGAATCTAAATGATGTACATTACATTACTGCATGCATGGTTGAAAACCGCCACATCATTTGTATTACCTAGCATGCATCACCGTAGTGTAGTCCAGTCCATGTTTGTTTGTGTGCATTTGCTTGGTTTGCTACTTGAGAGGAACCAATGGAGGTGCCAATGTGCCATGCATGGCTCATGACCCCTGACCCCATGACACACACCAAAGAGATGCAAAAAATTATACTGCCCATAAATAGTTTCTAGACTACGTCGTAAATGGTGTATCGTTTTCATGGAAGAAGAGCCCAATACGACCAGTACATCGCCCTAGGTCTTACATCGGCGAAGCATGCACAAGTCACCGGCTCGGTCAAAATAATAATACACGAACTAGTCACGACCTTCCTCCCTACTTGTCTCCCGATCCTATGTGTTGAGGACACATGCCAGCTCTGTTACATAATTCCCTCTCTGCGGCAATCTTGTCGATGATTGTATTCGCCGAAGGTGTCACCCCTCGAAGAGTACGTCATTTCTGGTCCTTCAAATGCACTAGGGGACAAGAGTCGTGGCCGTCCGTAGATCTCTCTGCTCCAGAGATGTGGAGGTAGCCGTTTTCCACCAAGTCATAAGATCCTCATCCGGGTTCGGTATTATGTCGATCCTCGACCAACCGAAGATGATTGCATCTAAAACTCTTCTCAATACCACGCAACCGAGGAGCAGGTGTGAGATAGTCTATGTCTCTTGGTCACAAAGAGGGCAATGCGTCGGATGAGGGAGGCCATGTCTGTCCACCTATTTCCATCCTACAACGACCTAGGGTAACCAACAACCACATAAAAAGTGACAAGTCATGGGTGCCTGAGACTTCCAAATTCGAGAAGCCACTGGAGTAGGGCTGTTCGTCATGAAGAATGTGTCGTAAGATGAACGAGTGGAGTAGGCACCATCTCCCTTCGAGGTCCATCGGAACTCATTGCTCTGCTCCAGTAGTTGTGCTTTTTCTACAATATCAGTGATCGACATATACTGCTCAATAGCCGCCGCTCGATATCACTTCCAAAATCCGACAACCATTTTCCATCAAGGGGCCTTGTTGACATTTTTCTCCTCTAAGGCTTTGGCCTTCACATGTCTAGAAAGATGTGGGAATGTGTTTCTAAGGAGCCCAACATCCAGCCACCTATCTTTCCAAAAATAGTTACCATAATGTGGATGAAGTGTCGCTTTGATGATGGAGATTTCCTCGTGTAGGACCTGGATAGTGAATTATGCCCATGATTTAGAGGCGTCGGGTGGGACCTCGGGTGTGATCACCTTGTTAACCAAAAAAATACATTCCAAATTTCAACAATACAGACTTATATGCTTTTTGAGTGCAAGTTTTAAATTGTTTACATACAACTTTAGCAAAAATATCGAAAAACAAAAAGGATATTCAATTAACATGTATTAGATTATTCGTCCAAGCCATATCAAATTGAAATTACCTGAAATCCAATTCCATTATAGAAACAATTTTTTCGGTAATATTTGTAGATATTACTCGAACTGTTCCTTTTTTATTCATGTCCACATTTCTTATAGAGGTTAGTAAATCTGCAATAGTGTCCTTGCCCGTAAGACTCTAATTATAGGCTCCTACAAATTTTTCTATAATCAACATGTTTTCTTTTTTTCTTTAATTTTAGATTTTAAAACATATACGTAAAACAAAATCAACTAAATTTATTCTTTGATCTTAATTTCACCTACTAGTATTTATAAAACTTCAGGAGCTAATGAAACTATTTAGGTAAAATGCAATTCTCGAAAATATTCTGCCATAGTTAGGGCTGTTAAACCAACTCTCATACGGTCTCCCGGTGGTTCATTCATTTGGCCATAGAATAGAGCTACCTTTGATTCTTCAAGAAGATGATCCTTGAACTAAAAAGTAGAAGATGATCCATGAATTAATCTAACCATCAACTAAAAAGCTTCTCGATGAAAACATAACAGAAAAGCCTTATTCTCTTTGATAAATTAATATTAATAAACTTTTTTCTCGTGTGGAGTACTATCAGAAACAATATGGGACAGAAGGATTTGAACCTCCGAGTAACGGGATCAAAACCCGTTGCCTTACCACTTGGCCACGCCCCATTTCGTTTTATGCGACATTAATAAACACTAGTATCTTTATATGTTATTCGTCAATCCTATTTCAATTACATAAAATATGAGGAATATTCTCTTGCTAGTATTCTAGACATGCAGATAATAGAGAATAAAAAAATGCAACCCTCTCGTAGAAGTATTTTAACAATGTTTTTGGTAATATTTGTAGATATTACTCGAACTGTTCCTTTTTTATTCATGTCTAGATTTCTTATAGAGGTTAGTAAATCAGCATATACATACACTATTGGACCTTTTGAGTAAGACTGAAGAAGGTCTTACGAGAATTGACACTTTTGGTATGGAGATAGAAAACGGATATGGGACACTCTAGAGAACTATCTCCCAGTTGATTTACTTGAGAATAGTTCGGGACTGGCGAGGCTCGAACCCGCAACTTCCGCCTTGACAGGGCATTGCTCTGACCAATTGAAGTACAATCCCGCAGAATATTCTCTTGCTAGTATTCTAGACATGCAGATAATAGAGAATACAAAAAATGCAACCCTCTCGTAGAAGTATTTTAACAATGTTTTTCGTAATATTTGTAGATATTACTCGAACTGTTCCTTTTTTATTCATGACCGGATTTCTTATAGAGGTTAGTAAATCAGCATATACATACACTATTGGACCTTTTGAGTAAGACTGAAGAAGGTCTTATGAGAATTGACGCTTTTGGTATGGGAGATAGAAAACGGATATGGGACACTCTAGAGAAGTATCTCCTAGTTGATTTACTTAAGAATAGTTCGAGACTGGCGAGGCTCGAACCCATAGCTTCCGCCTTGAAAGGGCGGTGCTCTGACCAATTGAAGTACAATCCCCGCAGGGTGTATGGCATACCTATTCTTAAATAGAACCATAAGAAGATTTGATTCTTCAAAAAAAATCAAGAATTCATTTTTCCATTTTTAACTATCAAAATAAAAAAAATCCATCCTAGTGGATCCGTGTAGTAAGGAAAACCGGTATATAGGAGGTTTTCTCCTCATACGGCTCGAGAAAATGATTTGAATTTCCGTCTACTAATAGAAACTAGACTAGCAATCATGGAATCTATATTCTGTTTACGGGATCACATGAAATTCTAGGGAACTCCACATACGTATTTCATATATGTATTTCATACATATGAATAGAGAAAATTTTGACGAAAGTTCGAATTTGACGGGAGTACAAATGGAACCGCCTATTAGGAGAAAGATGGAACCACCTATTAAGGATAGACTCACAAAGTTGGCCTGATTTATTAGTTTTCACTAACCCTACATTCTTTCCTTACCAACCGGATCCACTAGGATGGATTGTGTTTATTTTGATAGTTAAAAATGGAAAAATGAATTCTTGAAAACAATTGGTAGAATTTGGATACTTGATTGACCCGCTTACTTCTATTATGTTAATACAAATTACTACTGTAGGAATTATGGTTCTTATTTATAGTGATGGTTATATGTCTCACGATGAAGGATATTTGAGATCTTTTTGTTTATATAAGTTTTTTCACTACTTCTATGTTGGGATTGGTTACTAGCTCCAATTTGATACAAATTTATTTGGGAACTCGTGGGAATGTGTTCCTATTTATTGATAGGCTTTTGGTTTACAAGACCAATTGCAGCGAGTGCTTGTCGAAAAGCTTTTGTAACTAATCGTGTAGGGGATTTTGGTTTATTATTAGGAATTTTAGTTTTTTGGATAACATATAGTTTAGAGTTTAGGGATTTGTTCAAAATAGCTAATACGTAGATTCCTAATAATGGAATTAACTCTTTACTTACTACTTTATGTGCTTTTTATTATTCCTTGGGGCAGTTGCGAAATCCGCACAATTCCATCTTTACATATGGTTACCCGATGCTATGGAAAGACCCACTCCCATTTCAGCTCTTATACACGTAGCAACTATGGTTGTTGCGGGGGTCATCAGTTCAAATCTGATAGTTATCTTTTTTTCTTTATCGAGATTCTACGAACAAGTTTTTTACAAATTAAGTGGAGAATCTAGGATCTTTATGTTTTCTACCTTACAATTTTGCTAGATCAAAAGCAATAAAATAATATACATATATATAATACAGATTTTGATGAAATTACATTTTTGCGGTACTTTAGTTGATTTCACTATATTTATCTTGTAATTTAATTCAGTTTCAACTTCAATGTATTTCATAATGTAAATACAATGAAATTGTCCAAGTGGGATATAATATATCCCATACTATTGTTCCATTTTCATCTGAAAGGTCTTTTTTTTAATTCTATTTCACTCCATCTGGATCTAAGAAAGAACCTTATGCAATGAAATTCCACTAAATATACAAAAAGAAGAATAGATACAGGGATCAAACCTTGCTATAGAGTTTTTGCTTCAAAGAAAAAGACATATGATATGGAGTTAGGGAATGAAATAGAGTCAGCGAATGAAGCGGGTTCATTAACAACTCAATTGACAAATCTATTAATGTGTATCTATTCCTAATATTTTTGAATATTATGGAATTAGAGAAATTTGCAGGTTTTCTCATTTCATTCGCGAGGAGCTGGATGAGAAGAAACTCTCATGTCCAGTATGGTCTTAACTTAATATTTAGACAAAAAAAAAGGAAAGGACAAATTCCATTGAGATAGTTATAATTTTGTACTGGGCCATCCTATTAGTAAACCAATTTGGACAGATTTATCGGATTGGGATATTCTTGATCGATTTGGTCAGATATGTACATAAAAAATCACTATCATAGTGGATCTTCGAACAAACGGACGGCTGACCCAGTGGGTCACTTGGTATCACCTCCACTGATCCGAGTTTCGTATAAAGCCGCCCTAACCGACATAATGGGCTTATTTTGTTTTGGGTCGGGTCAGGCATCCGCTGGGTCCACCCAGTCCATTCTCACCTTGACTTGTCTCGCAAGAAGATCTAGTAGATTATGGGTGTGTTTGGTTCAGCTGTGGATTTCAAAAAAGCAGTTGTGAACTGTGAGCTGTGAAAAAACTGCTGTGAGCCGAGAACTGTGACAAAACTAAAAGTTGTTTGGCTGAAACAACTGTGAAACTGTGGATTTTGTACGGATCGTCTGTAATACCCATAAGACCTTGGATCGCCGGCCGGAATTCTTCGCCAGAGTTCACCTTATCCCCACCACGACCACCTCGCTACCGGACGGACCTCGCCGGAGCATCACCGGAGTTAGCCGGAACCTCGTTGGAGTTCGCCGACCGCGACACCGGAGCACCTAGCAAGAGCTCCGTTGCTCCTCGTCAAACCGCCATACTGGAGCTCCACCGGAACACATCGCCGGAGATCGGCAAAGCCACGTCATACCTCTCGCCGGATCGCCGTCAAGCACCTCCGCCTCCGCCCTCATTGGTCCTCGCGTGGACACTCGCCAGAGTTGGCCCGACTTTGCCGGAACATCATTGGAGTTGGCCGGAACCTCGCCGGAGATCATTTGAACCACCCTAGAACCTACCGGAACCTCATCAGAACCGTTGGAGACCTCGTCAGAGCTGCCCGGACCTAGCCGAACCACTCCGATACTCGGCGGAAGCCCCCTAATCGTTCTAAGTCCGGTTTCTGCATCAACACTAGCCGCGTGCTCGCCGGCGCCTCCTATGGCCATCTCACGCATAAGTGCACACAGCAGATAGATTTTTCAAATTGCTACATACAGCTACTCACGTAACTCACACCCATCCAACCAGCCACGATCAGCAGCAGAACCGAGACTGAATAAAAAAAGCGGAGGAAGGGAGATACGCATACGCCTCAGAGCATTCCGATTAATGGATGCGTGGCGGCGCTAGTCGGCTGGATGCAGCGATAGGCATACGCCTCACACGCTGTGGGGTTTCTATTGTGAGAAAGAGTGAGAGAGCATGGGGTGGAGGGGATAGTGTGCCTCAGGCTAGTGGTGGGGATCGTAGCACGGACGGAGGTGGCGGCGCTGGCTTGCCAGCTGAGGAGGCGAGTGGCGGGAATGGCTCCGGTCAGAGACGGGATGGAGAAACGAAGGACCGAGGATAGGGTCGGGCGGACGGTGCCTCGACCCCGGCGAGCAGGCCGGAGGGACGGCGGCGGAGGCGCGGCTGCAACCCTAGCCGTCTGTCCGTTCTTTTTTTTTTTTTGAATTTTTCCACGTATATTAAACCAGCAAAGAGTACACGATTACATCGATTACAAAAACAAAACTAAAAGAGACTAGCAAATCTATGAGATATTCAAGCTCTTTCTTCATCCATGACACAATCTTGTACTTTTCTGAAGGTAGCCGTAGAACAACGCCAACACCACCAAACCACAGACCTGTGAATACCACCGAAGGTTCTCCCTTTTTAATTTTGAGCCGCAATGCCAAGGCTTTGTGCACGCACGCAGCCATTAAATTAATCAAGCAACATCGGAAAGAGCACCACCACTGATATTCCAGGGACAAATAACCGAACCACTTTGTCGACGTCGTTGGGAGCCGAGAGAACGAATCACCATTGCCGAAGACGTAGTAGCCGGGATAGATATTGCGAGGACAAACCTCCTCGCGACAACCATGAGAAACAATCCAAGATTGATCTGACGAAGCAAGATCTGAAGAAGCATACCTAGACAGACTTCTGTCCGTTCTGTTCTCGCGTGCCCCATGCGAGACGAGAGCTTTTGCTGGGTGGGGAAGGAATAGAATCATCGAATCGGTACAACTTATTCGGTGGCAGTGGGTAATTTTAGGCACAAGTCTGTTCTCAACGCAATGGAAGCTGCTCGCTAGGCGCTGCGGGAATTGTACAAGGAAAAGCACCTGCGTTTGGAAATCTGGGTGCGGTCAAAAACTCTCGTTTGGTTGAGATTCTCCGTTTGCCACCGTGAAGTTGGTTCGGAAGCTAAACCAAACGGAGCCTATATCTGCACATCGGTCGTATGGATTATATGGTGCACCCTGATTCCGAAAAATAAAAATACACGGCAGGCCAGCCTAGCTAGGGCTTGCAGTAAAAACGATGGCCGCTTTCCGCTGTGCTGGCCGTGCACTCCACCGGCCATCTATGACGGGGACTCTCAGGCGAGCAATCGCCGAAAGTGAACAGCATCGGCGGCGCCGAGTGCTAGAGCTGCTACAGCAGTACTGCTCCGCCTCGCCACGAGGGTTTCACAGCCTCCACCGACCTGCAGCCACCGTCGCGCCGGTGTCGACGATTGGATCAACAGGCAGCCCGCGTTGCATCGCCAGCTCCTAAAGCTGGAGATTATATGAGGTTTCAATGCATCCATCTATCCATCAGTTTTATTAACTGCTTAATTTAATTAACTTGTCTGGTTGTGTGCCATCTATTGATATAGAGGATGAATGTGAGAGTAATCTTCTCCATAGTCTAAGAGAAAACACATCTTAAATTGTTGCTGACCTGTAAATTTACATGTTGCTAATTGCTATCAGCATAACATGATTTGATTATCTAGTTGTTTGGGAACGTCAGGCGATTCATCACCCATCAGTCGGCCCGCATGAAGATTGAAGGATCAGAAACAAAGATGACATATTTTAGCAACATACATACAGTGTTAAAGATATTTCATTACAATAATCTAATCATATATACGGTATATCAAACTATATAGGAGAATAAGAAGAAGAATGAGGAGGAGTTGGAGAAGAAGGCCGAGGAGGAGATCAAGAAGGCGGAGGAGGAGATCAAGAGGACTTACAAGAGGAATGCGTTGATGTCACAGCTAACAAAGAAAGAGATTGCATATGAATTTTATGGTAAAATGCGTGTTGTAGACAATCTGCTTGATCGGCTTGAGCCTACTACCAACGACAATGGCAACCAGGAGCTGTACGTCTTTAATTAAGCATTCATTCCCAAATTTCTATCTAGCTTCGCTATATAGTTAAATTTATATATATGTATATATGTTGTAGGCCATCGGAGAAGGAGCTGTGGGATCTCTTAGCGAAGAAGAAGGAGGAGCTGCTAGAGGAGCTATTCAAGGTGGACGGCCAGACCAAGGAGAAGGGGGAGGAGCTCTCCGCCGTGGCTCGCCGGCTCAAATACGTTCTCACGCAACAGCAAGAAACCCAGTATGTATAGTACACGTAATTTAACAATATTCGATCGTCTGGGTCGGGAAATCACAAACTTAATTTGTTGTTCGAGCTCGAACTGCGTTGCTGACAAACGTGTCACTACTGCAGGAATTTGAAGAATCTGAATCATCGTTCAGGTAGACATGGTGTATGGCTTACTGCACTCACGGCGGGAATGTTATATTTGATATATACAGGGCCTAGCCCACCGTCCACTCTATTTGGTTGTTAATTGTTCATTTCCCCAAGGATTACGGTACTATGTGACTTTGTCTATCTATATATCTATATATATGGACTTAGCTGACTGCGCATTCCTCCGTTTCAACTCCTCTTTGTGTTAGCTTCCCTTAAATTTAAATTTCAGTGAATTTCATTTTTACCCTCTAGTTATGCATTTGTGACACTAATTACCCCATCTAGTAAAAAAATGACTATAACCTATTTTAGAAACTTTGAACTCTCTTTTTCTGATGCATTTACGTTGGACAAGGTGTGAGATGATGATTGAGTCTCGAAAATATCAGGACAAACTACCAGGAATTGAACAGATGGTGACGAGAAGGATGAACATTGTCGTAGATGATTCCCTCCGATCTTTACAAATTTTGATGCACCACATAGCCTAAGATGTCGGTCTATTCTAACAAAACATGCATAATGTCATAGTAGGGGTAAAACCGTGTTCGAAAGTTATACATGGTGTATTTCTATTTTTACTTCACTAAATTGGGTAATAAGTGTCACAAATGAACAACTATAGGGTAAAAAGTGGAATTCACTCTTTAAATTTCAGTTCTAGACTGATTTGGTGATGTCGTTACGTGCATTTCAAACTTAGTACGTTTGGGGCAAAGCTTTTCCACATAGTGAAAATGAAAGTTTGACTATGATGCTACACATCAAATTGTAACTTTATATAGTTTCATTATATGTGTTCCTTAGTTGTTGTTTGAGGCTGGACAATGGTGTTGTATTTGCAAGGAGTCAAGGTCTTTTGGCTCAATCCTCGTCCTTCTATGGTTGTTGTGGAGTTAGTGGTCATCGGTCTACTCACTGGGCAATAGAGGTGTCGAGTTTGTTTTAGTCACTGGTTTCACGCTCTATCGGTAGGGCGAGGCAGTGTCAGAATGTGTTCAAGGGTTCTGATGGTAGTCTCTTCAAATAAGTTTTATGTGGCTCCTCAATTTTTAATGGTTAGGTGGACACATGTATGGGGGAGGGGGTGGCAAAATGATCTTGCGCTGGTGGGGGCTTCGACTCAGTTATTTGGCAAGTTTTACGGGATATTTAGGTTATTTATCAAGGGGTGTATAGAAAAAAATCATGTGCTAGGAGAGGGGGCACGGCCCAAGTTGTCCCCGTTGAAGCTCCGCCGGTGCACACGTATACATAGCATCCTGCGTACACTTTAGTACTTATTATTTTGTGTATAAGGGTTAACCAGAGATATTGTGTTTGGAAATATGTTATATATGTTGTTCAAGCACTTTCTAAAAGGACTAGCAAATTGCCCGTGCTTCGCTACGGAAACCACAATAATAACACTACAAAACTAATTTGACACATGACTTTTTGAAAATATTATTGTGATATCTGACAAATACACATTGCAAAGAGCTTTTCTTTGTCTACCCGACTATCATCTTCATGAGGACACCTGATGAATTGTCGATACATGGTTGCTTTGCTCTATTTTGCATGTCACTAAATAAAGCTAACGCTGAGATTAAAGCACCCTAATACACTTCTCAGCTCATCTAGAAAATGCATTAGTGAACATACGAAGATTTTACCATATGCCCAGTTCAGCCTAAGGATGACTCTAAATACACAATAGTCTATGAGGAGAAAAAATCATGGTATAAAATCTAACATATGACCAAGATAGTATTTCGTTTTTCAGGGAATACTACAGTGGTAAGATAAATCTATACTACTATTAAAAGAGCAAACATGTTACGGATACATTAAACTTGAGTCATTTAATATCAGATCAACGGACCAGATTGTTCCAACAATGTTGAGCAACTCAACACACCTTTTCGTTTTTGAAATTACATGGATTTTGCCACTGCCTAAATAAACGTTTTGTCGTCCGTCGTTTCTGCTCGCTGCTGCTGCCGGAGGTCAACGTTGTCGCGCCGCCCGTCGGGGCGAGTTGCTCGCCGGTCGCCGCCACATGTTAGGGCCGTCAGGACGCGTTCACAGCGCCGGTACGGGCGTGTGCGAACGCAGTCGTCGCCGGTGTCGCCACATGTTAGGGCCGTCAGGACGCGGTCACAGCGCCGGTACGGGCATGTGCGAACGTAGTCGCCGTCGGTGTTCCAATCGCCGTTCTCACGGGTGTCAGCGTGTGGACGACCGCTTTCCTGCGGTACCCCTCGCGCGAGGCCACGACGCCAAGCGCCGTCCGAGACGCCGCGCGCAGGGCGTCAGGAACGACCAGCTCGGTCAGGTTGCCGCGGGCGTCGCGGATGGCCCTCCCAGTCGCGTCGATCTCCGCCTCCATCTCCGGCTCCACCGGCCTCGGCGCCTGCAATAATCAAGCTTCGTCACCTCCACACATCCCAGCACCGTCGTCAATTCCCGTATCAGGGTCGGCTCTGTTCTGTTCCCTGGTCCCTCCGATATTGAGGAACATTGGATGATCGGACACGGGAGACCGTGTGATCTTCGGTGACTACAAGACCACCATCACGCATCTCTCTGATCTACCTTAGTCTGCTATGCTCTGAATCTCTGATCTACCTTGATATGTTCCTTTTTTGGCTCTGAATTCTGCAGTTTAACTCACCATTTGCACTTTACAGTTCGGTGGTCGCCATTGGGAGCGAAGTGAAAGAGATGAAGTACAAGCTGATAGCAAGATTTTCCAACCAGGAAGGATACGAGCATTGCGGTGTACTGGGGTGCTGCGCGCTGAAACAGCAGGAACCCGCGGAGCAATTAAGTTATTTTTTCTAAAACGCAAGTGCTAATTAAACATGCGATACGAGCATTGCAATTAAGTTATTTTTGGATTATGAAGACTCGCTAAGCATCAAGTGCAATTAAAAGCCTCGATGATTAAATTTAGCTTGCTTCACTATTGTTCAAGCTTGAAGGATGTTGTTGATTTCAACGCACGCAGGCTAGCAATTGTGGTCAGTTCGGAACCTCCTCCCTGCATCGATGAACGAAAACGGTGAGATATGTAGTGAGCTGCTTGATCCTCCTTCTGTTGGTTTACCACATCAGCATCAGCACGGTGGGAGTAGCAGTTTTCTTGCGAGTGGATACTATACTGACCTTTGATTTTATATTTAATTTTAAGATTAGCCCACCGGTTACTTATATATTATTAGTACAATGGAGGGATACATTTTTTTCGAAATGGGGAACAACCCTAGCCTCTGCATCAGAAGATATCCAATGACAAAAATATTTAATAAAATCGAGCTTTGGGAGGTTAGACGAGGATAGTTGTGGATCGGAGTGGCGCTTGCGCTGCGGACTTACGGGAAGGTCTCTGAAGCTCCTACTTCCTTGCACACGGGTGTAGCTTCGGCCGGCGCCACCTGAATCCCGCGGGGCCGAGGGCATATTCCGCGACATCAACGACAAGAATGATGACAACCTTCATGTTCAGTGCCTACTCCGCCCGCTCTTCCTCTTTCCCTCTACATGTAGGCGATGATGCCTGAGGTGGTGTCACCACTGAATGTCACGTTGAAGGATACGTTTGTGAAATTCAGGATATAGCATATTTTGTGCCGAGAAAACACTCAAGGAGCACGTCTTCATCACTGTACGCCAGTTCTTTTGGCTTTTGTCTGATTTTGGTGTGCTCCGTGATGCTTATATAAGCATAGTTCTCTTTGCAATATAAAATCTAAAACCAATGTAAAAGTGTAAATAAGTAATCTACATAGATCCTCGTATAGTCTTTTCCTACTTGTAAATTGCCCCTTTATAATTATAAAAACGTGCGTTGCACGTACATGTCAACTAGTATACAAAATGCCTGAACCAACATGGCAATGCAGTTTTCTTTTTTTCTTGAGAAAACATTTTTTTATCAGTTAGCTGTTGCCTGCTTCTCCTAATTATGGAGAAGTAGATGCGCGTGATGAATATTTTTCATCTATAAGGATTTTGTGCATTGACCCACAGTAAACATGCACAATGTGTAATGAGACCATACAAAACGATCATCTAAAGTTCTGAAGCTAGTTCCTGTAGTCCCAAAAGATTTTTCTTTTTTTCCCCTAAGACCTGAGATGTACAATTCCAACTCTGCAACTGAACATATGAAGCGATCAGAGGAAACAAACCGTTTAGAACCAATGTTGTATTGCTGTGGCAGTGGCTTGGGCATGCATGTCCTGTATCTGAAGAATTGACAGGGCCTCACCATTAACGCGAACTACAGTCTACAGAGATCGATCCTCCATCACTGTTTTTTGGGCGAGGAGACGGAAACATAGTATTTGCGCGACAGGTGCGGCCTCTCACCAGGATGACGAGAGCATGCTCACCTGCTCCGGGCAGGCACGGGGACGATGGCGCTGGCGCTCGGCCGGAGTTGAAAAATACGAAGATGATTCACTCGATTCCGTGCGTCCCGGTTCGCTTCCTTCAAGGAAGAGGATGCGGGCGACGAGGCGGAGATCCTGGAAACGGCGGCCTGGCCTGGGGAGGTCTGCAGCGACGGCGTTGGTCCTCCTGGCCTGGTGACGGTCTCCCGTCGTTCGCCGCCGCTCGGAGGAAAGAGTAGAAAGGGGATTGAGGGCTAAAATACAAAGTGGCGACGAACCGTAACTAACAGCTGGAGTGCGGGTTGATTTCCAGAGTTTAAAGGGGCTAACTGCAAAAGTGGGCGACGTACGTACGTACGGTCGTTTAGCTATATTATATAGTAGAGACTAGCTAAATACTGACCATAAAAGGATTCCACTCACTAACTAAACACTCATATATAATTATTTATTATATATGGTTTTCATAGAAATGACGTCCTTTCAAACTCCCACTTATAAATTGCATTAGATACCAAAGAGAGCATTGCGGCTTCATACCTCATTCCACTATAAGGCCTCTCTTGTAAACTCTCGTTCTCTTTTATTGCCCAAAATAGTTGAAATCATAGGGGATAGGGGCTTGAGTGTATATTATAGGCACTAGCACCTTTTGAGGTGAGGCTGGGGCGCCACCTCGCTAGTCAGGTGCATACGAATCGAGACATATGATGACTTATAGTTTACGCTTCCAATATGTCCCTCCTTGCAGGTTATTTACGGTCCAATTGTTGGGTTACACAACTAAGGTTTTTGAGTCGTCGTCGCCAGCCCTGCGGCTTGGCGATTAGTCAATGAAAGTCATTATATAGTTGTCATACATTGTTGTTTAGTCACGAGTTGCCCTGATTTCAACAAAACGACTTGGCGATTAGTGGACGACTATACATCGACCGATCAGTGACTCAAAATCCATGTACACAATAACTGTGTATATCACAGGGAGGACTATAGCAAGATCAAATCATAGGGACAACACCATTTTTCCGTACTTGACATATATAACACATAGCCTAGACTCCCTATGATTAGCCTAAACTTATATACACACCCGTAAAGGAGACAAGTTTCGATCTTCCCCCCATCGCAACACATGGTATAGAAATATATATATAAATGTATCGCCCTTCTCAGCTAATCATTTTTCTCGCCTACCACCTCTATCTAGGAAGCATAGCGGCTTCCATTGCAGCATCCATCCGGCAGAGATGATCACGCCTTTTTGTGTGATGTTCTGAGCGAACAACACTCTTTGGAATTTACTATTACACTAAATGCATTGGTCTTTCACAAGAAATCCATTGCTTATTTTAAGATCAAAACAAGTCTTCCTTCACACCAGTAGCCTGCAGCAAGCTTAAGCTTCATGTTTAACTTGGACATATACCAAATGAAATGTTGGAAATCCTAGATTAAAGTAAGAAAAACCAATGCCCAACTATTTTCTCACATATTTCTAACCGGTGGGCACATTAACACATGCTTCAAATTAGAGATAATTATAAGTCACCAGCTTCACAATCAGAAGACCAAGGTTTCTTGTTTTTGTGAGCTTCCACAAGACAGCTCACATAGATAAATTTTCTGCCTAATACGGTTGACCTTTTTATTTTTTGAGGGGCAAACAATGGGAGAGTTTCTCAGTGCAATTTTTATAACTTTTCAAGCATATGTACGGAGGTATAAATTCATAGGTAAAAAGACCCAAAAAAGAAAATAGGGTTGACCTTAGCGACATTATTTTATTTTTCATGTTAATCTTTATGAGACAATGAAGATGTTGAAATGATATCTTGGAAATTAGTTGCCACATACCTGAAAGCATCTAATCAATGAAGCAAAAAATAATTATGCATGTATGAACACTGCGAAAACAATACAGAAACTCATAAAGTGAAATAAGAAACAATAGTTCCAATATCCAATTGCATATCTCACAACTGCAAAAATCAAAAGCCAGTTAAATGTCAAATTCAAATCAGATACTCAACTAACTTTGGTTACATTAGAAGGCCGCAAGTATAACGTTTAGCAAGTAAACATAACCAGGCAGGAATATTCCCAGTAAACTCCCTTTCAGGTCTCCACGGTTTGTTGTGAGCTCATCCAATATCTCAGCATCATTTGTGAGCTCATCCAATATCTCAGCATCATTTATGATGCTACAACTTACTGAAATAAAACCATCTTTCGCCTGCATGAGTATCACATGTTTGAGATAAACAAACAACAAAGAACTCTTCAGTGGGGTTGTAGAGGGAAACATAATCTGGACTTACAAATAAATTAGCGGAGAATGTGTGTTGTACTTGTACGGTTGTACCAGTGTGTGCTCGTGTTGGACCCCTTCAAAGTTCTTCATACTCAGCTGCGTACAATTCCAATGGGTCATTAGGCTGGAGGCCTTTTGTGGTATCCCCAAATGAACCACAGCCATTCATTTTCGTTGATTCAAAGGCTGAAAACGTTTCATACTGGTGCTAAAAGTGTGACCAGTAGTTTCCGTACTGGTGCGAAATCAGCACGTCTGGCAGATGGGCCCTGGCCCAATATGGCAGATGGGTGCTGGCCTAGGTCAAAATTCGTTATTTCTCAACCAAAGACGGTAGATTGGAGCTGGGCTGCGACCAAATTTCTGAATCTCCGCCCAGCCTAGGTTAACTGATTAGAGATCCCCAATTTGGATGAAATGGAAACCCTAGCTCGTTCATGCCTCCAACGAAGAAGCAGAGGTACTCGTTGAGCTCATTTTGAATAGTAAAGTCTGAACCAATATTTAATCTTTCAGTACAATTACAACATCCCAAATGCCAAATTACTATGTAGTCATCACTTAGTAATACATCACCTCGCGTATTACCAGATGTCGTTCTTTCTTTCAAGGTCTTGTGACGAGGTCAGTTCATGGTTACAATGACGTCATCATTTTGAGAAATTCACCTGCTGAGTTCAGCAGATATCTCACAGTGAAAGTCAAGCAACAATGCAAAAGTAGCTGGCATTACTGAAGTCCAGATGCTGCTTTCGCAGTTATGCTTGTAGTGAGACCAACAAACTCAAATCGGAAAACACACACCAGACTCCACAACCTGATATAAAAGCAGGTGGCAGCTTCAATCGGAACTACGTAGCTAGTAGCTAGACCTAACACCTATTTCAACACTAGAAATCAGAAAACACATACCAGACTTGAGACTACAAGCCGGTTACAGCTCTGCAGGCAGCCAAAACATGACTTTCTGCTTCTGCAGATAAATGCATCTGCCTAAACCGTTCCCGATAATACACAAGAAAGGAACCCCTTCGCTTTCAATGCCAGTCTGACTTCTTTGGTTTCTCATCGTTGGGCTCATCAAGTCTTCTTTGAAGATATTTGAATTGCGAAGCTTTTCTCTAGACTCATGTGCTGAAGGTATTCTTGAGTTGCGCCGGTGGCCCTGAACAGATGCAGATCACTTAAGTTTAACTTAACAAAGATATCGGGGATTTGTGATATATACTTCTTTGAACCATACCGTTCCGAGAGATTCTCTCTTCTTTCCATGTTGAGCATCTTTTTCTTTTAAATTGGTGGGAAAGAGAAGCTTCCGTGCTTTTTTTGATGAATTTGAATCTCTCAATATCACCACTCCTGATGCCTGCTTTTAGCTACAAGGGAAGATAGCATCTCACCAAATGAATCCAGCTTCGTTAAAATGAAGCTGCTCGCTCGCTGAATGAAATTAAGGAACAAAGTAAGTAGACAGATCACGATCTACTAAAAGGAGACATTGTTGGTGGTTCGAATCCACCTCGTGAGAAAGACTGAGCTGAGCTATTTCTTACTTTTATAGCTTGAATGAGACAAAACCGAGGGTTCGGTCGAATAACCCGGTTGAAGGGTAATGATCATACGTCTGTAATGCATTGTATGTCCCAGAATAGGTCCTATTCTTCTCGGACGACTCACCAAAGCACGAAAGCCAGTTAGAAAATGGGATTCTTAACAAATTAGTATTTGCAATTTGTGAGCTAACGCGTTAAGTATCCCGCCTGGGGAGTACGTTCGCAAGAATGAAACTCAAAGGAATTGACGGGGGCCCGCACAAGCGGTGGAGCATGTGGTTTAATTCGATGCAAAGTGAAGAACCTTACCAGGGCTTAGGGTTTAGGGTCACTACTCCGGGTTTAGGGTTTAGGGTCTCTTGGGGCAGCCTGCGCTTCCATCTAATTAGTGTGTCTCGCGGACGCCCATCCCCGGCCGGAAAATCAAGGTTTGTTTTCGGAGTTTTTTGTGAACCAAAGTGTCATCTACAGGTATTCAGGTTAGCGTACTGAGCAGGCGGTGCGGCAGCGTATACAGGCAGCAAGTGTGCTTCTTCACTCCGTAGGTTCAGTGTGTGTTTCTGAAGTTTGTACGTTCAGTACATCAGCTATTCAGGTTCAAATTGTTGTGTTTTACGCGATCAAGTGCGTGTACTCAAAAACAAAGTTGTTCTTCTATGGCATGTTTACAGTAAAGGCTGCATCATGCAGTTCTCAATAATTTGTTGAGTGAAAATTTGAACAGGGCAACAAGTTGAGTGAAAATTGTCTTGTAAGTACAATTGTGTTACATTATGCTACAATCATGTTACATTACCGTTTTAAGCAGATCAAGTGCCACCGTCGTACGCCGTGGAGAACGCAAGTATCACAGCGGCCAAACTTTTTCTACTTAAATTAGCAACATTGAATTTTCTAGTGGGGAATAATTTCCCTGTTTCATGCTGCTATTAGTTGTGGAGGTATCAGCACAACCAATTGTAAGTTCTTGTAAGTACTGTAGGTATCAACGACTTGGATGCTAAAGTACTCATTGGTGTATCCGGTTGCTTCCCTGTAATTGTAAGGTTTTCTCTGCATCACACTACAGAAGATTGCATTTACCAAATTCAGCTATATGATAATCAATATTGTATTATAATTATACGATTTTACTTTTAAATAACCTTTTGTTGTGAGCCACCTCCTACTAGATAATTAATTCATGTTATGAGTTGGCTTGATCATTAGTTGATAGCACCCACTTAATCAAGTTATAATATGCAATTTATATATCTTTTTCTACTCCGTCTATGTATGAATGAAGTGTATATGATTGTTTGATTCTGAAACAGAACGGACGAGTAAGAGCGACGGGTGACAGAGAAAGATGTAATTGCAGGGTTGTGCAGGCAGTAGCGCGAAGCCAGCAGGTTCGGGTAGAGTAGCCCCCTTCAGAAGAAACTTTCAGCGGGTATGGGAGAAAGATGTACCACCAGTGACGTCCATGATGATGTCCTAATTTCGTCTATTTTGTTTGATTAGGTCAAAAGAAATATTGTTTCAGTACAAATTTGTGTATGCTTGCGTTGTCAAGATGTCTCAGTTTTTAGAGGGACATGGTCTGTGTTGAATTATTATTGCATGGAACCAAGGAGAGTGTGGGGAAATTAATGCAATGTTTATTAAAGAAATATCTTTGCGATGTCTCGACTTTGGATAAAAAGGATAGTCTAGCATTATTATTGAAATTAAAATGGCAAAACATGATGAGAAAACCAGGTAAAATACATTAGCAATGTTGTGGATATGGATTTCTTGGATTTACATAGTCTCATGAGGACATGAATATTAGACACGCAATTGCGCGTGCAAGATTACTAGTCCAGAAAACGAACGAACTGCGCCCAATTTTGAGCCCCGGTGTGCTCGGTTGTGCTTCGTTGACTGGGAGTAACGGCACCTCGACGCGACAGTACAGATTGAGCGCGTGAACTGTAAAGGCACACTGGCTCAAACAAAACAAAAAAACTGTATAAAGGCACACTGGCTGAGACGTGCATTGGGTTGACCCAAGGAAATCCCGACGGACCGTCAAATCATAAAACCCAGGGCGGGGGGAGCTGGCCTCGTTCTCTCCACCTTCTCCCACGGCGAGGATCGTTGCCGCCGATCACACCTCCCCTCGACTCGAGGGACCTCTCAGATCCGTGGGCCGCCGTCGGCGCCGCGCCGATGAGCGCCTCCGCCTCGCTCCCCGCAGCGGTATGGAGCCGCACCACCCACACCTCCCCATCCCTCTTGGCCCGCGTCTCGCTTGCGCTCCAACCCTCTCCTAGGAGGGCTCCGTCCCTGACAACGACGTAGATTGCAGCTAACTGGTGTCTACATGATTTCGCTGATGCAGAGCGCAAGTTTCTTCACTGGGTTCACCAAGCTGTGCAAGGGCCTCGCCGTCATCCTCTTCCTCGGCCACATTTCCATCGAGCTGTTCCCTTCAGCTGCCACCTATCTCGCCCTCATCCCCGCCAGGTGCCTACACAATCCTACTATTAGTAAAACCCAACCCACCAGATTACTTAAACTCTTAATTAATTTGGTTCTGCCTGCGTTGCAAAAAATTGTACAACATGCTCTGTCCAATTAGAATGACTAGTCAGTGCTTAATTAGTTGCAGTAATTTGAAATTGGATGACCAAGGAAGATTGTTTCCTAGTGCTTAATCAAACTATGTATTTCTACAGGACAATCCCATTTGGTTGGAACCTCATAACAGCTGGTTATATTGAGCAAACCATTCCAGGAGTAGGTTTTGCTCTTCACATATAATCGACTGATAGGTTATTTTGTACCTGTGTGTAAATTTGTTTCTACGGAACTAAAGGTTTCAGCAGAAGGAAATGTAACAAAATGGTAGTCGGAAGATATTTTGGAGTAGAATATCTGTTGAGCCTGTTTTATTTGTAGAAGTTAATACTTCTCTTTCGTGTATCCGTGCTATCTAAATCTTGTCTCTATGGAACTAAATCTTGAGATAAAAAAAGGGAAATGTAAGAAGATGGTAGTGGAAGAAATTTGTTTGCAGAGTTATATGTTGAGCTTAATGTGTAAGTTAAATATATGTCATGTCATGTTGATACTTCCCTTTATAAAAGATATCTGTTATCTCCCAGTTATGTTAGGCTCTTTACCCAAACAGTTATCACACCACAATGTCATGAATCTTATTTACCCAATGCATCAGTGGAACTGCAACCTTATCTGACAAGGATTGCGCCATTCCAGGTGATTGTGAGCATAGTTGGTCTTCTTCTATTTGGGAAGTTATTGGAGCCTTTATGGGGTGCCAAGGAGTTGCTGAAGTTCATTTTCATTGTCAACATCTTCACTTCATTCTGCGTATTCGTAACTGCTGTTGCTTTGTACTACGTAACACAGCAGGAGATCTACCTGTAAGTGTACAATTCTGTAAAGTGCTGCATCTTGAAACTGTTCTGTAAATATGGCACATGTTTATGAGTGCATGGATAGAATTTTCTACCTACCCTTGCTCCTCATGATAGTATAGTAACTGATATGCAGCAACCTGGGCAATCTACCTTGCCTGAGAGCAATGTTTTTCAGAGATACAGCAATATGACATCTTAATGTTCAATCTTCATGTTATTTCATTAATGTTGGCATTGCATCTGTTTCATGGATAGGATTCCTGGTGGGCATCAAGCAAATTATACCTGATCAGGAGCTTAATATTTGTGTACTGAAGATAAAGGCAAAGGTGTTTGTCCACATATATTATCAAAGAGAAAATTCATCCAAATTGTTTTCAGTTATCATTCTCAAGGGTTTCCTCACACCTGAATTCTTCTTTTTACTCAATGGATTCCGTCTCTTGTTGCATTTATCTCGGTTTCTGTAAGCCTCTTCTTGAAGGAATCAATGTCTTACCTTCCAATCATACTGTTTGGAATCTACACTAGTTGGGTTTACCTGCGTTACTTCCAAAAGAGGCTGGAAGCAGGCCTAAAAGGGGACCCAAGTGATGAATTCTCATTCTCTAGCTTCTTCCCTGAATTTTTGAGGTACTATTTTTTCCCAAGTTATCTCTAGGGACTGTAGATTTTATGTATATCATAAGACATGCAAATCAATTGCACAGAATATCCGTAAATACTTGAAACATTGTAGAATACCCAAATAGCATTTGACCATAAATCAAAAAATATATAGAAACAGAAGTTCAAGAATGTTCTAGAAAAAACAATGCATTACCCTACCACTCTGCCAACTAGAGGAGATACTTAGCCCCAGTAATTCACACGTCCATCTAACAGAAATCAGTTCATCAACAACGTGTTTTCCTAGTCTTATTTTTTTGTAAAAAAGATTTACTACTAGATTTTCTTAACCCGCTATATATACATGTTAAGAAATTTCCCCAAGAAACACATTTGGTCGTCTATATTTGGGTTCATGAGCTGAGAAGATTTTTTATCTGATTCTGTTTCATAAAAGAATTTCTAGAAGACTCTCTTGCTGATATATTAAAACATGCAGGCCAATATTAGACCCAATAGCTTCTACGTTTCATAAACTTCTTTGTGGACGATCTGAAGGCAAAGGTCAAGTATTGGATGAATTATTGCCCAGCTCAGTATCCGTTATGTCAAACCGGAGAAGGTGCGGCTTTCCTGTTCTTGTTCATAATATGTAGTCCATTGTGCAACGTTTTGCAACATGATCATACAACATTGCTTTTATTGAACTGCGGGAAACTACTCAATAGTCTACAGGATTTATACTTCTGTTTTTGGTGGAGGAAGAGAAAAAACTGACATGAACATAAAACCTGAAAATTGGCCTTCCGCATGCACTCCTAGTTACAAATGCTGTGCTCCAATATGGAACTCCCAAGCAAATCACTACTATATTGCCGATGAAGTTACTGTGTTTTAGTATCAATTAAGCTGCTTTGTAAGTCACCATCATGGTTGCAACGCCTAATCTCTGTTCGACCAGGCCGTCTGACTGCTGTTGGTTCACTGCAGAGAAAGGGGTCAGAGGGCACTGGAGCAAAGGTTGGCAGAAAAGCTGGCCGCGGTCAAAAGCTCCGAGGACACGCCTCTGCAGTAGGATGCTTCGGGTGAAGTCTGAGGCAGCCCAATGTATTCGCGGTTGGCGCGGCTTTAGCCTGGAGATTCTTTGGTGGGTTGGTAAACTGGTGTATCACATCTTAGAGCATCTCCACCGGCGCGTCCAATAGAGCATCCGACAACGTTGCCGGACAGGCGCTATTGGGCGTGCCGGCAAGCGTTGTCGCCTATTGGGAGCGTCGCGCCCCACCGGTCGCTCCCAATAAGTTTTTAAAAAACAAAAACAAAAACGGAATAAAAACGAAACCATCGATATTTGATTGAATTCGAAAATATTTAACAAACTTAACCGAAATTTGACAAACGCTAGTTAACAAACTTAACCGAAATTTGAACTAAACCCTAGACCCTAAATCTAGCGGCGACGGCGAAACCCACTATACGCAGTGTCGAGGACGGCGACTCTCTCGGCGGCGGCATGATTTGCATGCCTCAATGATCTTCGGCCGGCGAGGAGGAAGTTTCATCTGCGCCGCCGTCGCTGAGGCTTCTGGTTTCACCGGCGTCGGCTCTGGCCTTGAGGAACTTGGCCGGGTCGCCGCCGACGCCGAGTGTGGTGGGGTTTGATCTAGCAGCGGTGGAGGGAGGCCTCGATGGCTGTAGCGCCTCGACCGCAGAACTATACAGTGATGTTGTGTGTCACCGGTTAAGCGATACAACCGGAGGTTACGGGTTTACCAATCCCTGGCCAAAACCTTTGGCAGGCGTTGCTCGGAATGGATCATCGGCAACGCAACACCCCGACTGATGCCTTAACGCAGGCACAACTATCAATGCATAATAGAGAGATCCAGACTTGTGGAACAACTGGCACATCACAGACTCTACGACTCAAAGCATTATAGTTCAACTCTTATAATAGAGAAAGATAGCAAATATTACAACCAGAGGTCACAGACCCAACAGTACATCATGCGGAAGCGAATTAAGTTGTTCTAAACAACAATATCCAAATTACGGCCTAAGAGGCCTATAAATAAACATTCCAGCGCCAGCTGTTCCGGGATGTCCCAAGCTGCCACCTGGGAACCCCAGACTACTCGTCGACGTCCACATAGAACCCATCTTCAGTGTCGGTGAAGTCCTTCACTGAAATCAAATAAACAACGTTGAGTTCGACGAACTCTGCAAGATTAATAGAGCTACTAGCTCAATGATTGACTTTCAAAGGTTTTATGGTTGTTTTGCGTAAAGCTGGTTTTCTTTATAAAAGACATATGGCATCGACTAATCGGAATATTTTCAAAAGGGGATAAGGAGTAAACATCTTTTCTTTTGATCATCTCCATCAACAACCACCATCAATCACTTCACCTGTCTACCAAGGCACCTCCCCGAATCACCCTCGAGGAAGTCAACCTTGCATTCTTGGTAGTACCTTTAGTACTCAGGTTTTAATCATTCCGTTCAAGTTTTCTATGGTCTCTGAATCCGGCACCAAGTCGTACATAACCGTGGACACGGTTTTTCGAAAAGATTTACCCTGCAGGGATGTACTGTTTTTAACCATCAGTACCGTCCGGCTCATTGCCTATGCAATTAGCTCTCTTCCGGGGAAAGCCGGCTGAGTGGGAGCGGTTACAACCTTTACCTTGCTTGAGACTAACCCAGGATCATCAGTGGCGGTAGGACAGGTTCAGTGCCTCCAACACCCTGCCCCGCGGCCACTCGTTTTCCTAAACACCACCATCCTCATCCCAGTCCTGGCCACCATCTTCACGCACGCGCAAATGGAAGCTCAAACTAGAGGA
The DNA here is from genome assembly GCA_947311845.1 of Poa pratensis. NCBI lineage: Eukaryota > Viridiplantae > Streptophyta > Magnoliopsida > Poales > Poaceae > Poa > Poa pratensis. Next base: position 40,306,805 of record CAMZMU010000066.1, on the reverse strand, counting down.
CCCTGTCTAGCCCCGCCCAATTTAGTTGGTCGATGGGGATCCCATAGGCCCATCGATGGAAGCACGCTCAGTCTTGGCTCGAAGGGGAGAACTCACACTTAGGCGGCGAGAACGAGACAACCCACCACATTCCCCGTGGCCTCTCATCCCCGCCTTTCAGCAATTTATTATCCGTCACCACCATTTTCCATCACATCAGGCCATTCCATCAACTGTTCCAACAATGAAACATCCACCGGACATCTAAGCATTTAAACTAAACATGGCTAAGCATATACATAGCAATTATACTTATCTCCGGCCAACACTTCAATCCTATGGATATTAGGAAGGATACAGGTAATGGCAACAGATTTCTAATGCAACTAGTAGGATACTCTAATCCAAGCAAAAGACAATTGGAACCGAATGCAATATTATAGTGGGGAAAATAATTGCGGAAATATAGGAGGAGACATGCTCAGAGGGGGAATACGCTTGCCTTGTTCAGGGGCTGGTAATACGGGTCGTCGGGGTATTGCGGTGGAACCCCGACTGCTTGATCTATCAATGCATAAAAACACCGGAAAGAACACAATCAATAATCACTCATGCATAGCAAGTGCGATGCACAACCACATGATGGCATGACATTTTAAATGCACTGGATTTACTATAACAACATCTAGCAATTTAAATGGGGTGCAAAATAATTATTTCGACAAGAGAAGAGAAAGCCCCATATTTAACTTAATGATTTTCCCTAACTTCTGAAAGTGCAGTACTGGAATTGTGCTCAAATATGCATGCAAATGATGTTACTGGTTAGTTCATAATATTCTGAGCATTTTGATATATTAAACACATTTTTCTGATAAACCAATAAAAAGTTATTGCATTTATAAAATACATTTTAAATCTGCCATTTTAGCAAATCATTTTAAACAACATTAAAACTAATTATCCATGTTTGGAAAACAGGTGGAACATGAAGTATATTTCTTGATGAACATTTTGATAGGTCAAACATAATTTTTGGATCATTATTTTTAAAGTTATTGATTTTCCAAAACTGCTTTCTTTTCTGCCATTTTAGTTATTTTAATAAAACAGCAACTAATTTCATTTAGTTGGATGTGTGAGTTGTGCCAATAGACACCCTTTATTTTTCTGAACATTTAGGTATCTTATTTATAATTTTTGGACAAATATTGAATAAGTTATGGATTTTACAAGATTTAAACAATTTCCTGCCTTTTCTTTTATTTTTCCAGAAACTCTACGAAACGTTTTGCACCGCGGGCTGGTCTAGCCACAGCCGCTGACAGGTGGGGCCCGTGGCCACGCAAGCGCGCGCGGCCCACCGCGGGTTTGACCGCGGCGAGGCCACGACCGGCGTGCGCGCACGGCGGTGACCGCGTCGGCGTCGAGCACGGACTCGACGCTACGGCGTGTGCGGAGGCGAGCTACGGGGCGCGTTCGACGGGCGCGAACACGGAGAACCTTTCTACGGCTGCGCCGCTACCTAGAGGTCACCGGGGACGCCGGAATCGACCTCGACTTGCGGCGGCCGGCGGCGGTTGGACACGGGCTACGGCGCTACGGCGATCTACGGTACTAGGGGAACAATGGGCATGCCCAGGAGATCCGCGTGCTCACCCTCGACGCGTGGGTGCTCACGGCGGTGACGGAGGAGGTCGGAGGATGTGGCGAGCTTGCTCGAAGCGCGGCGGCCGGAGTTGGAGAAGATGAATTCTTCCCGTCGATCTACCGCTCCCCGCGTCGATTCCTTGCACGGAGAGGAGGAGGACGGCGAGGCGCAGCTTTTGCCCCGCTTCGATCTGCTTTGGGTGGTCTAGAACGGCGGCGAGGCGCGACGGCAAGCTCGGCTTGGTTCGGCCATGGTGGGGAAAAAGAAGAGGAAGAAATATCTGGGACAGGGGAGCAGAGGAGCGGCTCCGGGGTCTTCTTATCTCCTCGCAGGGGAAAGGAGAGGAGGGGGGGGCGGGCGGCGCGACGCAGGACGACGTGGGGGGCCTCCCTCTGTCGCTGGTCATGGCGCGGCCGTGTCGGGCGGGAGGAGAGAGACGACGCAATTTTACAAAAACCCCCCTGTACTTCTTTTCTAGTTTACAAGTAAGTCCTTTTTCTGTTTCTGTTTTTAAAACCAGTAGCACTTCAAGTATTTATTGAGGCACTAAAACCTTTTAGAAAAATCTGGAAATATTCATGTAGCCTCCCCATATAATGTAGAAGCTCCACAAAATTTGGGGTTTATAAATAAAATGTTTTGACCAACTTTTGTTCATAGTGTTTCATTATGACAATTTTGCTAATTTCCAAAATGATATTCCTTTAGAATTTTGAAGCAAGTGCAAAATATTAATTTTGAACTCTTGGAACTTCCTTGACAAATATAAGATGTCAAGATCTTTTTGGTTTTGCAAGTTTGAGTGCTTTCATTGATTTGAGATTTTATTGAGGCAAGTTTGGCATTGGTTTTTAAGTGGTGCCAAACCATTTGTTTTCTGTGTTTAGCAAATTAAAATGGATGCCATGATGCATTGAAATACAAAAGTGAAAAATTTAATCACATTTTAGGTTCACAAAGTTGGGGCTGTTACAATGGCGGCCTGCATTCCCTCCCACTCCGTCTCTGACCAGTCGTCGTCGTCGTCGTCATCCTCCGGTGCGGGTGCTCCCGGTGGTGCGGATGCCGGTGGTGGCAACGAGAGATCGGGCAGCTCGTCGTCGGACGAAGAGCGGGCACGCTCGTCGTCCGAGTGAAAACACTCCGGTGATGGCTCTCTCATCTCACTTGGGAGAAAGGAGCCGAGACGCGCCTGGTGTTCCGCGTCAATGACGGTGTCCCAGTGAGGCGTCGACGCGGAGTAGAAGGGGTCACAGTGTTGCTCCCACAGCAAGTCCCTCCATCGAGCCGTGATGTACTCGTGTCGGGCCCGTCCACTGAGCGGCGGTGCCACCGGCACCCTGATGGGGTTCAGCACCCAGCCTTCCGGTAGCACCCACCCTTCTAGAACCTGCAGGTTGTGGCGGCGGTAGTCCTCCACCTCCTCGACCGAAAGAACGGTAGGAGGCGGAGGTGCCGCCGGTTGCACCACGCGGGAAGAGCTCGCCGCACCTGCAAGAAAATCCCGCGACGGCAGAGGTGCCGCCGGTGGCGCTCGGGAAGAGCTCGTCTGCTCGGGACGGCGCACGAACAGCTCCGCCTTGAGCTGCGCATGGCGGTGAGACCTCTCTCGGAGCTCATGGGCCTCCTCCTCGCGCCGCATCTCGCGGGCGAACGCCTGCCCCATCATCCTCTCCTCGTTGAGGAGGCGGCGCTGCATCTCCTCCTCATGGCGGTGCTCGGGGTGGCGATGGCGGCGGCGCGCGCGCGCCGAGCTTGCTGGTCGGAAGACGCCAGCATGCGGCGCTGCTCCTCCTCCTCGGTCCTCTCCGGTCGCGGCTTGCGGCGCCAGACATGGTGGATATGGTGGAAGTTGTGCGGAGAGGAGAGGCGCCCCGGGTGCCGTTTTAAAGCCGGCGGGGAGTGGAGGAGGCCGATGGCCGCATTAACGCCGCCATCGGCTCGTCTGCCACGCGCATCGACGACGACGATGCGTGCACGCCACCGCCTGAGCTACCAGTGCTGCGCACGACGCGTCGCGTTGTCTACGCCCGCTTGGGGAGCCGCTGCATCATTAAAACGCACAAACCGGCCACAATAAATCCGCCCCGACCATTGTGTCGCTGACGCGTCGGCCCCGCCCATCAGGATTCGATGAGACGCGCGTTGTCGCGGTTGCCGGCACGCCCGCTTGCGTCCCTAGAACCTGGGCACGAAGTGGGTTGCCGGACGCTCTATTGGGATGTGCCGGCAACTTTTGGGCTATTGGACGCGCCGCTGGGGGCCGATTTCATGCCGGCGCGTCCAATAGCCTATTGGGAGCGCAGTTGGGCGCGCTGGTGGAGATGCTCTTATGTTTCCCTTCTTTTGTTCACTCGCATGTAGTCGCAATCTAATCTTCCTATGGATTATTATTACTAGTTAATTCTATAATTTAGTGAAAAGGTTAGCTAGTGTAATGTTGCCGCTTTCTTGCTCTTCCCTTTTGGGTTGAGAGTTTGACACAAGTTAAAAGAACCAATTGTTGCAAGACAACGAACAGTTCTGTCAAAATGTTCTTCCTCTACTGCGTCGTCATTGTGCCGAACATTTATTGTTGTGCTCTCAGTTCTAATGGATGTGTCATCTGCGGTCTGACCAATCCGAGCTAAAGACGTCTTGGCACAGTTTCAGGACCTGATCACGGGTGCTGAAAGGGAATGCGAATTATTTGCAACTAGTTGCAGGTTTTTGAATTTTTTTGAAAATTTCGAAATTTATGTCGCAATTTTTGAAAATTTCGAAATAGGATATGTTGAAATGGGTTGCACCCGCAACTAGTTGCAAATAATTCGCATTCCTGCTGAAAGATTCATATTTGTATACGCTATATGGCCATGCAATATGCATGAGCTACCAGATTCCTGAAAAGAGAATTGCATCCAAAACAGCCTGGCGGTCCAACAGCATGACCATGAAGCATTACTTGGAACATGATGAGAGCACAAACACAAAACTCACATTAACTGCATATAATTACAGTTATTCAGTGTCTTGACATCCTCAACGAAGTAAAAAAAAAGGACAAATCACGGGATAGCGGTATGGACAAGTCTCGGGATAGCGGTACAAATAAAGTGGTGTCTACATATCTCCTACATACATAAACGAAAATCACAAATACAGTAAGCACAAAGTTCATACAATGGAATTATCACATTAGTTTTCTGCCAGGGAGAGGTCTAGATATTACAACGAGGATACTTTTGCAAGCGCCTACTTCTGTTCCTCCTCAAGCGCCTTCTGCGAGTCGGGGACGGAGGGAATATGTTCCTCCTCAAGCGCCTTCAGAATGTCTTTCTGCAAATTTGAGACCGATGTGTAAGAAAATAGTATAACATATGGAAGTGGGAGTGGGAGGGAGGGTAAGAAATACCTCGAATGAAAATGGAGCAGTCGCAGTTGCATATCTGTTGATGACTTTTCCATTCTTATCAACAAGAAACTTGGTAAAGTTCCACTTGATTCTTGAACCAAACAAACCAGGTTTGCTAGCTTTCAGAAACTTGTAAAGCGGCGCAGCATCTGGGCCATTTACACGCACCTGCAAAATGATAGTCAAATATTGACCCTTTTCCAATGAACAACAGTCCTGCAATTACTTAGGTTTAGGTAATGGCTATTAACAATATCCCAAACCAAAAAACTATGATCAAACCTAATATACCCATTTTTTTACTTTTTGTTTCTACCACACATGAACTCATATCCAAACATATGTCTTAAACCACAAGGCATGACTTTTCACATCCATGTTGTATGTTCTAACTAATTTTGACCACATTTATAGAAAAATATATCAACATCTACAACACCAAATTAATGTTGTTACATTCTTTATATTTGTAGATATGAGCACATTTTTTTTGTAGATTTGGTCAGAGATAAAGATGTTTAACTTAGGACAACCCTAAAACTTCAATTAATTTGGGGCGGAGAGATTATGTTCTAACTACAAAGAGAGCTTCATTACTGGAAAATTCTGAGAAGCTTCTTGACAATCAAGCAGGTCAGGCATAGTGCTTACCTTCTGAAAAACTGGATATTCAGCTTTGAATCTTGTGCAAGCAAAATCTTTAGCCTGCTCTGCACTGCCTGGCTCTTGTCGCAAGAATTGGTTGCATGGGAATGCTAAGATCTCAAAGTCTGGCCGTTTTGGAAGTAAGATTAGTTTTCAGCCTATCCAAGAAGATCAATAAACTATACAACAGCTTAAATTCTATAGACTATGACAACCAAATCAAACAAAATTATCTTATCTAGCACTGTAAGAGGCAATTCGTCCGTTACATATATACTGAACTCACAGAGTAATATTTGATGAAAGATTGTGAATGAGCCTGCTGCATGCAGGACTATCAATCTGTCATCATAATTTTCTTGGCAATCCAGAGTCAGTTAAGTTCTAGAAGATTTATTCTTCATAACAGTACGCCAGTACTTATATTTAAGTACACATACTTAAAATTCACAACAAATGCTTGTCAAGCTAAAATCATTGAAGAATGAAGTTTATGCAATGGAAGCAATTTATTATATTCTTCGATGAAAATACAAGGCCCATTTTTTTACGAAAATACAAGGGCCATTTGACAATGAGCAATTCCAAATAAAAATTATGGTTATTGTTCAGGAAATTCGGGGGAAGCCGCTTGGCTGCTGGCAAATACTTCAGCGATTTGGGGTGAGATATGGTTCGGTAGAACGCCCCTATATCTTGTATAACACAGCTCATACACGGTGGACATGAAAGCAGTGGAGCGCCTGCATCTTCTAAGACATCCGGCCGGTTATTCCCCTGCTTGTTGACATGATCAAAGCAGGGCTCACTCATGGTCTAGCAGAAACCAAAGACCTCAATTTCATTTTACTGGGTTAGTTTTGACTTTTCTTATCCTTAAGGGGATGCTAGCCTTCTTCTGGGTATTCCTTATAACTCCTTTGTATCAATGCATCGAGATGCAAATCTTTTGTGTTTTTTCAGGGAAAACCCAAACCTCTAGGATATATTACTGGAAGTAATCTAACAGTTCATCGAGATGCAAATCTTTTGTGTTTTTTCAGGAAAACCCAAACCTCTAGGATATATTAGTGGAAGTAATCTAACAGTTCAACATACTGGAAAATGAATTTCCTTTGAGATTTTTCAGACCCTTGGTCTAGTTCCTAAAAAAGGCTACGAAGTTAGATATCCAAATTTTCCATTAGAATTGAATGAGTTAAACTACCAAACTATATCCTCCTTAGAGAAAATAGGAACAAATGAATGTTTTCAATTTCTAACATACCACTGTATGCAGAATATTTATTTGGCACAAAACAAAAGACACTTATCAGTACCAAGATGAACTTGTAAACATCTACTTCAACCATGCACTTCCTATGCCGCTGGTGTGATATTTGTGTGACACCGAAGGTAAAGCTAAAATCACACTTCTCAAAGATGGAAAACTAAAGAAGCCGGTTGGTCCTCTATAGCACCAACCAATTCCATGTCCACTTCATCAAGAAAGATTACATGCTATGATTTGGACAAACACCCGTACACATCTTCCTCTGGTCGTTTGGGCATAATAATCGAGAAGAACCAGGAAGGGAAGCTAACCTTTCTCCCTGTACTTCTTATAAAGCTCCGTCAGCTGCGTGTAATTGGTCTCCGTGAACCCGCTGATGGCAATCACAAAAGAACAGTTTTTTCAGAACTCGACGCGCCAACAAGAAGCAGAAAATTCCCATGAAACTGTCACGGAGAGGAGACGGGCACCAACCATTTGGAGGCGACGTTGACGACGAGGAGGACCTTTCCCTTGTACGTCTCCAGGCACACCTCCTTGCCGTTGCAATCCTGCTCCGAAAAAATTCCCCACAAATAAATTGGAGAAGAAGAAGAAAAATCATGCGGGGATCCCGCGAGGGGGATCCTTCGTACCTTGACGGTGAATTCGTGTAGCGAGGTCTCCGGCACGGATTCGGCCGCCCCCATCTCTTCGCCTCCCGGACGGCGGAAGTCCTCCTGAATCCTTGGTCGATTTTTAGAGAGCGAGAGGAGAGAGAAGGAAGGATTTCCGTGTGTGTCTTTGATGTCCGAACTTATAGCGGCGGTGTGCCGGGATCATGAATTGATGCTGATGATGGGGCCCATGGAGCAGTGGCACAGGCTGTCCGGCCGTCGAAGTTTCCGACGAGTCCGGCAAGCAAATGTGAATGGCCTTTTTTGTCACGTGGGCCCTCAACGGCATTTATGGGACGGCAAAACAGCTTTTGGATTTGGGCCAGGTTCCGGTTGAAACGCGAAGCTTTTTATTAGAACGTGAATTTTCCAACAAAGATACGGTGGTTTTATTTTAGATCTAATAACACTCGAGGTTACACAAACTTTTCCTCTAGGCCCCGCTTGGATGCCCGTTTTTTGCCTGGAAATCGTCGGGAAGAAAAACGGAGCTGGTCAGGTCCGTATACGGAGGGGTGCGAAATTACGGAGGGGAAAAATCAACCGGCATTCCAATCGGGGCCTAGGTGCAATTTCATACATAAACTTGCAAAACGTTGTTGATGTGGTAGGGTCTCGATTTTCACAGATTGAGGCGGATAAACGAAGAACACGAAGAGCACGAAAACACAAGAGGGAAAACTCACAAATAGGATAACTAGCAAAGCAACACGGACAAAATCAACCGGTAACAAATCCCCAAGGGCAGCCCCCGATTCTCAATCTCCAAGCAACTTTACTCTTATGATTGTTTCTCTTACCGGTCAACCCAACCGATCCAATAGAGTCATCCAAAGATGAAGGATTGGCATATAATCTCAATTACAAGAAGAGTTTTGGAATCCACTAGAGAGATTTCTCCATAAGGGAGGCCTTGATTCATCTCCACAAGGGGAGCACATGATTCATCTCCATAGGAGGCAACACCACAAGGGGTGGTAAGGAGCTAAGCTCAACTCTATATCATCTTCTACCTCTTCCAAGCCACCGTCTTGTCGGACTCCATTCCTCGTGCACCTTGGTCATCCTCTCGTGTACTCGTCGTCCTCGTGGCAAGCCTAGCATCAATAAGGCTGTCACATCCCAAATTTTGGAACTAAGAAAAACTTAGTTTTACAAGACCCAAAATTCAGAACCAACAAAAACTTTTTGAAATGTTTCACTCATGATTGTGTTTTCCTTCCCATTGCTATGTTTGACTTTGTGTGACTTGTTGTTTAATTTGTTTGACTAGTAAATATTAACCCAAGCACCCAACCTATGTAAAAATATATTTAACTTTGGTGATCATATTATGACAAGAAAATATTCCATACATCTTTTTCCATTCTTATTTCTAGCCAAAGTCCATTTCAATGATACTTGGTTTAGCAACGACCAAAATTAATGCCCATTATTTGAGAAAGTAAAAGTATTTCCAAAATTATGTGTTTCCAAAATTATAGAGATCTATATGCCATCTCCTACCTATTTTTCAACCTTGGTATTTTGCAGGGTATACAACTCCCATTTTATAAACTTTTATTTTCACTCCATTTGAAAATAACACTAGTGGGAAATATATTACCCCTCATATTTCCTTTCTCAAACCTTTTTGAAAACTATTAAGTTATGAGTGGAGATATTTCGTAAACATCATCTTGTCATAATTAGGAGTGGTCACTCTTCACAAGATAGCATTGTGGAAATGGTGGTATGATTAATTCTTGTGATTTGATTTGTGTGGTCTTGGTTGTAATGTTGATCTTGTTGTGATTGTTGCTTGTGTGGATAATTCCCCAGTTGTGCTTAACACTAAAACAAAACACACTTGACAACAAATTTGGAATGTGACATAAATAAAGCAAAACTCCTAAAATTACTCAACAAATTGAATTAGGATCATAAGTTACAAGAAATGATCTTAATATATTATTCTATCTACCTAACTCTATTTCTTTCCAAGCAAATATCTTCTTTATGAAAATAATTCCATGGATGAGGTAAGAGGATGACTATCTCATTCTCATACCCCTTCCTTCTCAAAAAATTATATAATTACCACTTAATTTTATTTAAGTTATGAAATCCTATTTTACTTCTTTAAACACTGAGAATATTCAAAAACCCTATGAACCAATGTGGTTCCAAACATTTTATTTTGCAACACCAATTTTTGTGGAGGTTCTACATGTTATGGGGAGGCTACCTGAATATTTTCAAATTTTTCTAAAAAGTTTTGATGCCTCAATAAAATACCTAAAATGCTACTGGTTTTAAAAAGGAAATAAAAGAAACAGAAAAGGAGGAAGTGCAGGGGGTTTTCTGCAAACTTACCTTCGTCTTCCCTGTAGCGACCAAGCCGCACCGCTAGCTCGCCGTCGCACCGACCGTCGCGTGCTGCCGAGTTGGATAAGAACGCCGCGCCAGCCCTCTGCCCTGCTCCTCCGCGACCATTGACCAGCAGAGGAGCACGTGGGTCGCCCTCTCTCGCTGCCCAGGCTCGCCCAATCCTCGCGGCCCGAGCACGTCGACGCCGGCCCCGATCTCCGCCACCTCAGCTCCCCGGCAAGCTCAGCTCATCCTGGCCATCCGCCTCGCTCCCCGTGACCCCACAGACACCTCGACGTCACGTCCCCTGCCCCACCGCGACGCAATCGTGCTGACGACCTCCGACGGGTGCGCCATGGACGCCGTCCGTGCGCACGACGGCCACCTACCCTCCGTCGCCTCTCCGCGCACGCTGAAACCCTAACGGAGACCTACGCCGTCGCTGCACCGCCCTAGGATCCAATGGCGAAGCCGCTCGCTCCCTAGCCCTCTCCTGCGCTATGTCCACGGTGCTCCGGCCATCGGCCTATATAAAGGGCACCGACCCCGTGGAAACACCACACCGCCACCACTGCCTCCCCACTCCACTCTCTACTCACCCGTGCACCACCAGGAGGGCGGCACGCATCTGCTCCCTCGCTGCCGTGGTCGGAATCGTCCGCCACAACCGTCGGTGCCGAGGTCGAGGTCGACCATGGCTGCGACGCCACGCCCTCTCCATTCTCTTTTCTCTGCCCAAACACTCATTCCTATCGACACCGCACTCACCCGCCCTAGTTTCCCTCTGTTTCGTGCACAGAAGAAACGCCAGGAGCTCGCCGGAGTTCCGCCGAGGCCGAGGAAGCAGAGGAACTCGCCGTGGTCAAGCTGTGCGTCCCCGAGCCGTACAACAGCCGCCAGGACCTTCCCCGACCCTCCGCAGCCGACCCCAACCCTCTCCGCCGTCCCCAGAAGCCCCTAGGTGAGCACCGCGTCCTCACCACCGCCTCTGGCCACGGCGGCGCCGCTCAAATAAGGTCGCCGCCGGCGCGCTCTCTCTCAGCCGCCGGATCTCGATCCAAAGGCCACGTACCCGTTCGTTTAGAACCAGCCGCTGACGGGCAGGCCCCACCTGTCAGCCGTTTTATCTTTTCTGCGTGCGGGAAAAAAATAAGTTGGGCCGAGCCCGTTGGGCTGGAACCCTCTCGGTCCGTTTCTATTTTTTTCCCTTTTCGAATTAAGGAATAAACAGAAACTTTTTAAATCTGTGCCATGTTTAAAATTCAATAACTCGAGAAATATAACTCCAAATAAATCAAACCAAAAATTCTGTGGAAAGCTTAGAAATTCTCTGTACAACCAGGGTAGTTTCATCCTGTTTGGATTAATAATATTTGTGTAGTATTTAAAATACCATAGAGGGTTTAAAACACCAAATTAATTATTCCTGGAGTTCTGTTAATCCAAATGACATGATTCCAATTTTGTTAGCTTAAGAGTAAGTAATGTTAGCTCCCATAATTTTGGTAGGTTTAATTAAGATTCAGAAACTGTTTGGTGTTAAGATTAAGATGGTTAAGCTCTCTGCACCTTATTAATTATGGTTAATTAATAATTAGTCCAAATGACTTGAAACCAATTCTTCTAGATCATAATTAGTAAATACTAGTCATCACAAAAAGAACTTAATTTTTTGAGCAACTATAATTAATCAGCAGCTTAAATATGAAAAAATTAATCTTGTACTAAAACATTTTTAGTTAATAAATTAAGTAACCAATTGAGGTGAAACCAATTCTATTAGGTCATATTTAACTAGGGGTAGTTAACCCTAAATTGGTATAAATTTATGGCATATTTAAATTAAAGAATGATTTAAATCATGTGCACCAAATTTCTGAAATTAATAAAGGTTGTATAAAATTATTAATAGTTTAAATATAAATGCAATCGTATCACTTCTGTAGGCCGTTAGAGTTTGTCTAAGTTGAACTTGTCTGATAGTGATTGCTTGGTTTGGTCGAATTGTATGGTGATATTGTGTTTTGCTTGCTTTACGATACGTAGACGAAAAACGTTGCCGGGATTTGCGACGAAGGGAAATACGTTGAACAAGAAGAGCAAGACCCCGAGAACTTTGTTGAGCAAGGCAAGCTACTTCTCTGAGCTTGCATCTATATACATCTATTTTGGTTCACATGTTTTACCTATAAAGAGCTTAAGTGATTTATGTGGTGTTTGACACTAAAGTTATGATTTTGAAAACCCTTTTTCCAAAATACAAGTATATTATTTTGACACCCTATATGGAGGTATTAGATGGAAATTCTTTTTCAAACTATAGGATGGAAAAAAATATTGTTTACTCAAAACTCCTTTGAAAATACTTGTGTGGATATGGAATGCCGAGATGTCGGTGTTGAAGTGGAGAAATGGAGAAAGATGGGTTTTGATGAAAAATGCACATTGTGTCCTAGTACTATGACGACCAGCTGATACCCTGTGCGACCACATTTACCCACATATGGGAAAGGGCGTAGTCATATAATTTGCTCATATTAGTATGGGATGACTCAACAACGGAGATGACTCCGTTCTATGAGGGGATGGTTTGGTGACCTACCCCTGACCTGGGTCCTCAAAAAGGAGAATACCGACGGGCTGGTATGAGTGAAGGGAGGAAGAGGATTGAAGACGCCACCTTTGGGTCGCCGGGCAGAACTATGAGTCCTCACACCTAGTTCCGACGGGCTGGAATGAGTGTCGATGGAAAGTGTCATAGCGGCAGGGTCCTATACTAGCATGAGCAAAGGACAGGCTACGGTCGGTGACTCAACTCGCATACACCTTGTATGACGGGACATGGCTGACACGATGAGTTGCCGGATGGATGTGGGAAAGCGTGCTACCTCTGCAGAGTGTAAAACTATTCGAATAGCCGAGTCCTCGGATATGGACAGTTGGGAGGCTGTCCTAAGACCATGTGCAAGTTTTGTAAAGTTTTGAGATTTGAAAATAAAATGGAGATGTTTATAAATGCAACTATACCGAAGGGCTGGTATGAGGTTGCTGGAAAAGAGGAAAATCATGAAGGGCTATGGTCAAGAAGTGCAGAGTTTTATGTTTTAAAAGTGGAAAATGTTTTATGCAACTATACCGAAGGGCTGGTATGAGGTTGCTGGAAAAGAGGAAAACCATGAAGGGCTATGGTCAAGAAGTGCAGAGTTTTATGTTTTAAAAGTGGAAAATGCTTTATGCAACTATACCGAAGGGCTGGTATGAGGTTGTTGGAAAATGATTTGACCATGAAGGGCTATGGTCGAAAAAGGAGGAGTTTTGGGGGGAATAAAACAAGATGGTGATTTTTCGGGAAAATGTTTAAGAAGAGATTTCTTACCTTTTTCAACAAAGAGATATTTTCGGGAAAAGTTTTAAAGGAGACTTCTTACCAAGACAGATTTCTAGGAAAAAGTTCTAAAAACCTTCTTTCCTTTTCACTTAAAGTTTCAGAATTTCAAACAAAGTTTTATTTAAACAATAAACAGAGTAGTGCATGCTCATTTCGGAGGTAGTTTGCGAGTACAATCAAATATACTCATATTGGTTTCGTCCCTGCTATTGTCTTAGCCAGATTTTGAAGAGGAGCATTTCGAAGGAGAAGTTTTCAATGGCGTCAATGCGAACTAGGGCGCTTCCCAGTCAGCTGCCTGTGGGGTTATGACAAATGACTTGGGCTCCACGTTGTTCGATGATTTCCGCTGCAAGTACCTGTTGAAGTTACGGCTTCAATCAAGTAAGTAAATTCATTCAGTATTTATGGATGTTCTTTTGATACCAGTTTGATTGTGCTCAGCGACAGACTGATCATGGGATCGCTAATGTTGTAGGCACAAGGGTATTTCGGACAGCTAGTCCGGGGTCCCCACAAAGGCACGGAGGATTACATAGTATACCATCCAAAATGGTGTGAAACGAGTTCTCGTAGAGGAATGAGTTCACCTTTGAGGTCCATGGTGACTTGTGATGTGTTGGAATGCTTGACATGGTGATGGTCCTAGGTTGCACTACATCATCTCCCCCCCCCCTTTCAAAAGAGTCGTCCTCTACTCTTGCTCGTCATCACCATGTGAAGGAGGTAGATGTGTAGACCTTGTCGTGGGGTTCACCATGTAGTCATGCTTGATGGAAATGATATGGCACTTCTTAAATGTCCCTTCGCCTTTCAAGTAACCTAGAAAGCTCACAAGGAAGACGAAACAACACTCAAAGAGTAGCTAATTTTTGAAGGTCATCGCATTAGCGCTTATGTAGAAGGAAGTCACCTTAGCAAGACGTCGATGTGTTCTTCTTGCAAGATCTTCCGTCGTAGGAATGCATGATTGAAACAACTCATGGAAGCTCATCGAAAGGTAGTACCTACACATCAAAGACCAAGCAAACCATGTGCGTGCAAGATAGAGGAGCATATCATCAATGACATGTCCATTCATGTTCATTGCACCATTAGCATAACACAAAGATGTGAAAGTGAAAGTATATGCAAGGTCAATGTGCAAGCAACTTCTCAAAACATCCACAAAATGTGGGAACACAAAAACTCCATGAAAATTTGAGAGGGCTATGATAGCTATCTCAACCATATGATCACCATTGCACACAATGCATTGGAAAGAGAAATTTGTCAACATCCTTGATGCAATAAGCGGCGAATTTGGCAAAAACACAATATGAAGAATGTTCAAAACATCAACATGGGTGCAAACAAACCATAAGAAAGAGCAAGTTTTCAAAATATTTGTTGCGACACCAAATGGGTAGAAACCAACACACTCATGACAAGACATGGTCAAAATGTCAGTATGGTTGCCAACAAGCCATCGAAAAGAACAATTGTTCATCATATTTGTTGCAACATATAAATCATTCATATGAAAGATCAAGGAGACATTCTTGTCATAGGGAAAACCAATATCACCAACATGTTTGCAAACAAACCAAAAGCAAGAAAGAGTGTTCAACTTGTTTGATGCAAAACATGGGAAGGGTATTAGAGCCGGGTTCGATCCGGGACTCAAGTGTATGCTCTCAAGAGCTCTTTTTGTCAACTCATGCTCAATAGAGGTTGACAATATAGCATAAGGCCCAATGCACACAAAAAACCAAATGAAAAAGTTGTGTGCATGGTATATGAACACATCATCCATCATGATGCGTCTCTTCATTTGCACTTCACAAAACACACCAAAATCAAGTGGAATGTATGACATATGTGGATGGTTACTATGCAAAGTGAAGGATCGAACAAGGTCCAAAAGAGAGAACGAACAATCTCCAAAATGTGAGAGAGCTATGGGTGCAATCTCATTATAAATCAAAGGCTCATCATTGCAAACCAAGCATTTGAAAGAACAAGTTTTCATCGTTTTGGTTGCAATGAAGGGAGAGTAGTAAAAACATTGATTGCAAAACAAGTGAATGACATTTTTATCACCAATAGAATAATCCACATGATCAACATTGTTTTTAGGCAAGGTATCACATGGAAAAAGGAAAGACTAATGGTGGAGAGACAAGGATTTAATTTTTAATTTTCCTTCCACAATGGAAGTACGTCTTTGTTGGAGGGTGTGGTACCACGAAGGCTCACCAACGCCACAAAGTCTCACCCTATTATTCTTAAGCTTCTCCCACAAAGAGCTCAATCCACTAAGCAGATACTTAAAGGTGGCCACCGGATCTTTACAGTCAAGGTTGGGGCACGCTCCACAACTCAATTGGAGGCTCCCAACTCTACCAAAAAGCTTCACGCACCATGCTTGAGCTCCGAGGAGGATTTCCTCCGTCTAGCATTTCAAAAATGCAAGAGTAACAAGTTGCACAAAGAAATAAAGGGGGATCAAAATCTTTTTTGGTGAAAGGGTAGATATTGATTTTCTCACTCAATCCCTATAAGGGCATCAAATTTGGTGGGTTAGAATGAGAAATCTAGGGTATTTATCGCTAGTCTTAATGTAGGAGAGAGAGGAAAGGGACGATCAACTTCTCCAAAGGAGGAAGAAGGCTTTATATAGGTCCCCCAAAATCTAGCCATTTTCTGCAGTCGAGGGACCGAAAGTTCCAGCCCATCCGATATTTATGGTCTATTCCAAACTCCTTCTAGAGAGCAGCACCATTCGCCGCATCTTGGAGCAGGGGGAGATGAAATAGGGTCGGAAAGGGCTCCAGTCCGGAAGTTCCGGCCTGAAACTTCTCAGCAGAAACAACATGATTAAAGTGGGTTCTCGCCCTCCACGAGAAAGGGGAAGGTCAAGTGCGTGCAATATAGTTTGTGTACGTGCAATTTTAATTCCACTGATACCTTCCACTGTGCAGGACGTTTTGATAGCATGTTTTTCTATTTATAAAAAGGATAATAAAATGAAGGAAGACCACTCTTTTCACTTTTGAGGGGTCGACAACAACATTTCGTCGATTCAATCTAAAACAACTTAGCTCAGAGTTAGATATAAGACTTTGTTATTATAGACACCAAAACCACTTAGGGAGTGAAATGGTCTTTAAGACATGTCCAAGATAGATAAGCTGATCGACCATGTGTTTCCTTCCCTAGACCACAACATGGAAAATCTTGATTACATGACTTATCGAGCGATCCTCTCCACAATGAACGACAACGTCAATAGAATAAACCTGCACATGGTTGAGCATTTTTAGGGTTAGGAGATGATCTATCATAGTTTCGATACAACAGAGGACGATTCACATGACTATTACCCTCCCGAGTTTCTTGCCGAGGGAGTCCCCCACATGTGGTTAAACTAAAGATAAGCTACCCCATTATACCGCCGAGAAATATTAACCAGACTAATGGCCATCGATACTGAGATCATCTTGGGAAAACTCGTTGGACACATGTTTTTTCTCTCATACCTGCGTGCCCCTCCAATGATGACATGTTTCCGTTCAGATTTAAGAGTAAGTAGTTCCTAATCACGCTCAAATTTGCCATGACAATCAACTAGGAACAAGGGTAGACCATCCTGATTGTTGGCTTGTTCCTACTGGGAGCGGTATTCCCACATGATCAATTGTACGTCCCGTTCTCCCGATCGAATGGTCGCCGTGAAGGACAACGGAAAGGACCATGCCAAGAATCTAAAGAAGTGAAAAAGAACCGAATCCTCCATAACAACCACACGAAACATAGTCTACAAGAAAGTTCCTATAACTTGAACTCACTGGACCAGATTTAAACAATTTCCTTGATGAAGATTACATACCTCACATTATTGACGTCTTTCAAAATATAATGGTTGTAAATATATTTGAATCTCTTCATAGTACTATTTATTCTTTTTGTTTACGTGAATGTTTTTTAACAAGCATTCATTCGACTAACTAATACTACCTCAGTTCCTAAATATAAGGGCAGGAGTAATATACAGGAGGGAGTAATTTTCTAGATGGTTGAAATAAGTCTTTGACTGTGGTGAGGACTGAAAAGAGTAAAATACATCGGCGGTCACTATACTTGTCCGTCGATCTCGCCATGGTTTCTGTACAGCATTGTACGCTCAATACGGTCACTGGATACGACTTTGGGGCTCATCGACGGTCATTGCGCACCGTATAGCGATGTATTGGCACACGTGGACACTTGTGGACCCCGCCTCTCTGGACACGTAGCGTGCAAGGTGACAAGTGTGCTCGCAGACAGGGGGTTATTTGCAAAAAGGTCATCTTCTTAATCATCTCTGCGCGCTCGCGAGAGAATCAATCCAAAAAATCCCCTCACATCCGCTCGTGAACCCTAGCCCTGAGCTGCCCGTGCACCTACACTACTGCCACCAGAGCACTGCCGTTTGCTGGCCCGCCGCCATGTCCGCCGCAAGCTGCAGTCGATCTTGCCTCCGTGGTCAGCTGTCCTACCTGTCGTCGCGTGGTGTCGCGGAAGATGTCAGCCACGACTGCGCAGGAGGATGGATCTTATACAGGTGTGACCGACATGGGGTAAGTTGTTTGACCTCAAATGCGTTTGGATTTTGGTGAGTTTGTGAGGATTTGACATATTTTGGTCTCTTCTGTCACAAATGCAGTCTTTTTACTGAAAATTCTTTGAACCTTTACAACACGGTTGCAACTTCTGGCGCTGGGAACTAGAGTATGTGTACTTCTTGGTGGACTAAAACATTCTTAGAGGTGGTGATGTTGTTGAAGCAGTAGGATGGGTAGAGGAAAGAAGAGAGGAGCTGAAACTGATGAAGCAATTATTGGGGTCACTGCACCAAGAAGAGATGTGAAGATGATGAACAACTTGAGCTCAATTATGGAGCTACAGAAAGTAGCAGTGCTGCTACTGAAGATAGTAGTTGGCCTTGTGATGATGTTGTGTATTGTGCTCATTTTGAAGAAGCAGAATGCAGTGTATTTTGCTGGGCACAATGCATTGTATTTTGTGATGAAGATCAGTACCATGCAATGAACTATTAGGTTGTGCTTCAGTGTTCCTTAGGTAGATGGAGTTTGTGGATGGAGTTGTTCTTCTGGGAACTAGTAGGTTGTACTGAATTATATGTATGTTGTGCATCTGGGAACCTTAAGTAATGCATGTTGGTGTTCAAATTCATGTATGGTTGTTAAAGTCTATGTAAATGCATAAATTTGTGTCGTTGATAGATGCATGAATATGGGCTCAGTGAATGAGATAGAGGGCAGTCACAGATAGATGCATGAACTTGTGCAAAATGAGAGAACATAACACAAATATGTGAATCTTAGAAATCCCAGTTAAAGAAATAGAAATGGTGGAACAGAACATAATGGTATAAGGTTCATTTGATAAAAAATGCATAAGGTTTACAGCCACAACGGCATAAGGTTCGGGTTCATAGCCACATTGCCTTAACTGATTTTACATAAGTTTGACAGCCAAAATAAGGTTCACAACCATATTGTGCCATTTTGAGTCACTTCACCTAAATCGTCGAACATATTGACCTTCTTTTGGACAGGAACACCTTCAACTTCATTGGCTTGAGAAGAAGATGGACCTGGAGCAGACATCTTTGCTCTTTTTGTTGCCCTGTCTTTAGTAGCCCTTTTTTTCTCAGCTAGTTTCTTTTCCTAGTCTTGTAGTTTCTTCTTCTGTGCACAGTTCTTCTTAATATCTGACATTATCTTCTTGGTCTCTTCTCTAACTTGCTTGGCAATGGCAACATCTCTTTTTCTCTTCCCTTTCTTTGCAGCAGCTTCAAGGGGCCTTCTGCTCAGCTAGCTTTGCCTTCCTTTGCTCTTGCTCTTGTCTTATTATTGTTGCTTCCTCAGTCTTCTTTAGCTGTGCTGCACGTTTTGCTTCCAAAACAACAAGCTTTCTCTCCTCTAGAACCTTGTTCTTTTGTTGTTGCATGGCAAGCAATTGTTGAGCCAAGGCACCTTGCCTAATTTGTGTTTTGGCTTGGTTGTACTTGGCTCAGCTGTTCTTGTGCTTCTGTGATGAAAGTTGACTGTGGGACTGGTCCACTTTCAGTGACTCTTGGCGTGCGCATCTGTTAGTAGATCAAGATTAGTATTTGGAAGTACGATAATACCATGTGCATCAGCAACACATAAATGGATACAATGTAGAGTACCTGCTGAGCCATATTGTGAATAGCAAGATCATCATAGTGCTGACTGGTAGTAGTGTTCTCATGTGGAATGAATGGATCTGGAGTTGGTGTTGGTTCTGTAGGTGCATCATTTGGAGGAGGCAGCTCTTGCTTCAGATATGGGTATCCACTTCTGTTGAGCAAATGCAACTCTCTAGCATCTAGAATGTATTTGTTAAAAACTTCACAATTGTTATTCAAGAGGGTGTCACATTTAGGAGTATCACTTTGGAAAGCTCTTACCCAGGTTTTTGGATCCAAGCAATCCAACCAGGCATGCGCAGTAGGGTTAAGGGCCTTCATATACTCCATGTTAGCCTCATACCTTACCACAATACTGCTCCTTGCAATCACCCACAACTGCTCTTCAGTGCATCACCTCTGAAAACTTGCTGGAAGTTTTGCCACATGTGCCACACACAAAGTCTGTGCTCTAAGTCTGGAAACTGCTCCTTAACAACATTAATGAGACCCTTACCTTCAGTACCTAATCTTGATAAAGCATCCATCCAGAAAGATCATTGGCCTACAACCTTGTAGGAACTCTTTCTTACATGCTTGTATGCTCACATAACACGTGTTGAACTTTGCATTGTCATCCAATGAGACATAAAATGAGCTCCCAGGGTTGCTTCTTCTGATCTCATTGGCATAATCCCAAAGAAGCTTATACTGACCTTCTTCATCACCATAAATAGCCTTCATAGCTAGCCTCCTATCCCTTTGTAGCTTACTTCTACCTGGTGTCATGTTCGAATCCTTCAGTACAACTCTTAAAAAATTCCTTAGGTTCATGTCTTGATCTGCTATGAAATTCTCTAGGTATTTGTCTGCCAGACAAATAGCTATGAAAGCTTTGACACTCCATTTCTTCCTGCAAGTGTGCTCAGGAACATATTTCTTGATCATCCAACACTTTAACTGCAACAAAAGCCCAAAGATACCAACTGCATCCTTCAACACAACTGGCACATAACCTTGTTTTGTCATTCACTGGCATCTTGATATCCCATCTATTTTGACAACTGTACTCCCTAA
This sequence comes from Poa pratensis, assembly GCA_947311845.1. Lineage (NCBI taxonomy): Eukaryota > Viridiplantae > Streptophyta > Magnoliopsida > Poales > Poaceae > Poa > Poa pratensis. Next base: position 40,286,194 of record CAMZMU010000066.1, on the reverse strand, counting down.
TTGCTTGCCTTAGCATGTCAACTGACTCAAACACTTGACCTACATGGAATTTGGGAGCCTACATATCCTCATGTCTGAAAGGCTTGAACTTGAAATCCACCAGTTTCTTGTCCTCATCCGAATCAGGGGCCCACAGATCTTCTCCTTCAGAGTCACCATCATGCTCAACCTTCTGTTGTCCTTACATTCTTATTTTCTTTACCTTAACGTTCTCTTCATCTTCATCAACATTATCAACATGCAGGTCATCATCTCCCTCACTTATCTCAAAGTCTGAATCAGACAGTGAGAAATCATAATCAGAACTATCACTGTCAACAGTTTCTTCTTCTTGATCTGCATTCTTCTTTGTACTTCTAAATCCCTCTCTTTTTGCAGCTTGAGGTTCATCTTCAGGATAAACAACTTGAATTGGCATAGGGATAGGTACAAGGGCATCTTCAATTTGACACGCGTACTCTATTTGGCTTCTTCTAACCGTTGCAGGGCTCAACACAGGGGGAGTTGAGCAAACATGGAACTGTACAACATCATTATCATACATTGCTCTAATTGGATCATCATGCTCTAAGTACAAACTGATGAAATGGTGCCCAAGTTCCACAAAGCTGCACATCTGCTGCGTGTCTTCTTCAGAAAACAACTTCCTCTACCCATTGATGCTACGTGACAGAATATGAATGCAGTAATAAACCTTCATCTTGCCTTGCATTTCATACCCAACAGACTCCACAAGGGGAGGGCCTCAACCCATTTCATACCATTTGCCGGGGCTCCATGACCACGACCTGCTGCGCCTGCAGGGCCTCCTCCTGCTCCCGGGCGACGGCCTGCAGGACCATCTCCCAGCGCTTGGGCTCGTCCTCGGCCATGGATTTCTTGGAGGCCTCGAGCACGGCGGCGAGCGCGGTGTCCTCGTCTTCCACCTCCGTCTTCACATCTGGTGGAGGTGGCGCCGGTGCTGGTGCGCCAATCCGCAGCGCGTGCGGCGGCAATGGTGGTGCTCCCCGCCGCAGTGGGTGCGGCGGCGGTGACCAACGACCGCTTGGCGGCGTCGGAGCCCACGTGTAGAGCGCCTGCCGCCGCAGGCTGTGCTCGTCGCTGAACCACGTGTCCCAGTTGCGGGACGTGGCCGCGAACGCGGGGTCGTTGCGGGCGGACCTCGGGAGACGCGCGCGGCGGCGCTCAATCTCCAGCTCCCGTGCGCGGTGGCTCGTCGGGATGGGCGGCACCGGGATCTGCTGCGGATTAAGGTGCCAGTGGTCAGGCAGCTTGACGTCTGGCCATGGCACCGGGACCGCGTGGTTCCAGTACCACCAGCAGTCCTCAACGCGCACGTCCACGCGGTCGCGCCGTGCTATCTCGGCGCCCGGCGACGCCAGGGAGAAAACTGCGGGGAGCGGCACCGGGGACGCTGGTGGGGATGGGGAAGGGGTGGGAATGCGGCGGCCAGAGGACGAGCCTGCCTCGCCGTCGTTCTTGGCCTTGCCGAATCCCGGCCAGCGGAGCGGCATGGTGGCTAGGGTTGGGTTAGGGTTTGCGGTCGCCGGCGAGGGAGCGGAAGTGGGGCAGTGGAGTGGGCGGTGGGTGGGGGCTGGTCATCCCTATCCCCAGGCATTAAAAAAGACTGGCCAGGGGAGGCTGACCGGCGCCCTGTCACTGCCAGGTGGGCCTGGGGAGGACACAACGCGTTGATCGCGCGTCCGCGCCGACGCATTACTGGCCCAAAAATCCACGCGGCGGACTGAAATCGGCCACGGTCCGCTTTTGCGTCGCTCCGTTGGGGCCTGATTTTAGTCCAATACGACCCAAACAGAGGCGCGCGGACTCGATGCGTCGCCCGTCCGCGCCGACGCATTACTGGCCCAAAAATCCACGCGGCGGACTGAAATCGGCCACGGTCCGCTTTTGCGTCGCTCCGTTGGGGCCTGATTTTAGTCCAATACGACCCAAACAGAGGCGCGCGGACTCGATGCGTCGCCCGGTTGGAATCATCCTAATGCTGTACGGTGAGCTCGCCGAGCTCGCCAGACAAGTACAATACTCGACTGAAAATTAGAGCTGTGCCCCAACTGGAGCCGAGTGCGGATATGGAGAGATGGGCATATGCGGCAGCAAAAGGCTTTCCGTCCACATACCCCTGCTGGCCCTGTGTCTGTCTCACCTCACGCGCACCGCCACTCCCACTCCACCCCTCCCACGCTCTCCCTCTCCCCCACCGAACCACCCACCCACCAGCACACCTGCAAACTCTTCTTCCTCAACTCCCAAAAACAAGAAATTCAACAGAGCAGAGGAGAAGCGAATAAACAAATAATATAATCCCCCCTAGCTGCTGCTGCCGCCGCCGACCAAGCCCAAGGGAAGAGGAGGAGGGGAGGACGACCGCCGGGCGCCCCGCCGCCTCCGGCCTGAGCCGCGGCCTGCTGCCGCCACACCACCTTAGGCCGGGCGGCGGTTTCTGAGCTCTGGTCGCTGGTTGGGGCGGTGCTGGAGCAGCTGCTGGTGGTGCTGGCGGCGGCGCGGGCTGCCTGGTGGCCTGCAGGCCGATGGCGCCGGCGAGGAGGAAGCGCGGCGTGTCCGCGGCTGCCGCGGCAGCGGCGGCCGCGGCGCAGTGGAAGCTCGGCGACCTCGTGCTCGCCAAGATGAAGGGCTTCCCGGCGTGGCCGGCCATGGTGAGTTGGGCCTTCTCTCTGATCTGTAGCCTCGGTAGCTGCTACTAGGGGGCTTGCGGCCTGGGGACTCTGGAGTTGGCTTGCTTAGGGTTTCGTTCCAGGGTGGGAATCCCAGCTCGTGGGGCGCCATTTTTGCTACTTCATCCGTTCATAAAAGGATGTCTCAAGCTAGCTCAAATTTGCATGTATCTACACACTAAATTATGTCTAGATACATACAAATTTGAGCTAGGTTGAGACATCCTTTTGTGAACGGAGGGAGTAAATCCTTAGGTTTCTTTGATGGTATCTATCTCGATTTGGTTGGTTTAGCTGTTAATTTCTGCTAGTTTCGTGGGTTTCTTGCTGCTTACCCGCTAGATGCGGTACACAGGGTTAATGATGGTACCGTATGCTTAAGAATAATGGATCTCCGAGTCAAAAGAGGCCTTCATTTTGCCCAGCTATTCAGAATTTGAGATTAGGTGCTACTCCTAAGTTTTAATGCAGTTTGACCTAGCCAGCTTCATTTGATTGTGCTTTTTAGTTAGCTGCTGCTTTCTTTCTGAGATTGGCCCTTGCTGGTTTTTAAGAGGGTACATGGTCTCGAGAATCGGGTAGGATTTGGGTGATATGTCTTAGCTTTGCTTGAACTCCGTCTTGGAAGTTTGTACATATGTGTTTTATTCTAGGACCTTTATTCTATGTGATGTGCTCTTTCAAATTTATAAGTTACAGGTGTGAATTTCATTCCAAGTGTTTTTTGCTCTTACGACCTCCTTGCTTAAAAGTATGCAGTGGTGTGAACTTCTATGTGATCTGTGAACAAATCATGATTTCACTTTGGCATGTAAACCGTGAACTTTTTAATCGCTTGGTTAGCATGAAATTATCTTGAAAGTCAGGGACAAAGAACTAAACTATTGCTCGTGCTTATGTCGAAACATGCATCGCTGTTTAGTATGCTTGGCAACTTGGTGCTGATCCTTTAGGTCGACTGTTTTGATTAACTTGTGACCGGTTATATATTTGGCTCGTTAGTTGAGTGATTAGCTGTTGGCTTTGGTCTGTAAATGTGAACAATACTTACCACCTTTTATAGATGTTGCAGATTGCGGCTCTACATTACAGGACCTATTTTTTCCTCATTCGTTGAATCATTGGTTTATTTCTTTTGTCCCATGACCAGTGGTTACCTTCAACATTTTCTTCTTTTGAGACATAACCTTGTTGAATATCTGTTTCAGTTAATGAATTAATCGAGCTGTAATAAGTACCCGATGCATATATTATTTTTATTTAGGTGTTTGAATATATCAGAAATCAAATTGCCCACTGGTGCTTCATGAATTGTTGTTCACCTTATAATCCTTCTTCTTTTTATTCTCATCTTATCGAGTGTATGGTATATATTCGATACTTGGTTAAGCAATTTGTTTCTGAAGATGCTTCGGTAATTATTTTCCATATTTTATGCTCAGTCAGAAATGCTACATTGACATCCATGCATACTTTCCTTTATCCCTGTATTTAGTATTTACCAAGAACGCATTATGTCAAAGTGTGGATTGTGCTATTCTGCTCATTTGCTGATGTAGACTATTTCTGGGAGGGAGTAATTATCACATTATAGTATTTCCCCTCACGTTTGTGGGGTGCTTGTACTTCAGTTGGGATACCTCTTTTTTTTTGAGAGATTTTTTTTCGAATACCTCTAGAACTGCTTTATAGGCTTGTTCCTTCTATTCTATCTTCCTCTTATTTGAAGTTTGGCTTGCATATGCCTCATTTACTGATTTACATCAGGCCTGCACATGGATAATTGTACGGATGAACATATATTTTATACTTCAAGGTTTTTTTATTTTGAATTTGCAATTTTGCATGCTTTGCAGATAAGTGAACCAGAGCAGTGGGGCCTGCCTTCTGTTAAAAATAAGCGTCTGGTCTACTTCTATGGAACTAAACAGATGTAAGTTTTATTTTAACTGTACTGTTTTTTTTTTGTGAATTTTTAAGCTGCTTTTGTATCTACCAATCATCATTTGTTTAGAAATACACCTTGTTATGGTATATACAGATTACAGAGCTGCACACCTTTGTAATTATGTGTACTTGGGTTACTATATCAGTGCTAACTTACTATTTGCGCACGACCTAAGGTTGTCTATCCAGCTATATTTGCAGACCAGAATACCAGATAGACATACTCCTGGGATGGTAGAATGTATTAACATCTGAGTGTAACAATCTGTTACTTCTGTCATCTGCGCTCGAGCCATGTGATCTCCTTGGTTCTGCTTTTGTTGAACCTGGGAAATAGTCAAATAGGAGAAACTTAAGGATGTTAACTCTTGTTTTAGATAATCCTCCTAACTGAAAATTATATGCCCGAGGGAAGAGAAAGCAAACAGTCTGTTAGGTTAATCTCTTGAAAATATGGGAGTATATCGGGCATTGAGAAAAAGTGAAGTTAGTTGCCGGCACAATCCTCTCTGGCAGTGTGGTGGCTGAGAAAGTTGCCCTGCCAACATTTTCAGTTGAAGTTGTCCTCTGCAGTTTCGGACTACCAGTAATAAAATGATGCAAAAGCCAAGGGCAGAACCTGCTCTTCAACCTTTATGAGTTACAGTCTGTATATTTTTTTTGAGGACTGCCGCCATAGTGGACTTGACGAAGTACGATAATATAGTAGCGTTGGACTAGGAATTGTAGACATGTATTGTGATATGTAAATGCGTTGCTATTGCCCTGTGACAATTATGTTGTTCGTATTTAGTATCGTCATAGTTTTGTGCAATATTCGCTCAACAGTCTTCATGGTATATGTGAAAATAACAAAAATACTCTTGCTCTCCCCATTGCATCATCTCTGTTGTGTCTGTGGCAGTTGTGGAGATGATATGCATCTTCTCTTGCCCAGAGTTGAAAATGAGGTCTGCTATTCGAAAACCAGTAATGTTGACAACTTAATTGATACATAAATCTTGTGGTAGGTATATAGTGGTATATCCGTATATGTACTCACCAGGCAATAGGTAGATAGTCATGCATAAGCATTTTGGTGGTGGGTGGGCTCTGTAGATACATGTCGTTGACATGGAGGAAAGACTGGACGGAACCTGTGTTATGTGTTACCACAACCACAGAAGATGTGGTTGTGTCGAATTGACCATTGGTTATGGGAGACCCAAGTGCCCTTTTGTGTCAAGGAAATCGTGCTTCTGGAGGTCAGAAGGCTCAGTGCACATTAGATATTTCTGAAGTTAATTTCAAGTTCTCAGTATTTTGAGACAAATAAATCGTGCGTAAAGAATTAAAGATGTGAGTGATCATTTGTGGCTGGGAGATTGGTTGCAATTAAAATAAATAACTAAGTTTCAGTTAAACTATCAATATAACCTTTTGTGGCCAAACCTTTAAATGCTAAAATATCGCTAATATATACAGAAGTACTAAGACTAACTCATGGAAATATATTACAATGTTTTCATCAAAAGCAACAATATTATATCTAAAAACTAGAAAAGACTAGTCGCGAGATTAGTGTATGAGTCTGTACTTGCGTTCAATCGAGTATTGACTTCTCAGCAAGAACTAAGAGTCGCTAGACTAGTCAAGACAAGTGGTACTGCGTTCCAACCGAAAACCTCTACTTGCCGACATGTAATCCTTGCTTCTCAGAAGTCAGAACTAAAATAAAATAGTGATAAACAGAGAACGGGGTTACATAATACCTTTCTACTCATGTTTGTACCCAAGCTACCTTTTGCCTGTTAGAATGTACTCAAGTGTCACTAGGTGAAATGAGAAGGAAACATGTAGCTCTCGTACACCGTATAGCCTCTGAACTACATTTGACCCAATACGCTGGGGAATCACAGCATAGTTACAGAAGTATCAATAACAAAAATGTGGAATACCAAGTCTTCTACTTAGAGCTTACTATACATGACAATACTGAGTGTTGTGCGTAACGATTATGAGGGGATGCTTTTGTATCGTGTTTTGACCAGCAGGGTTAGCTGTGCAGAGAATATGCTGTATGTAACTGAGTTGCCTTAATTAAGATAAGTCATCTGTTTTTCTTTTCATGTCTAACTGCTGGTTCTTTTTACTCCAGTGCTTTCTGCAACTATGCCGAACTGGAGTCGTTCACTGAAGAGAAAAGGAGGTCTCTACTTGCTAAGCGACATGGCAAGGGGGCTGATTTTGTGAGAGCAGTTGACGAGATAATTGATGTTTACGATTCTTTGAAGGAAGATAGTAACAACAAGCTTGATCTGACTGCCAATGAAGTAAAACCAGGTGAAGAAAATCTTGGTGATAATAATAGCACGTCGGATACTAAAGGTCTAGTTAAGAGCTCTAGCACAGGTAGTGATAAAAAGTTAGAAGACCATTCAGTAATTGGAACAGGTCACCACTTAGTCAATGCTGATGAGCCATCTGTCATTTCGACGGGGAGTGCGCGATGCATTGTAAATTCTGCTCCTGACGGGCCTACTGAAAATATATCAATGCTTGACGAAATGAGGAATATCCCTTTGTCTGCTAGTTCATTTTCGAAGAAGAATTTAAGGGATGCACACCCTCAGAATTGCTACACACGGAGTAGGGCTCCAGCTTTGCGGAGGTCAAGAAGTTCATTAGGTGTTGGAATCAGGAAGGCTCAGGATTCTTGCAAGCTTTCGGGTGAAACCAGTTTGGTATCTGTTGATTTGGTTCCTGAGGACAACAATGAAGGTTCCAGTCTTCATAAATACCCTGACTATGGCAAAGCAAACTTAGGCTCCCCTTCTATGCTAGATGATGTTTGTTTGCATTCAAGCGGGGGCACCTTCAATCAACCTGGAACTCCTGGGGCCAGTGACAGCAATAAAAAAATGTCTTCTACTGCTAAGGTAGATAATACCTGTGACAGTGAAGCATCTCAAAATGGAGCTTCAGTGACAGAATTCAAATCTAATGGTGCATCAAGTCTTCCCATGAAGTCAGCGGTAATTTTCAAGAGAAAAAGGAAACCAAATAGAAGCTGGGTTCCCGATGAAGATTGTATAGCACCAAATAAGGGCGACGGATTGCAGGATGAGTTGAGTGGAAGCCTTGGAGATTCTCCAAATTCAAAGAATGAATTAAATAAGTCAGATGGAGATGAGCACTTGCCGTTGGTCAAAAGAGCAAGGGTTCGAATGGGAAGGCCTCAGTCAGAGGCTTCACCAGACAGTTGAACAGATTGATGTTCCTAATAACAAATCAGGGCTTTCTGCACCTGCCGACCACTGTGTTACGGATATTAGTAATGCTTTTTCAGCTGATCAGTCATCAGTGGCAAATAGTGTTCCAAATCTGTCATCCACATTGGACATGCCTCTCCCGTCAGGGGAAGGTCACTCTGTTTGGAAAAATAAAGAATACCAACCACGGTTTTTAACACTGGATGTGGAAGCTGCTTTGCCTCCATCAAAACGCCTCCATCGTGCTTTAGAAGCTATGTCAGCTAATGTTGCGGAAACTTTTAATAGTCTGCCCGAAGAGACAGGATCAAAGCAATTGATTCTAAATGGCTGTGTGTCTTCAGAAAACAGCCATTCAAGTAAATCAGCAGACACAGTAGTCACGACCCCTGACAGGTCTGGAATAATTGAAGGCCTTGGATCATCAGGCATGATATTCAAGAATAGCTCAACAGGCAAAACACACACCCCAGGATCGGTTTTACAGAATAACAATGTAGTTGTTTCCATGAAATTGAACGAGCCTACTCTTGATGTGACACAGACCATGGCTGTGCCTGATCGGTTATCTTCATCTTCGGGGAAACCCTGTAATGGCGTCTCCAAGCTAATTAGCCGCAATAGTGATACAAAACCACTGGGCCGCCCTACTTCTGATGTCAGAAGTTATGACAGATGCGGTGAGCCAGTTGACCAACAAAAGGTTCTTCTCTCTGATAATAATGTGAGCAGTGATTCAGTACCACAGGGCGAGACTGTTTTAGCATCAGCAACCAATTTGTGTGATACAACAAGTAGCTCTTCGTTGGCTACCAAGTCTTCTAGTATACAGTCGGATGCAGATACCCGCACATTTGAAGTGTAAGTAAATCTTTGCTTTTGTATGGACAATTTTTTTGTTTACACCGATATGTTCCAGATCATCATGTATCATCTTTCTGCAAAAATTGTACGGCATCTGTTATTTATTTTATGGTCATGTTTCTGTGGAATTATATGTTGCTATGGCTTTTCCTTCTTTGTTGTGATGTTACCATGATATGGATAGTTGTTTACCCTGAATTCAACTTTTGAAGCTTCATGCTTAGATAGACAATGGTTAAACTAAGGTAAAAGTAGGGTGGCGGGGCTTGAAATGTGCAATTCATCCATATTGGGCATATCTATAATAATATGCAAAATATAGGCATAAATCGTATTCTATTTTGTTTGTGTTCATCTCTAGCCCTATGTCCAGTAATGCACTCTCCCAGCGTGGGCCATCTTAACAAGAGGTCCAATAATGCAAGACCCCAGCATGGGCCCTTAGCTCAGGCTCAGATGAATTGTGTTTCAGAGTAACTTATGGAGATGAGATCCATAATACACATTTTAGCAATCTGCAAGAGTTTATAAATGTATCCATCCATGCGACTCAATCAACCCAGTAGCTAATGTTGGGAGTTCGCATGATTGCACCCAATTGGGTTTGCTTTAGGTTATTATCGATGGTGGAAGGAAATGTTTTGGCAAATCATATTGAAACAAGTTGTCGTTTGTGTTTGTAATATAGATCAAAAGAGAAGAGGTTGACACGTCAAGAGATTTAGTATTACCATTCCTTGAAGTATTGAATATGTAGTAACTATTAATGCTGATAAATATGATTTACCATGAGTCTGAGTAGTATATTTTTTCTAGTCTGATTGTATTCAGACACAGGAAGAAAATGTAGTGATGTGGCCCTCTGGCGCCATATTTTCTGTTCTGATTTCTTTTGGGGTTAAAAATTACAGTATACCTAAAGAGCAAAGGCTTATTAGTTATAAACTGTCTTACAAAAATGCACATCTGATAGTTTATGCCGATTTAATCCAAGATTCATGCACTGTTCGAATCTGAGGAAATTTGTTGAAAGGAGCATCAGTTCTCACTAATGCTGCCTTCCATAAGATATTTCTTAATTTCATTTAGGCCTTGTTTGGATACGAAAGATTGCCAGAACTGGTTTTCCGTAGGCCAGGATAACGGCCTAACAAACTAAAATCCTGTTTGGATGCACGACTAAAACGCGTATACATAAAACCAAGTTTGCACAAACCAGGAAAGTGAGCGTTGGGAAAAACGACTATGAGTAGTTTTTGAAAACGCGATTAAACAAAACTGGAGCAGAGCCTTCGGCGGCGTCTGCACAGCTGCCTGGCCGTCTACCTCTGCGAACATCGGTTGACGTTTGAAGGGGATCCCGCCGGCGGAGAACACACCTCGTCCTCGTACAACACCGTCGAGCTCGGCTGACTCCTGCATGACCCTGGCGCCTGTGCGCCGCCGGGATCCCGCCGGCGGAGAACACACCTCGTCCTCGTACAACACCGTCGAGCTCGGCTGACTTCTGCATGACCCTGGCGCCTGTGCGCCGGCGGAGAACACACCTCGTCCTCGTACAACACCGTCGAGCTTGGCTGACTCCTGCATGACCCTGGCACCTGTGCGCCGCCGGGATCCCGCCGGCGGAGAACACACCTCGTCCTCGTACAACACCGTCGAGCTCGGCTGACTCCTGCAGACCCTCGCCTGTGCGCTGACTCCTGCATGACCCCGGACGCCGGCGGCGCGGTCAACATTTGTTGAAGACCTCCCGAGCTTTCCTATGTGGGGATGATTGCCACGGGCATCAGAGCGGGCGGCTTCGAGCTCTCCATAGCTCTGCGTTGCCTTGGTACGGCTGCTAAGGCTTCACAGCGGTGATAGACTATACAGATGACAGTATGAGCGATCGGCCGGTCGGCGTCGAGCACACAGATCTCCGCGGGTGGTTAAGCGACTCTACATGGGTCCGCTGATGACAGATGCACCGATCTCAACAGGAAATAGGTGCCAATTTTGATAAAGACTCGCCAATTTGGGAGACACGGAGCAGCACCGCTGCGAGTCTGGGAGATTTCGGGGGAAGAAACGAGCGAAGAGAGAGAAAAGGGAGAGGAGGCAGGCAAGGTGCTGTACACATCCGTTGAGGAACCCAAACGTAGTTTTCCATCGACTCATTCCTAACAGAATTACAAGCAAAACTCGTATTAAGAAAACTCTTCTTAAAACGTGGTTTGGTAAAACTGATCGCTAACTCTCTCTATCCAAACAACCACTTAGTGCATAGTGTAATACGTTTCCATTCATGTAGATGCATCGCCTCTGGATACAAAATAGCTTGGATGTGTGACATTTTGGATGCACTTGCTGATGAGAAGCTTATTACTTCTGTATTTCCTAATCCTACATTGATTTGGTTCTTTGAGTTGGATTTGAGTTATGCATTTGATGCTTTATGAGTTGGATTTTTGGAAATTTTGATCATAGCTTCTCTGGTCATATAAAATAAAATCGTCTATGTTGCATATCTGTGATGCTCCCAGGGATATTTCATTTATCCTGCACAATCCTTTCTTAAGAATGAAAATAGTTGATACACTACCGCCGTTCATTGAGGCGTATTTTGACTGTTCAAGTTCAGCATTTGAGGTAAAATTCCTGTGCAATATTTTGTGAATGAATACAAATTACAACCATAAGGTACTTAGCAGAATATAAATCCAATGGTAACAATGATGTATCACATAACCCATATATTTTTTGGCTTAATTGTTAGTCGAGGCTTGAACTTGGACATACACATTGTATTTCTAAATGGAAGTACTTTCTCGACCTTCATATGCCCATAATGATGAATTAGTGCCATTTCTATTCATCTACATGCAGCTCGCTGGAATAGTAAACTGTTTTTGTGTTATATACTGGTTCCCTGATCCCATTCTGGATGCAACATCCAATTTTTTTGAATTGAAATATCTTGGTTATGGTCCCCAAATGCACATTTGTCTTTGCTGTGTCTTATCTTTTCTTTTATTCTAGCTTCTAGTCGGTGCTTATATTTATAATACAGTCTCGAAAGGCATGATGATACTTATTATGTCTTCAGGCACACTTCAGCTTTGGCATTAAAAGAACTGAACCACAGAAACCTGAAGGATAGGTGCACCTCTCCAGATTCAATGCCGATGAAAGAACTCATTGCTGTTGCCCAAGCTAGAAGGTTCTCTCGATCAACTTCCTTTTCAGATAACTTTTTGATCGACAAGTATATTGCCAAGACTTCAGTCAGCACACCTCTCAAGGCAGGACAGGGACAGCTGTCACCTTCGAATCGGATAGCCAGGCCCACCTCTACAAATGACATCATTCATCCCAAGAGTCCTTTTGATAACCTGCAACAGAACGACGTTGAAAAAATAGCAGTGAGCAATGAGGCTAATGCAGCACGAAAGGCTTTTGGAGCTTTTCTTGGTACACTGACAAGAACAAAAGAAAACATAGCCCGCGCAACACGTCTTGCTATTGAGTGCGCTAAATATGGCATTGCCGCGGAGGTTAGACAATGCATTATTGTTATTACTTTCGCAGCAAATACCGTTTTGTTGTGACTTCTAGATCTTTGCTAATATGTTTTTTGTAAGGATTATTATCATATTCTTGTTTGTATATTTATTCAACACCGTCAGTTTCTTGCCCTTGGTTAATTGGCAATTATTCGGTTCTTGGTTTACTAGCCTGGCTTCATGCCAATCACCAGCTGTTCTACATTATATGCTGTGGGGTTAGCTCAATGGTGGCACATGGTTGTGCTACCAAGCAACCCAGGTTCGATTCCACTTTCCTCTGAAGAATACCCCGGAAGGCTAGTACCCATGGGTCGTTCTGTTACATTATGTGATGTAACTCGTGTGGATTTTGTTTTGCCTCTCAAGTATCGTCTTTCTTATCAGTAAATATGTGAAAGGGTGTATCTCTGATAGTTGTTTTTTGCTTTTGACATGGTATGGCAACGTATAACTATGGGATGCTGATTTGGAAATAACTAGTGATAACGCTTGCAGTCATTGCATCATTTACCACTTCTAAGTTTGTTAACAAACCTTACTTTTAACAGAGAGCATGCAATCTTCAGCTTGCCAAGAAAAAGACAAACATGGTTGTCCATGCAACCAATTAAGCTTTTTTAACACTGTTTTTCCTCCATTATTTAGGCGATTGATATTATTGTTGAACGCATGGAAAAGGAAACAAATTTATATAAGAGGGTGGACCTTTTCTTTCTTGTTGATTCAATAACTCAATGCTCTCGCAATCAGAAAGGTAATTATACATCCTTATCACAATTTCTTCGTTGTCTTTGTATGAGTGTTAATTTTCAACACCGTAGGAAATTTTGTAGGTGGTGCTGGAGATCTGTACCCCTCTCTTATTCAGGCGATTCTACCTCGATTACTTTATGCTGCTGCACCACCTGGAAATTCAGCATGGGAAAATCGAAGGCAATGTCTCAAGGCAAGTGCCTTAAATAGTCTGATAGAATAGATGCCATGTACAGTGTTCTTTTTCCCCCCTCACAAGTTTGTTATTTGATCATTAGGTTTTGAAACTTTGGCTTGAGAGGAAAACACTTCCAGAATACATCATTCGTCACCATATTAAAGAACTTGAGGTTATTAATGAGGCATCATTTGGAAGCTCTCACCGTCCTTCAAGGACAGAAAGAGCTTTAAATGACCCATTGCGTGACAATGAAGGAATGCTTGTTGACGAGTATGGGAGGTATGCTTGCGAAACTGAAAAACACCTAAAACCGACCCTTCTTTTCATGCACCAGATAACGGTCTTTACTTTTAATTTATCTGTAGTAGTGTGACATGTTTCTGTTGTTCATATGTTTATATGCTTGCGCAATGAAGATGGTGACTAGATGAGGTAGTCCAAACATAATTTCATCATCATGAAAGCTCTTGGTAGGCCAGGTCAGTGTACGAGGTTAGCGTTGAATTGAACCTGTCTTTTTCGCCATGCTAGCACATTAGCTAGAAAATGCAAAGAATTATAACTGGATTATTAGGGAGAGGTCTCAGTAAAGTTGCTTAATATTGAACATTTTTAATGCACGCCCTTTATAATATCTGTGTGAAAAATCCATCTGTATATAGAATGTGTAACGCATGATTCACATGATCATGCATACTACATGCAGTGGAGAATCGCAGTGTGGCACTGGCATCATAGAGTTGGTTTCATGATTTTGTGCCTAGAGGGCCTTTGTTTTAATTCTCATTACATTATTATAGCAAATTACAGTTACACGTGTTCAACTCTGCAGCAGCATCTTTTGTTCCATGAAAGTGTCCCCTCTAGTTTCCCATGTTTATATGTTTCATTATTGTCCTCAGCAATGCTGGTTTTCACATCCCAAACCTAATTTGCACGAAAGTAATTGAAGACGATGAAGGAAGCTCCTCTGAGGACAGGAGTTTTGAGGCCGTCACACCTGAACATGATGCTCCAGGTGGTGATGAGCAGGAAGAATCTCAGATGCCTGTGGAGAAGCATCGGCTCATCCTTGAAGAAGTTGATGGTGAGCTTGAGATGGAGGATGTAGCTCCACCATCTGAAGCTGAAGCTAGTACCATATGCCAACCAGACCGAAGTGATACCAACTGTGCAGTATCTTATCATCATCCTTCAGATACCGGTCCTCCCCTCCCGAACGATGGGCCTCCGCCACCCCCGCCATTGCCATCTTCTCCTCCACCTGTTCCACCTCCTCCGCCTGTTCCCATTGCTCAGAGTACGCAGTTGCAAGCAACTTTGCAAGTGACATCTGATCCAGTTGGGCCACATCCTCCAATAGCTACCTATGTAGCACATTTTCTCTCAGTGCAGACATTTAGCCTTGTTATAATTGTGAAACTAATTGTCCCTTTTACTTCTGCAGAATGTTCAAAGTCAGCAGTCACATCCTATTGTGGAGCACCCACGCAGCATGAATCAGCCTGTAGCTCCATTGCAGCCTGCATCATTCTGTAATTCAGCATATGGCGTGCGTCAAAATCAGATTACACCACTCAATCCTCCTAGACCCCATGGCAATTTCCCTACACCACCAGCACCATACCACGGAAATAATTATCATCAACGCCCAACTGCACCAATGCCTAATGAGGGATATCATCTGCAACGACCACCCCCTCCGCCTCCTCAAAATCAGTTCCCTCATATGCCATCAGAACCCCATCAAAGACCACAGCAATGGAGTAATAACGGTTCGGCCTATCCTGAGAGCTATCAGTATAATGGGCATGATCGAGATCATCACCGACAAGACAGCACACATCATGGGCATGATAGAAGACGCCACTTCAATGATAGAGGATATCACCACGATGACAGAGGACATCAGTTTAACGAGAGAGCTATTAGAGGACCGATGCACCATGATGTTGACAGGGGAAGATTTCCTCCTTTTCCGCCAGGTACTTTTCTTACTTAGCATGGTCATATCATCACATCATGGAGTACTGAGGTGCAATGGTGGGCGCAAAAAGATGCTAACTCACTAACCCTACTTTTCTATCGTAATTCAAAGCGTGATCGGAGTAAAGTCTTGTTCCCCTCACCTCAATGTAAATACATAAATGACCAAATCGCAAACCTTTTTCTAACTTAGCATTCATTACAATAATTTCGAGATGCGCAGTTCCCTCAAGAAAACTAGTTACTGGTTTTTTTCCACAATGAACTGTTATACTCACCCAGTATTGAGCTGATATTCATTTGTGCTTGATTGTTTATCCAGGACCACTGGTCCAGACCATTTTAAAGCATCAGCAGCCCCAACGCACTATGGGCGGCCATCTGATCCGCCACCACCAGGTCCTTGCTCCGGGTGGTCTATGGAGCCTCCAGTTCCTCATGTAGCAGGAGGTATGTTACGGTTCACGCACCATTGTTCTGTTTCCTATCATGATTCATGAGTTGCATCTCTGTCTTATTGCCTCTACTATTACTAGTCATATTGTCTAGAGAATCCAATTGAGGACCTTTGCCTTGTTTGAAGCTGCTATTATTATGCTATTATGGAAGAAGAACAATTTTAAATCTTCAGTGGAATGTTAGCCAAGGAAAATCTGGAAGGGACAAAGTTCTTTATTCTGTGACCATAATCTTACATTTTTTGGGAGTGAAATGTTGCTTATTATTAAATCCTGGGAATCTCCAGGCCAACTGGTTTGCAATACAATCAGGTGGAACACAAACCAAGTCCTGTTGCGCTCTGCACCACAGCCTTACTCA
Source organism: Poa pratensis (assembly GCA_947311845.1). NCBI lineage: Eukaryota > Viridiplantae > Streptophyta > Magnoliopsida > Poales > Poaceae > Poa > Poa pratensis. The sequence continues at coordinate 40,270,152 of CAMZMU010000066.1, read as the reverse complement.
GCCAAATTGTGAGCAACTCCATTGGCCGAACGCCGTGCCCACTTGACCACATGGTCATCTAAACCTCGAAGTAGAACCTTTATCCTCCACTACGGGTCCATGAACAGACCTATCTTTCAGCTCGCGTATCAACTTCGAAACCACACTCAAGCTATCTGTCTCCACTCTCCATGAAAACCTTTGTCAGCCCTAACTCCTGTACCAGGGACATGCCTCTGAGGCTGGCTTTCAGCTCGGGGAAAAAATGGCACTCCCCCTCGAGGAAACGTCCATCTTGATCATGGATGACCACTCCTCCACCGCCTTTTTCCGAGTTCTTTGCTGCTGCACTGTCAGTATTGATCTTCGTCCAGCCCACCGCCGGCTGGAGCCAGCGCTCCCTAGGTGCAGGAGGCTTGTGAATTTTCGCCTCCTGGATGTTGCGCCATTCTTCAGTCAAATTGATTGAGCATTTTGCAACACAAGCTGGGTCTTCGATCCTATGCGAGTCCCTGGCATCATTTCTCGATAACCAGATTTGGTATAGGGCCATCACCAGACTTGGCCATTCCAGAAGCCAATTTAGGAGGTCACGACGGTTGTGCACATGCGCTGGTGGCTCAATAGCAGCAGGGCTAGCATAGATGCGGATGTGATTCCACACTTGGATAGCATGGGGGCACTGCCAGAAATGGTGAAGAGCTGTCTCCTCCCTCCCGCAGGCAACACACACCACTCCTCCTTTGATTCTTCTTTGCTGTAGCTCTTAGCCGACCGCCAAGCCCTTTTTAAGCAGCCGCCAGACATGGACTTTTACCTTACCAGGAATGTTGGCACTCCACAACGCAAGCCACCCTTTGTGAGAGCGCCAGACGATGAAGATCCCACCCCACCTGCTTCGGATTTCTTGTGCTGCATGCACATGTGATAAGCAGATCGCACTGTGACGAATCCACTCTTGGTAAAGTTCCAGGCATGATAATCCTCCATCTATGGTCCTCCCACCCATTTCGAAAAAAATCTATGGTCCTCCCACGGCTATTTTGTATATGTCATTTGCATCATAATCATAGAAAACCTGATGCAGCTTCTCTTCATTCCATCCTGTACCATGGGTCGTTTAGCAGCTCAATGACCCTATGGATAGGTAAATCACACTTGCGTCCCAGTGGTCGCTGTGCACCTGTTCTAGGGATGCAGTTACTGTTCCCAGTTAACACGTCGGCGCTAGCACCATCACCTATCCTCCAAATCAGGCCAAGTTTCAAGAGGTCCCTCCCATGTAAGATACTTCGCCCTGTGTACGAGCCATGAGCTGGGCAGTTGGCCGTGAGGAGATCTGAATTCTTGAAGTAACGTGCCTTAAGCACTCTTGCACAAAGGGAGTCTCACACTGAGAATTCTCCAAGCCTGTTTTGCGAGGAGGGCCTGGTTGAAGGCTTCAAAATCTCAAACCTCATCCTCATTGCCCCATCCCTCTTTGTCATGCACATTTTCTCCCAAGAGAGCCAGTGAACCTTTCTAGAACCATCCACTGCTGCCCACCAAAGGTTGATGAGATAGTACTCAGCTTCTTACACTGCTTCTTTGAAAACTTGAGGCAGCTCATTGGATAAGTTGGAGTAGCTTGAAGAACCGATTTAACCAGTGTTTCTTTCACAGCCTTCGGAAGTCCCTGTCCTTTCCATCCTCCAACTTTGGACCCAGCTCTCTCATTAATGTACTGAAACGTGCCATCTTTTGATCTGCCTACCGCAGTTGGTAGGCCTAAATATCTCTCAGCCAGAGCTTCCGCCTCGATGCCGACCGCCTGCTTGAACACCTCCTTTCTCCCCTCATTGCAGTCTGCGTCAACACCTTCTTTCTCCCCTCATTGGAGCCTCCAAAATAAATAGAGGATTTGTGTAGATTAACTTTTTGACCCGATGCTGATTCATAAGAAGGAATTTTTTAATGTAAACATGCTCTTCTTCGGGTCTGATCAGTAAAAGCAATGTTAATTCTTATTAAAAAAATTAGCCAATGGAAGACCTGAGAAAGAATATTGTTGTTCTGGCATCATAACCTGCACTTCCATTTTCCTTGCTTTTGGAAACAACAATGCTGGGTCTGATCAGCAGTTCCTCCCATTTAATTTTTTGCTGCACCACTTATGAAGTAATGATATATCTTTTATGCAGCACATGGTAGCTGGAGGCCAAGATAACACTAAGCCATTTGTTCCGTTGCTCCAATACCGGCCACCATGTACATATGTATGGTAGGCTCGTTCGTGCCTTGTAGCGCGCAAAAGCGGAAGGTGCACTGACCACGTCAAGGGTTATATTGCAGGGATAGGCTGTCATGTATCAATCATAACCATAGATTGTATTATTAGCCTGCCTAACAATGTTCAATATCATTCGTCGAGTCTTTGTTATATGTATGTGTATGTCCATCAATCAATCCTTGCTGTCCTCCCTGACAACAGTTACTTTAAGATGACATGCCGAAACTGTACTAGTACAGCGTACATAACCAAAAAAATATAAATATCATTTTACTGTAGTTTGTTGCATCCTATGCTACTGAACGACAGAAATTTGTAGATCACTGCCACTGGCGGAGACAGGGGGGGGGGACCAGCAGGGGCCCTGGCCCCCCTAATCACATGGATTTGTTCCTTAAAAATTATGAACAGTAATTTTTTAGAAATTTTTGCTTAAACCGGCCCCCCCTAACTTTGAAAATTGAGCATTTCTGCCTCCGCCCCTGATCACTGCATCATATGCTACTGAACGACAGAAATTAGCATTGTCTATGTATCATATAAATATTTAGACAGTAATGGTTTATGCAGTAAATTAATTTTTTCCTTCTATAAGAATTTGTATCTGATTAGATTGCATTATTAGTTTTCAAAAAATTCCTACAAATTGTCCGTGGAGTACCTACCAATCATGAGAATTTCATTTTTGTGTACACGTAATCGAATTTCATTTTTGTGTACACGTAATCTGTAAGAAAATTGAGTGTAAATTTACCTGCTGCTGTAGCTTTAGATTATACTGCCTTGCAGAAGTACCTTCGCCAAGGCTGTTGCTTAAAGTTAGAATATACCCTACCGGACCTCCAGAGGAATAAATCGGCAGAATCTTCTCTGGATATACTACAATTTTCTAAAAAGAAACAAATGTACGTTTTCACAAAATTTAAAATCCAGCCCGTCCCTTGACAAAATGTACTCCATGATGAGGCGCTGGTTCAATTTTTAGTGCGAGCATGGATCCATTAACTTTGGTAACACAATTTTGAACTTGGATTTATTATGTTACACCATGATTGATACGTTGAACCTTGGCCCTGCCCCTGGTTGCTCGTGGCGCTCATGTCATGGAGTTGGATAGGCGGAGGGCCTAGGCTGCCGAGGAGGTAGTCGAGGAGTGAGAGGGGCCACCGGCCAATGTTTGCGTGCGTACAAGAGGGGATGGGTCAGGGTGAGGGACTGGGATCCCCTGACATAACCCATGGTAACATGAGGGACGCTGACATGTGGGCCATCCGGACGTGCGGGCCACATGTCAGTGACCCCACGTTAGGGTGCAATACGTTAGAGGAGCCGCTTCCCAGGGTGAGGGGCAGCTGGGTATAGCTCGTGACAGACTTAGATGATAGGGCTAGTAGATTAGGGTAAGGGAGTCGTGCATCTAACCCCGTTGCGCTAAGCATGTAAATCATCATCGATTGTATAATAGGAGGGCAATTTCTCGGCCTGAGAGAGGCCCGAGTTACTGTAGATAGCTACAGTTCGCACTGTAGATTTCTACAGTGTGCTACAGTAGCGGTGGGCCCCGCGCATCAGCCTCACATCCCACTGCGGATTTTTGCGGAGAAACACGCGGGCGGCCGAAATTTCCATACTCTTCACAGAAAATTCTGCGCCAGGGACCTCTTTGCAATTACGGGAAAGTTCGGGTTGTTTTTTGTAAAAAAACCGCAGAACCACCCCCAGCCCCTCTCCCCTCCCGCGATGCCGCGCCGAGCTCGCCGCGGACGCCGACGCCTGGCGCCGCCGCCTCGCGCCTCTCCGGCCAAATCGGACGCCACGGGAGCCACCGCCGCGCCGCCCTCCACCTCCTTCTCCACCGACGCGTCCCGGGACGCCCGCGTGCCGCCGGAATCCCCGCCGCCGTGCCGCGCCTCCCGCCGCCGCGTCCACTGCCCGCCGGCGCCGCTCCGGCGACCTAAAAGGAGCGGCGCCGCCACCTCCCGGCTCCCCGTGGCTCCCCACATCCGTGCGCATTCGCGCCAGCCAAGCGCGCATCCCAGGTCGCCGTCAGGCGCCGCCGGCGAGAGGTCAGCGCCGCCGCGCCGGATCCACCCACTGGTGGCGTCATGATGACGTCACGTTTTTTTTTTCGTTTTTTCCAGCTGTGCTGGTTCATGGGCTGGGCCGCCTGCGGTGTGCCCGGTTTTTTTTTCGTTTTTTCCATTTTCCTGTTTTCTAAAAAGCTCACAACTTTTAAAATATCAAAATGAAAAAAAAGCACAAATGTAAATATCGACAAATAATACTTATCCATTTTGCACACTTCTGTAGCTTTTCAAAAGAAATTACAAACATCTTTAAATATTCTAATTCAGCAAAAATGAATTAAAAAAATTCACTCCAACTATTTGGACAATTGTATAGATTTGGATTTAAAAAAAACCAAGTATGGAATTCACCTAAATATATGTGCATATCCATTCATATAGACTTAGAAAAAGGAGACATCTTAAAACGTTCCAACTTGCTTAAAAATTGAAAGTGTTCTACACTATATGAACAAGACATTTCAATTTAACCAAAACTTCAAAAAAACAACAACAATATATCTGCTCCAATTATGTGATCAATTATACAGAGTTGAATTTCAGAAAACGAACTTCCTAATTATGGCATTTCAGTTGAATAAATGTGCTTTCGCACTCATTATGGACTTATAAATTAGAAATAGAAAAACAAATAGACACATTTTTAAACATTCCAATTTTCTTAAAAATTGGACATACTGTAAAATGTATCATATTTTTTCCTTCACAGAAATAATTTCAGAAACCGTTAAATTTCTTACGTGTTGGTGTGCCCTATTTAACTAAAACAGAATTTTTTTTGTAAATGTAACCTTCACCTACCAAATTTCAAAAAATTTAAACATAAATTACTTTTGCATTTGCACCTTCACAAATTTAAAAATTTCCTACCAAGCATTCATCAATATGACAAATATGTCAACATTCACCAAAAAAAAAAAAACAAAGACACCTACTTTCCACATTCACCAAAGACGGGAATGTTGAACAAAGACGGGAAAAAAATGCAAATAGCTTCCCACTTTCACCAATTTTTGAATTTCAAACAAAATAAAAAACAATATCCCTGCATATATCTGTTGGAAAATATGAATGATGTATCAAAACAATCAGAAAAAATATACAAAATATTTATGCTAACATTTTTTCCTGACTATCCAAATTTTGCCATAATTTTGAGGGAACACAAATGCATTTTTCCTAATTTCAGTTAAATGTTCACAACGAAAGACACAAATTAAAATCACCTCACACCAAATTCAAATCAGGTCTTCCCAAAAAAAAAAAACTTACAAATTCCAAATAGTGATATTTAAGCAAGTTTTAAATTTCGAATTAAAACTTAATCAGAACAACTATTTCACACAAAGACACGACAGTAATTAACAACAACAAAATCATCACTCCAAAAAATAAAACCCCCAAATATTTGAAGTGTTATTTCAGCAAAAGAAATGGGATAAAAGAAATGTGAAATATGAACTAGACCAATATCTTTAAACCTAACTGTTGGGGAAAAAAAAATATATCAACATGACCACATAAAATATATACATTTACTATTTATGCCATATGTCCGAAATTTCGAAACTGAAAACTTCAAAATTTCCAATATCTTCTAAACCTGATAATTTGCAACAAAAAAATGGAAACATACACATATCTTCCCACTTTCATCAACTTTACAATTCAAATAAAATGTAAATGAACATCTCTAAATATATCCACTGAAAAATACGAGTACATATCAAAACAGTTAGAAAAAAATATGACGAAAAATACTTACGCTGATTTTTCTCCCCAAAATATTCAAATTTTGTCACCATATAGAAATAATACAGATTCATTCTTCTCCTAATTTCAATTAAATATTAACACCAACATACAAACATGTTCGAACATTTCTAACTCAGATACATTTTTTTAATTACATTTAAAAATTCATGCCAACAAAGAAACGTATTTAAATACTTCCATTTGCTATATATTTGGATATTCTCTAAACTATATTACAAATGCTCATAAAAACCAACACTAACCATCTATGGCAAAACACAAAACATATTTACATAATTCAAAATAGTCAATATTTAGATGCAATATAAATGAACTTTCCCGAATTGTGGACTCGAATTCAAAAAAAAAATGCATTACTACTAACAATGTACTTACATTAAATATTATTTGGAAGATAGAAGTATGTTTGCATATTACAACTTCCTACAGTATTAAAGGTACTACAGAATATATCTACATGCTCACCAAAATAAATAATACTTATTAATGCCAAAATACGAACTTATTTACACATTTCAAAATTAAAAAAAAATCACACAAGCGCGGATGGGGTCTACTTAATGATGGAATATAAAATCTGTTTATATTTCATTTGAACGAATCTTTTCTTATGGTCTACAAAAAATAAAAGAAATATGAAATATTCGAAGTTTTGTTTAAACAAAAGAAATAGATTAAAAAGAAAAGACTTTTTATGCAATGTTCCAAATTCTTAAACAAATGATAATGGAATCATTTTTTTACAACACTCCAAATGCTTCATGTCTCACTTAATAATGGCGTCATTTATCTAAGAACTACATGTATTGTTCAACTTAACAATAACAAAATAGTGAAAATACAAATTTTGTCAACATTTAGAGATGATCCACATGCCTTTTTCCTGATTCCAATTAAAACAAAAAATTACCACCATTTGGAGATAGTTCATGTGCACTTCTCCTAATCTCGATTAAATGTTCACGTCGAAATACAAACATGTTTGGACTTTTCAAACTACTAAACATTTGAATATTGTACAAAACATATAAAAAAATGATCGTCAAAATTGCTACATACTCACACAAAAATAAAAACATGTTTGAATATTCTAATTTGGCCAAAATTTACGCGAATATTCCGACATTCCATAAAATATAAAAAAAACTATAGAAAAACCGTTATCTACATATATAAAAAATGTAAATATATTAATTCATCAAGAATTTTCTATTCAAACATACTCATCAAAAAAAAAAAAAAGAAGACATACCAACATAACAACACACAAAAAATGCTAACATTACGTGCCACATTGCCGAAAATCAAATTCGAAGATTCCAAGAAAAATGCCTTACAAAAGACTCACACATTTTGTCTTCATTTCAAACAATTTAAATCTGAACATTTCTCTTTTTTAAAAAAATCAAAATTTCACATCAAGGGCGCGGCGTGCGCCACGCCAAATACCACTAGTATGCAATAACAATCAACGCCTCACTGGCATATGTACCCCGCATGTCAGATAGATATCCATGGGGCGAAATCTTTGCTTGTGCCAAACCCATGAGTTCGTGGGTAACTGTCCCTTGAAATCTATGGACAAAAACCTAATTTTGGTTGAAACATCCTTCTCTGTTGCAACCGCTTGAGCGTTGACATGTATGATTCTCACTGACATATGTACCCTTCATGTCAGACAGGTATCATGGATATCCATTGGGTGAAACTTTTGCTTGTGCCAAACCTATGAGTTCGTGGGCAACCGGCCCATGAAATCTATGGGCACAACCTAACCCTAGTTGAAACGGACGCGGACTTTTGGCACATGGAGACACGCGAGGAGCGAATTTGGACGGTTGTGAGAGCTTCGCGATCCGTGGACAAAGTAGCGATTTTAAATGCTAAAACCAGCTTCATTTATATATACGGCGGAATACAGAGAGGAATACGCATTTAATGGGCCGCGGAGTGCGTCACTATAACAAGCCGAGACAAGTCCGTGGGCTGGCGGTGTCTTTATTGGCCCGCTGTACGTCTTTGTGAGTTGTGGGTTGATACGAAAACATGAGCGTAATGTGGGTTTTATTATTGACAACACAAAGTGTTATCGCTAATTAAATAAATTACTTGACAGATTATTAATCGCAAGTGACGTCGTTAATTCCTGATGAACAAGCTCACCGTTATCGTTAATAAAGACAGCGTTGAAAACAGGGGGTTTCCAATTTGGTGGATGCTGTTTGCAACGTAGTAGATGAAAAAGGTTTGAAAGAAGAACATACATGAATATAGATCAACGACACGATTTTTCATACATATATATCACGCCATTACATAAACTGGAAAGGGAGATTAGATAGTAGTACTACTCTTGGAACATGATAAGCAACATATAGGGCGGGACGGGTAGCAGAGTGCATCTAAATAGCGTTGTGATCCAGGCGAGGCCACACCGTCCAAGCCGGTACTCAACCTAGCTGTGAAGAACGTGCACGCCGGGGTAGACATGGGCGATACCCCAGTCATACATGAGGTTTGGATTGACGCGGACGCAGCACAGGAGGGTGTCGCCTACCCAGTAGACGTCGCCGTGCAGACCTTCCGCCTCGCCATCTTCTTTGAGAAGATCGTACACACCGGTACCGTCTGCGCCTTCGTGGATGCTGAACTTGGACATGTCCTCCTCGTACTTGTGGCTGAGGAGGATGTGAGAAGCGCGCCAGGTCGAGAGGGAGCCACCAAAGACGAAGAACTTGAGAGTGTTCCCCCATGGGAATGTCTTGGGACCTACGAATCGGACAGGGTGTCGAGCGAGTGTTGGCTCACCGACACCAAGCAAATCGATGTGTTCCCGGGCCATGGATGCTTCTGCACCAAGTGGGTGGCTACAAGATGGAAGATTGGATATGAGGTTTGAGGATGGTTGTGAGGATGAGTAGAGAAGAGTGCTTCGGCCAAAGGGTAAATAAAAGAGAATTGGAGACATGGGAGAGAAGAAGAACCGAGGAGGCCGGAGCAATTGTTTTTTTTTAATAATACGTTTTTTTAATTAAATTCGAAAAATATTACGCAAAATCACAAAATTTCAGAAATAATACGGTCTCGGCCCAGGCTAAGCCGACAGGCACTAATCGGCCCAGGCCTGGCCGATAAGGTACTAATCAGGGTACGGCTGGGCTAGCCCAATGGGCACTTATCGGCCAGGCCTGGACCGATTAGTACTAATCGGCCAGGCCTGCCTGTCGGCTTAGCCTGGGCCGAGGCCGTATTATTTGTGTAATTTATGCAAAATGCGTAATATTTATCAAATTACTGTAAAAAAATGTATTATTAAAAAAAAATTACAATTGCACCTAACAGCATTCACACCGCTGTGTGTAAAAAATGCAATGAGGCTTTGCATTGAATTTCACTGAGCCGCGCGCTGACTATGGAGACTTCCACACTCAAACTCGCCGGAGTGCACTAAACGCGTCGTGCGTACGCGTCCGCTGCGATCAGCGCTTCGTGGCAGCGATGTGATGTTGCATGCGTCTCGCGTGTCACCTTCGTGTAAACCAATGTAACAAATTGGATTTTTTTTTGTTTTTTGAGTTTATGTCAATGCATGGTTTATTTCGTATAATATCGATTAGTGAAGAAAAAAATATATAGATGTGTGAAAAAACGTAAAAAATGCAAAAGTAACGATAAAAAGAATGAAAAATACACAGATGAATTTTGGTAGGCAAAATAAAATAAAATTAATTGAAACACGGATGAAACAAATAGCCAGCGAAACTATTGTTTCAATCAATAGTCAGAAAAAACTATGGGTATCGTCACAAACGAATCGTAGTAGAACTTTTGTCACTTGTTTGCTTTTATATATGAACAAAAGTCTATCCATGGTCAAACAATGGGTTGTGATATGCTAGGTAGTCCGCGGCTGGTGAGCGGCGTGCTTCCTTAACCTGCTTTAGGCCTATGCCAATGCAAGGTTCTTAGCACGGTTTCATAGGCATTTTGCTTATGTGGCATACTAGTTAATGAAGAGAGAGTATGATGTTGTAGCTTAACTAAGATACAACCTTTGCATGTAGCCATAGGCAAAAAATGGCTCTAACCCAATCATATGCATGCATGAGCCCCAAAGCATTAAATGTAGATACAACAAATAGAAAACAATGCATTGTACTAGTTGTATCTTAAATATTTAATACTCCTATGATATCGTGCTAAGAGACGATGCATTGGCACAGGCCTTAGGGACATGGGTGTTGTGTTACATTTATTGCCCCGTAATAAATACGATTATGACAGTGTTAATTAATTAGGATACCCCTTCACGCTGATGGTCCTATTACTTTTTCTCGTTCTTCCAGCTCTTGGCTGTGCCAGACTACGGGGGAAAGTTCCCCATCAGGATCTCCACGATCGGTACCTGTGGGTGCTGATTTCGGTGTGTAGGCTGAATTCGTAGTCTATATTCCAGATAGCATGCAAAATGGTGCAAGCTACAGCAGGTATTCCTAACTTTTGTTTGGCGGATCTAACATGCTTTCGTTCGGAAAATGTGAGTTGTGGATCTGTGCTCGATGCAGTTTTCTGGAAACGGTTCCAGAGGTATCAGAGACTGAGACATGAGATGATTCTTTGAGCGATCTGAGGGAGACGAAGGAAACTGCAAGGACGTAGAGGATTTCCAAGATGTCGATAGCAACGGCAATGGGGGCGCTGCTTCTGGCTCCCAAGAGGGGTGGTTACGGAGGTAAGTGTGGTACATACACTGGTATGTGTTCCGATCTGTACATTTCGTAGTTGTGTGATTTTTGTGATAATGTTCGTTAGTAGTTGTAAGAAACTGGATTTTAGCTAGTGCTTTCTCTACGTGGTAGATGTATCACTTGTGCTTCCTATCTGCAAACTCATGCTCGTGGTGAGTCCTGTTAGCAATAAAACTGTTAGTGACGGCTCACTACCGTTAAGCTTTGTAGGGATGAATTAAAAAATGGTTAGACAGCCTCACATTTTTTGTCGATGTTTCAGTCCCAGGCTTGGGAAGATGGCTGACGAGAGAGATACAAAGGCTGGGAGGGTATCGGCACTTGAATCGTCTTTTAGTGGTTTTGCAAACCAAGAAACAAAGGAAATTATTAACCCGGCAGTGGGAGTGACGTTCGATTCAATTGGTGAGGCTTATGATTACTATAACCTTTATTCTTGGGAATGTGGGTTTGACATCAGGTATGGCAAGAGCAGGCAGAATGTTAAGGGAACGAAGTGTATGCAGGAGTTGTTGTGTGTTTGTGCTGTAAGTAAATTTGCTTGTTGTGTATAGTCAGTGCTTTTGTGTTTGTCTAGTTCATTATTTGCAAGAAATGTGACTACATGCAACATTTGTGTTTAGGGTAAGCCAAAGGTATCAAATACAACCTCGAGTCGGTGCCAGTGTCCTGCTATGATTAGGTTGTTGCGAACTGTTGATCAAGGGTGGTACATATGTGAGTCGAGGGTGGTACACAATCACGCAATGTTGCTGACGTGTGCAGAGAAGTTGCATTTTCCGTCACATAGGCACATTGATAAATATACAAGAGAATTGGTTTCGCAGCTAAGGGAGAACAACATAAACTTGAGCAAAGTTTATAGCATCATAGGTAGTTTTTTTGGGAGGATAGAAAATGTGCCATTCACTAAGAGGTCTCTAAGAACATTGTGTGAAAAAATAAGTAGGGAGCAAGGGGGTGATGATGTCAAGAAGACAATGGAAGTTTTTTCTGAAATGAAAGAGAAGGACAATGAGTTTACATACACCGTGCAAGTGGATTCTGAGAGCAGGATTCAAACACTTTTGTGGACAAATGGTAGAAGCAAACTCCAGTATCACCATTTTGGGGACGTTGTTACCTTCGACACAACATACAAGACTAATTTGTATGACATGCCGTTTGGAATATTTGTTGGAGTGAATAACCATTTCCAGAGTGTTCTTTTTGCTGGTGTATTGATGAGGGATGAGAAGATTGAGAGTTTTGAGTGGGTCTTCACGGAGTTTGTGAAGATGATGGGTGGGAAAAAACCTGTGACAATACTAACATGTATAGAAAATACGTGTGATGATACTCACACAAACTTTTTTTGGAGTGTTATGTTCTCTGTTAGTGTCCGTTGTGTTATTGTTTCCTAATTGTCTTGTTTTCCTGCATACAAGATCAAGCAAGGGCGATGGAAGTGGCTATTGAGAATGTCTTTCCAGGGACAACACATAGATGGTGTAAGTGGCATGTACTCCGCAAAGCGAAGGAGTGTCTCGGTACACACTACAATAAGAAGAGTGGCTTCCGCACTGAATTCCACAACCTCGTTGACGAGATGCTGACTGTTACGGAGTTTGAACAAGGATGGAATAATTTGATGGATAAATATGGTCTTGTTGGGAATACGTTTCTTGTGCAGGTATATGAGGTACGAAGGAAATGGGCAAAGCCTTATTTCAGTGGGAAGTTCTGCGCAAAACAAACGAGCACGCAGAGAAGTGAGAGTGCCAACCATATGTTGAAAAACTACGTTCCTCCGGCTTGTCCAATGAATGTTTTTGTTAAACAGTATGCAAAATTGCAGTACGACCGAGAACAGGAGGAGGGGTTCCAGGAGAAGAGGACAAGGCTTGTAAGTCCCTGATATGTACATAAGTTATATGCCAAAACCGAATTGTCCTTTTAGTTTCTTATTTGATATTGTAGCATGAATGCAGGCGGGGGTTGTGCTGAAGGTGAATATACCATTTGAGAAGCATGCCAGCAAGATATACACAAGAACAATGTTTGAACTGTTTGGGAGAGCTCTCTATGTTGCTGGGTCGTTTGTTGTCCAACCAATAGAACCAATGAAAAAGTATGTTGCAATCCATATTAATCCAGCTTCCAGGCCAGATTGGTTCAAGAACAGGTACGAGGTGACAATTGCTGATGATGGTTCAACATACACCTGCGAGTGTGGGAGGTATGAGCACATGGGTATGATATGCTGTCACATAATGAAGGTATATAACGATGTTTACATCATATGAAAATATGGTAGCTTCGTGAAGAAAATATTAACACTTAATGAAATGATGCAGGTGATGATCACTCTTGACGTGCACAAGATACCTGCTCAGCACATTATGAAGAGGTGGACAGTCGACGCGAGAGAAATACTTCCTGATCATATAAAACACTAGCAAAAGGATATGGGCCCTCCCGAGGCAATAACATTCAGGCATTCTGCCATGTATATTACCGCACTGGAGGTTGTGCATTTATGAGATAGCAATCCAGATGCTTTTGAGTGTGTAATGACAGGATTGTGTGATCTCAAGGAGAAAGCAATTGCGCTGGCTGCTGATAAAGATGGAATGAGCATGCTAGAAAAGTCAAAGGCATCTTCGATGGCAAACTCTGTTGGTTCCAGGCAAACTGTGGGAAGCAACAAAAGGTGCTCCGGTACTGCTACAATTCAACTTGATGATTCCTGCTCCAACACATCAGTTGCCGGTGGGAGTGCGCAGCTTGATGATATGTACGATGTGACATCAACAGGCCCTGTATCTCACTCCGGAATTCTTGCACCTGAACGAAGGCTCAAACGTGGTTTGCCGACAACTGCCAGGGACAAGCCGCCTTATGAACAGACCGGTAAAAGGACACAATTTTGCAGTATTTGTCGAGGCGAGGGGCACAAGAGCACCACATGCCCTAAACGTGGAGACCTGTTGGATGTATACCCAAAAGGCAATGTATTTATACATCTGATTCAATAATTATGATTTGTATTCTCTATGCTATAACTGCAGTGGTTTCTGAATACGTGATTCAGAGGAAAGCACACTCGCACGTGTAAAGAATATGAACACGTAAAATATACCCTAGTTCTTTTACGGACTAATTTGTTGATTGCTTGATGACACTACTTTCCTAGTCATGGACATTGTTTATGTCAGCATCAATGAGTGACATATTATTGGATAATAATATGGCCGGGTAACCCAAGTTTTGGTATGCTAAGAGATTCCGTTAAAATGTCTTTTTGTCCTTAGCTTTATCACAATAAGGTTATTATATAACTTGTCCTGTAACCATGAGGTTATTGGGGTTATACATACTGGAAGAGTTACTTTGGTACTGTCAACACTATGGCCGTAACTGGGTAGTAAAACGGCAGTCACTGGGTGATTCCAAGGTGTGTGTATATCCTAATGTTCTGAGATGGGAAATTACTCCTCGGTGATAGAGAGATACGCCCTGCTCGGTATTAAAAGGTATCCAATATGTTCTGCAGACAATGCGCGGTGAAGTTACACCGTGTGGGATATCATAATACGAAAACGAGTAAAGGGAACTTGCCGGTTAACGAGATAGACAAAGATGTAATGAATCAATGATTGATTCATGGTGACATCCACGGATCTATATCTCGGGCGAAGTTTTGGTATCGCGAGTAATGGGAATGATATATTAAATAACCAACAGGTTCAACAGAGTGTCTTCGCATAACGGTAGTAGTTATTCAGAACATCCAATTATAGCTACACGTTATCGAACTTGTAGGGTGGACATGCTTAAACTAGGATTGGTTAGTTGTGTATTATGGTTGGTCTGGAACATGGAGAGAGTATCACCGACATAGTGTCTGCGTGATAGATATGGTTTTATCGGAGAGATTGTTTTGTGATAGAAGTTGCTATCACAGTCGGATTTATTCCGAGGGTTTATATATGAAGGAAATATTTTTCCGGAGTATTTTGTCGGCGGACACTGGGTGTCCCGGATCATGTAAAAGTGTTTCATATGATAGGCAATTAATTCAGTGAAATATTCTGTAAAAGGAAATATTCAAATAAAAATTAATTAGACAAAATATAATTTAATTAACTATTCATTTATTTAATTGATAAATAATTATGGAAAATATTAAGTGAAAATTGGAGCCCACAATGGGGCTACCAAGATGGGCCCTAGGGCCCACCAAGGTAGCCGCATCACCAAGTGGTGGTGGTGGGCCAAGGTGCCGAAAGGGGGAGGAGGCTCCCCCAGCCGAAACCCTAATGGGCCATGCGGCCCATGGGGGGGAGGCGGCGGCGGTGGTGGCCGAGGCGGCCGTCTTGGGTGGGCCCCACCCGCCTAGGTCGGTGCGGCCTAGGGCGGGCCCCACCCGGCGGTGGTGGAGGAGAGGCGGTGGGGGAGGGGAGTTGGAGTCTTCCAACTCCTCCCTCCCAAACCGAATTGGGCTAGGGGACTTTCCCCTTGCCCAAGTTGACTTGGACTAGGAGAAAGCTTTCCCCTTGCCCAAGTCCCTCCACCCCTTGGGCCATCTATATAAACCCCACCCCCTCGTATTTGGAGGACACACAAGCGATACACAATTGCAACTCAAGTTTAGATCCCTTCTAGTTGGATTAGAGGAACCTCTAATTACAGGCAACCTATCCGATTAGACTAGATCTAATCTCTCTCTCTCCTTCTCATGTGTTGAGATCTCCACCTTCATATACAGGAGTAGTGCTTCAAGCTTGGACGGAGAAGCCCTGCTGAACCTTTCCCGGCGTACGCGTGCAAGCTCTCGGAGGGGTGATCCGTTGATCTCGACGGTTGACCCTCACTCTGCTGGATCAAGGTGACAAGGAGAGGAGGAGAAGGCGCCGGAATCTCTCTACCAGGCTTGGTTGAAGGGAGGCAGCAACAGGCTACATCAACTACGTCATCAACACTTCTTCCGCAACTTTGGTGTTGGTAACGTATTCAATCTAGATCTTTGGATTTTCGTATTTGCATGTATATATCTTCATAGTAGATCTTGACAGTTGTTGCGTAGCTATATGGAAAATTTTAATTTACCGTACACGCAACCCAATAAGACCGTCCCTTGAAACCGAGAAAAGATGCCACATGCAGCAAGTGTGGATTGACTGGTCACAGAAAGACGAGCTGTACAAAGCAGATGTTCAGTTTGATGCCAGGAGTTAACATTCCTGAAGCCTGATGTAGTTCGTACGTTCTTGTTTTGTTGTAAACGAAAAGGAAAACACATTTGTTACTGAGATCTGTACAAACGAGGCTTCATTTTACTAGTTTGTACCGTTGATAGCCTTTTAATCTGTTGTAACATAGAGTGTTAGGTTAAAGCTACTGATTAGCGGGTGCCATCTTTGTGGAGTGACAGTGTGACATTTAATGTCTGTTTGAAATTTGAAATTTGAATTGTATTTATCATTAGCAATAAATGATGTGATCGTCCTCTTGCTGGTGGTGTGTATATAACATACCTTGCTGGGAGTTGAGCCAAGGCAGGATCAAGGCTCTCCAGGCATGGACAAGATGGACGGTGTAGTTGCTTTGCCTGAAGCAATCGGTTTTGAAAAAACACTCGAGCTCTTGGAGGAGATTGAGGCTTCAGACGTGAAGGTTAGTGTAGTTCATGTCTAGTGTGGTTCATAGACACTTGTATTCCATTGTGGATCCAATTTTTTTTCCTGTCAAGGTCGAAGCATGTTTCTCCGTGCTGGGCATGATCGTGAGCTCTACGGACGTTGATGATCTCCAAGCAGTGTTGGGCGATCTACAGGACTCAGCTGACTCGGGCGACAGTGTGCAGAACAAAAAGCGTGAAAAGAAAATCTTGAAGAAGGTAGAAACCTTCTATATGTTTCTTGCTGTAAAAATGTATTTGTGCACTGTAAACAATTGTTAAGCTGTCTACGATATTTCTGGCTATACTTTCAGGCTCGAGCAAGGTGCATTGGTAAGAAGCTTGGTGGTTCTGGTAAAATTGTACTAAAGCTTCGACCCTGCACGGATGATGCTGTTGATGAAGGGTGCTGGAGTGATTCAGAAGATACAATTATAGTTCCAGTAGAATTGTTCCGTGATTCTGATGATGAAACTGATAGTGTGCGCTGTGAGACTAAGAGAGCAGGACTTATTTGAGTTATTTTTCTTGTTTTAACGGTTATATTTTAGGAAATAAGATTGTGTCCAACTAAGACTGTGAGCTTAACAGCTAACTGTCTGGTTGTTCTGCTCGGTTACATGCATGTAATCTCAATTTCAGCTTAAATGGGTTGCTAATTTTATCTGGAAAAATGTAGAATTGAACTCATTTGTTAATTGTGAGCTTGTTGTTTTGTTCGGATTATCATTGTTTGAATTTCGACTTGTATTATTCTGTGCGTTGGGAAAAATAATTCGTCCGTTACGCTGTAGTACATCCTGCGACCTCATGGCCCATGGTGTACAGTAAGCCCGTACGAAATAAAGGTAGAGAAAGCTTCGTTTCGTGGTTGCTTTCCCTCGATATGGTCTGTTTGGGCTTCCGAGAGCTGGTGGACCCCTTCGCTTTGGACAACGTCAACGGCTGGAAAGCGCCTTTGCATTGAATAGGAGTTCTGGTTGGGGATTTTTCCACCACTGCTGAGTTCAAAAGAAGCATAGAAAACAATAAGAACGTACAGCAGTACTACCACGCGTCTGCGGCTAGCATACTTATGGCCATTGGTTGCCTCTGCACTTCGTAGCTAGCTGTGTTGAGAGGCTAGCTAGGTGCTTGGTTTTTCCTTGGCTTGCTTGCATAAGGAGGTCCGACGTGACATTTCTGCAGGGTGCTTGATGACAGAGTTAAGGAGGGAGTGAAGGAGTGTGGGAACTAGCTCGGGAACTAGAAGATACTTAAAATAGCTCTCGGGGAGTGCAGAGAGATAAACCAACCAACCAAGAAGGAGATAGATACGAGAGAGCTTTCTTCGTTGGGAAGGAAGCCTGGTCGGAGCCATAGTTCGTCGAAGAGGGAATGGTTAGTGCAATCTGTCTGTATGGATTTCGTCGTTCTCTTGTCCATTCTGCCCCCGCCCCCGCAACATCTTTCTTAGATCTGTTCTTGATATCTTGCTCTGTTTTCTTTAATCAGAAACGAACGAGGGATTTCCTGGGTCTGGGTGCATCGGTTGATGGGAACCAACCGGGTGCGGAAGCTGTTGGTGGAGAAGAACATGTGCTTGAAGAAGAGCTCGTTGTGCCCGAGAGTGCCGGTAGAGTCCTTAGGAGCGGCAGTAGCATTGTGAATAGCAGCTTCGCGCCAAAGGATCTCTTTGATGCGGTAGAGTTGTGGTCAGATCAGGCTTTGAACCTGATTAGGGATATAGGACTCGGTGGTTTTCTAGCTATCGACCGTTTCTCCCACTTCAGCCGTGATTTCACTTTCACCCAGTTCTTGTATGAATGCACATATACTAGAAATGGCAGGCTAGTGCTAGGCAACAACCGGTATGCAGACATCAATGAGGCATCGTTCTGCCGGGTGGTAGGGTGTAGGCCGTGAAAGCCGACGAGGCTAGATGCGTTTGGGAGGAACGATACTCAACGCACTACGGCGTGGTATCCGTCTCATATATATTAAACAGGAGATCGATACAATGATTACAACAGATATGGTTAGAGTCCTAAATATTTGCACCTGCCTAAACTATCTATACGTGAGACACACGTATTCTATCAGCCTCCCTCAATCTCAACTATGGAAGACTTGTAAGACATATTGAGATTGCGTTTACACTCTTCAAATAATGGAAGCGACAATGGCTTCGTGAAGATATCAGCTAGTTGATCCTTGGAGGGCACAAACCGAACTTGGAGCAACTTCTTTGCAACCCGTTCACGAACAAAATGAAAATCAACCTCAATATGTTTTGTCCGTGCATGAAAAACAGGGTTCGAAGAGAGATAAGTTGCACCAATATTATCACACCACAAAACTGATGGAGAATCCTGTTGAACGCCAAGTTCCTTCAACAGTGCTTCAACCCAAATGAGCTCGGCAGTAGCATTGGCAACAGCTTTGTACTCAGACTCTGTACTCGACCGGGATACAGTAGCCTGTTTCCGAGCACTCCAGGCGATCAAATTTCCACCATAGAAGAGAGCATATCCCCCAGTCGATCGCCTGTCTTCCACGTCACCCGCCCAATCAGCATCCGAATAAGCTGAGAGCGTACTTGTGGAAGAGGGCCGAAGAAATAATCCATGATAGCTAGTGTGCTGGACATACCGAAGAATCCTCTTGACAGCAGCCCAGTGAAAGTCAGTAGGAGAGTGCAAAAATTGACACACACGATTGACAGCAAAGCAAATATCAGGACGAGTGAGAGTAAGATACTGCAACCCACCCACAATACTCCGATAAGTAGTAGCATCATCATCACCAAGAAGCACACTGTCTGAACTGAACAGTCTGGTAGTAGACGCCATGGGAGTGTGTGCAGGCTTACATTTAAGCATACCCGCACGACGAAGAAGATCAATAGCATACTTGTGCTGAGTAATAGAAAGTCCCTTTGGCGTACTAGCAACCTCCAGACCAAGAAAATAGTGAAGAGGACCCAAGTCCTTAACTGCAAACTCCCGTCGAAGTCCACTGATGAGATGATCAATGGCTGAAGATGAAGAACTGAGAACCACAATATCATCAACATAAACCAGCAAATAAACGGTAACACCCGGACGGTGAAGAATGAACAATGATGTATCAGCTGTAGACGGTAAAAAACCATGATGACGAAGAACAGAGGCAAGTCGAGCATGCCAGGCTTGAGGCGCCTGCTTAAGGCCATAGAGTGCCTTCACCAAGCGACACAAGTGATGAGGACGATCAGGATCCTCAAAACCAGGAGGTTGTCGCATAAACACCTCCTCTTCCAGAACTCCATTCAAAAATGCATTCTGGATATCAAGCTGACGAAGACACCACCGACGAGAAACGGCCAATGAAAGCAAAAGACGAATGGTAGTAGGCTTGACAACGGGACTGAAAGTATCCTCATAATCCAATCCATACCTTTGCTTAAAGCCTTTAGCAACAAGGCGAGCTTTGAACCTCTCAATAGTCCCATTGGCATGTCGTTTCACCTTAAACACCCATTTCGAATCAATGATATTAACATCAGAACGAGGAGCAACAAGATGCCAAGTGTTATTCTTGATCAAAGCATCATACTCTTGTTCCATAGCTTCACGCCAATGAGGAATACCGAGGGCTGCACGGAAGTGACGAGGTTCAGCTGTTGGATCTTGACTGCTTGAGCAACACAGGCAGCCATACAGGCAACAGTACCATCGGTGATTCTTTTAGGCTGATGCACACCGCGTAACGCACGAGTAACAGGCCGCAGTGAATCCAGAGGAAGGGGCTCCAGCGGCTCCAGTATCAGCCGAGCTGAGGGCGCCAGCTCGGATGCATGGTCAGGAGATGAACACGGCGACGAGGAAATCGAGCCAGGAGAACGCTCTTCCGGTCCAGCGCTAGCAAGAGCTGGTGACGCGGACCAGGAGAGCTGGGCGTGGTGTGCTGGTCCAGTGCACCAGGCACATGCGCGTCATGAGGTCCATGAGCATGCATGGGCGTCTGATCGTCACGATCAATACGGCTGCTGCTTGCCGGCGACGTAGCAGATCGAGACTGTTCCAAATCTTCCAAGCGAAAACCACGGCCAGTACCTGCACCATTATTAGGAAGCAACGAAGGGCATGCGTACAATCCACAAATTGGTCAATAGCAACAGGAAAATGAGTAGATGTGGATGGTGACTCGGAAGACGGAAGAGTAGAAAATGGGAAAACGTTCTCATCGAAGATGACATCACGACTTATATAGACACGATTGGACGGGACATGAAGACACTTGTAACCTTTATGCATGGGACTATAACCAAGAAAGACACATTTTTGAGAGCGAAACTGAAGTTTGTGTTTATTATACGGACGAAGGTTGGGCCAACACGCACAACCAAACACCTTAAAAAAGGTATAATCAGGGGTTTCGCCTAAAAGACGCTCAAGAGGTGTTTGCATGTGAATAACACGAGTAGGCATACGATTTATCAGAAAACAGGCGGTGGTAAAAGCATCACTCCAAAAACGAAACGGAACAGATGCATGAGCAAGAAGTGTGATGCCTGTTTCAACTATGTGGCGATGTTTACGTTCAGCACTACCGTTCTGTTGATGAGTATGAGGACAAGACACACGGTGTGAGATACCAAGCTTCTGAAAGAATGAGTTTAACTTAACATACTCACCACCCCAGTCAGATTGCACATGCAAAATTTTACGATTAAGAAGACGCTCAACATGGGCTTGGAATTGAACAAACACATCGAAAACATCACTTTTGCGCTTGATTAAGTATAACCAAGTAAATCGACTATAAGCATCGATGAAACTCACATAGTAATTATGACCACTAACTGAAGTTTGGGCATGGCCCCACACATCCGAATATAAGCTCAAGAGGAGCGTTTGTTACATGATCTGAAAGAGAAAAAGGCAACTGACGACTCTTTCCTTGCTGACATGCATCACACACCCTATCAATTTTATTCGACTCCGAAGGAAGCTGACTACGACTAAGAATATGCTGAACAATTTGAGACGACGGATGGCCTAAACGAGCATGCCACTGTGCATGAGAGGCTTTAAGAGCACTGCAGACTTGTTTAGCGAACGGATCATCAGAAGCATCAAGTGCATAAAGACCACCACGACGCCGACCTCTAAGAAGAATTTCCCTCGTGTGAAGGTCCTTAACAAAAAAACTGTTAGGATGAAATTCGACAAGAACATGATTATCATAAGTGAAACGAGGAACTGACAACAGATTTTTTGTGACACTAGGTACATGAAGGACATTACGAAGATGAAGTGATTTAGATGGTGTAGGAATTATTGCTTGACCAATATGGGAAATACGCATACCTGCACCGTTGTCCGTGTGAACGTGCTCCTTGCCGTGATAGGGCTCCCTCATGTTCAGATTGTTGAGCTCGCCAGTGAGATGATCAGTCGCTCCTGTGTCCATAATCCACGTAGGATCGACAGGATAGGAAGGTGTATGCCCCTGCGGCTCATGGAAGACATGGTTCGCCATGGGGAGCTGACGGTCCAGGAAGCGACCATCATTGCCAACACCAAGAAAGCTCTTGTTGAAGCGCTTGAAGCATCTTGAAGAGAGGTGTCCGGGCTCATCGCACAACTGGCAGACGTGGCGAGCTCCGGAACCAGAAGAAGCACCGCGCCCTTGATCACGAGGGCCGCCGCCTGAAGGAGCCGATCGAGGCTGGCTGGGCCGAGGTGGTGGAGGTCCGGTGGTGCGGGATGCTGATGAAGACCCGCCACCAGATCGGTATGGCTTGGACCCAAACTTGGCAGCGTTGGCCGAGTGGATCGTGGAGGATGAGCGGCGGCCGGCGAGTCGCTGTTCAGTAGAGCACAAGCGCGCATACAAATCATGCGCGGGCAGTGGTGTATCACGCCCAGTCACAGCCTCATAAAGGGAATCATACTCCTCATCCAGCCCGGAGAGAACGTAAGACGTGAACTCATCGGGACGGAGAGGCTGTCCAATAGACGTGAGGGTGTCGGAGAGAGCTTTCAGCTTGTTGTAGTAGACGGCGACCGGCTGATCGAGCTTCTCCATGTCGCGCATCTGATCGCGGATTTGCATGCCGCGAGCCATGGATTGCGACGCGAAGCTGCCCTCGACGGACACCCAAGCCTCCTTGGAGGTATTGGCGAACATGAACATGCCGCCGACCTCGATTGACGATGACGTGAGGAAGGCATTCAGGATCGCTTGATCCTGTTGGATCCAGGACACATGAGCAGGGTTGGGCGAGGTGACAATCTCGCCGCCCTCCTTCTTGGTTTCCACCGTGGCGGGCGGACACGGGAACGTGCCGTCGACATAGCCATAGAGGAGGTGGCTCCGAAGCTGAGAGACCACCTGTGCGCGCCAGAAGAGATGCGTCGCCGGCGAGAGCTTCGCCGTGATGAGATGGCCGAAGTGGATGGGGCCAGAGTGGTGGACGCCGAAGGAAGACGACGGCATGGAGGAAACAGCAAGGGAGAGCGAGGTGCTCAAGGATGCGGAAGACGACATTGCTCAAGATCACAGCTCTGATACCATGAAAGCCGACGAGGCTAGATGCGTTTGGGAGGAACGATACTCAACGCACTACGGCGTGGTATCCGTCTCATATATATTAAACAGGAGATCGATACAATGATTACAACAGATATGGTTAGAGTCCTAAATATTTGCACCTGCCTAAACTATCTATACGTGAGACACACGTATTCTATCAGGCCGGGTGGATCTGTGGCAATAGAGAGAATGTTCGGTGCTCCGACTCCTCGAGAAATAGTGGAAGCTAGATCTGCTATAGGTTTGTCCGGTAGGTCGGAGTTGACAACCTACATCCTCCTTGACTTGCTAAAAAGAGCAAGGAACAAGATAGTGACAGGCGTGGATGCAACGAGGCTGCAAACTGCGTACGCCATGCTTGCTATCTCAGTGTTCATCAGCCCCAGGGACAGGAGGGCCTACGTTCCAAGGGATGCCTACGTGGTAGCTCAAAATGCTCATAACTTGAGAGAACTTAACTGGGCCAAATACGGGGTTGGTGAGGTGATTGATGCTGCTTGGAGGGTGCAGGAGGCAATGCATGCCAGCGTCCGAGGGTTTACCATCTATGGTTGCCACTTCTACATGCAGGTATTTGCTGATCCCGGTAAAAGCTATGTAAAACCTATGAGATTGAAAACCAATTACTCGCTACGAATAATAAAAAGGCTAGTACTTCCATAGGCCCCCAAAACGAAAGAGTATCCTGTGCAGAAACACAAGGACGGCTGAGATTAAATCCGAATTAGGCTCAACTAATCTGGCTCGAGCCGAGCTGAGCCACCTATGGCTTCAGCCGAGCTGAGAAATATAGAGCGCAGCCATCCATGTTGATACGGAAAAAAAGGAAAATAAAGTGTTGCACCCAAGACTTGAACCTGGGTCTCCCAGCCACAACGAAGGGAGGACAGCCACTGCGCTACAGCACAGCTTGTGTTACATACAGAATTTGAACGAAGATAAATAGAACGGGCGACGTTAACTGAATTTCAGACAGAAAAGTTTCAGACTTCAGATTGCACGCCACGACGACAAAGATTGGTAACGACCAGGAACACGTGACGCGCACGTGTGTGTGCAGTGCAGCTGGTGTGTGCGCCGGGGAGCACGTATCCAGTGCACCCAGACAATTGGTGAACGCGGTGCACCCACCTCCGATTAACCACCAATTTTTTTAAAAAAAGATCTAAAAATATGTTTAGGCATAATAAAACTCATATCTAACATGTCACAAATTTACATATCAATATCCATAGCACAAATCAAGAAAATAAATAGACAAATACGATAATGAATAGTGCAAAATTAAAGTTGGCCTTTGAAATTGGCCCATTGTCACTATGATAACAAATTTGTCATTTTCTATGTTGATGTTGGTTAACCACCAAATTTTTTAAAAAAAATCTAAAAAAATGTTTAGGCATAATAAAACTCATATCTAACATATCACAAATTTTCATATCAATATTCATAGGATCAAGAAAATAAATAGACAAATACGATAATGAATACTGCAAAATTAAAGTTGGGCTTTGAAATTGGCCCATTGTCACAATGATAAAAAAATTCTCATTTTCTATGTTGATGTTGCGTTTTAAATTTGAACTTGAAATTTTGTGACGATATATATTTGTGCTATGTTAGTGTCCAAACATTTTTTTCAGATTTTTTATAAAAACTTTAGGTCGTCAACCGAGGGCGGGTGTACCGGTGCACCAATTAACTTGGTGCACATGATACGTTCTCCTAGGTGCGGAGCAAGGTGCGGTTCCACAACATACAATATAGATAGGCGTGTTGCATGTGGTCCACATGCCCCAACGGTGGTAAGGGTGGACCGATATGGCCACATAGAAGTGTTGCATGTGGGTCTACATGGCCTAGAGGTGGTAGATGTGTACCTAGATAAGTACGAGTGTTGCATGAGGGTCCACATGGCCAAAAGGTGGTAGAATAACCATTTACACTCACAACATGTAACTATACCCCTTAGATGCGACAACGTGCAACCCTAATCATTTTGATGGTCCCATAACATACAACATAGATAGGCGTGTTGCATATGGGTCCACATGTCGATCCAAGGGTAAACAACGCACGTCAGATAGATCCGAACCCATAGACACCACAATTTTTGGCCTAGCCATCTTGACCCACCTATGTCAGGTTTAGAGATGTGGACCCATATACATCACCCCTATCCATTTTGACCCACCCATGTAGGGGTTTAGATATCTAGATCCATGTGGGTCTACATGTCTCAAAGGTGGTATGGGTAGATGTGTGTGGGTCCACATATCCCAAGGTGCTAAGGGTAGACCAAGCTGGCGTGATAGGAGTGTTTCATGTGGGTCCACATACCCAAAAGGTGATAGATGTTTACCAAGATGGCTAGGAGTGTTGCGGTGGGACGACATATATCCCAAAAGTTGTAGGGGCAGACCTATCTCGCAAGGAGAGTTGCATGTGGGTCAACACATGTCCCAAAGGTGGTAAGGGCAGACCTAGCCGCTCAGATAGGAGTGTTGCATGTGGGGCCAAATGTCTAGTAAGTCATACACGTATGTGGACCCACATGCAACAGACCTTGCTATCTTATCCTAGCACATCTGGGACATGTGGACCCACATGAAACATTCATAGCCATCTAGCTGTATATCTACCACCTTTGGGACATGTGGACCCATATGCAACACTCCTATCTATATGTTAAATATTGTGGGACCCACGTGACAATTCTAGTTCAAGGTTCAAAGGCTGGTGCATGTGGATACAGATGTCTAGTATGTCATATAGATATGTATCTACCACCTTTGAAACATGTGGACCCACATGCAACACCCCTAGCCATTTTGACCTTACACATGTGGGACATTTGGACTCACATGCAACACTCATAGTCATCTCTTTGTCTATCTACCACATTTGGGACGTCTCTATCCACATGCAACAATCATAGTTATGTTGCATGTTGTGGGAACCACATGATATAGTTACGTCAAGATGTATAGGGCTGCTTCATGTGGGTCTAGATTTCTAATACTCCCTCCGTATTAAAAATATAAGATGGTTTATCCTTTTCTGGACTGTATGTTTCTAGACACGTTTTAGAATATAGATTCATATGCATCTTGCACTAAAAAAAGTCTAGATAGTGTGTGACAGAAAGGGCTAAAACATCTTATATTTTGATACAAAGAGAGTAGGTCTTATAAGTATATATCTACCATGTTTGAGACATCTGGACCCACATGCAACACCCCTAGTCATTTTTACCTAGCAAATCTGGGACATGTGGATCTACATGCAACATTCATAGCGATCTAAATCAATATTTACCACTTTGGGACATGTAGACCCACATGCAAAACTTCTACTATGGGACCCACATGATAGTTCTACGTCAAACCTGTCTAGGGCTGGTGCATGTGCGTCTAAATATCTAGTAGGTAATATAGACACATTTGTGACATGGGGACCCATATGCAACACCCTTAGCCATTTTGACCTAACGCACTGGGGACATGTGGACCCACATGCAACACTCATAGTAATCTAGTTGTATATCTACCACCTCTCGGACATGTGGACCCGCATGAAACACTCCTTGCTATGTTTGCATGTTTTGGGACCCACATGATAGTTCTACGTTAAGCTTTTTAGGGCTGGTGCATGTGGGTCCAAATGTCTAGTACGTCATATATGTATGTTTACCTTTGTGACACGTGGACCTACGTGCAACACCCTTAGTCATCTTGACCATCTGGGACGTGTGGACCCACATGAAATACTTATAGCCGTCTAGTTGTATATCTACCACCTTTGAAACATGTGGACCCACATGCAACACTCCTAACTATGTTGCATATTGTGGGACCCACATGATAGTTCTACATCAAACTGTCTAGGGCTGGTGTATGTGCTTCCAGATGTCTAGTAAGTCATACATGTATGTGTCTACCACCTTCGAAACATGTGGACCCACATGCAATAGACCTAGTCATCTTGCCCTAGCACATCTAGGACATGTGAACGCACATGGAACACTCATGCAATGGAAAAATGTATATTCTGTCGTTTTTATTCTGAGTTACTTGCAAAAAGAAAGCTATGCAATGCTCTGCAAAAATAATGACGTCAATATATAATATTGTTAAGCTAGACATGTCGACAAACGTGGCTGTTTAGTTAAAAACTAAAAATCGGTAACTGCTTGCAGAAGATCCGCGCTGCACCGCCAAACTATACTAGATTGGAGCGTTGTGCCCAAGTGCGGAAGCGCGTCGAGCATGTGAAGTTAACTGTGAGGACTGAATGTGTGAAGCAAATGGTAGAGCAGCCGGTGCAGAGAACCGCTGCACTGCCACAACAAAACTATGACACCATTCTTCAAAGGGTAAAATTGCTGTGTTATAAATTATTTTCCTCCTAAAAACAAATGAGCTGTGATGTTATCTAACAAGTGTCTTTTAAATGTCAGGCTAAGTAATGGTTGAATGATGGGTTTGCTGAGATCGACAAGGCAGCTCATATGCGCGAGACTAATTTCTATATGGAACTGGTGAGAAATATGCCCATGTCAGATGGTGCTATGCAGGGGCTCATTCGGGTTTATGAGACGAACGAGAGGCTCACGAGGATGCAAGGCATCCAGTACTTGTCGAATCATCTCTCGGAGAAGGGGCTTGGTAGAATGATACCAAGTGTTGACACCCACCTGGCTACCATCAACAAAATGTTGGAAGGTGCTAAATTTTTGAGCAAAACTGTACAACTGAAGTTTTGTTTTGTTGTTGGCTCGTATTAACATTTTTTTCATATGTAAACAGGGATCCCGCAGGCAACTGGTAGGGTGGTGGGTCTCGAAGGTTTCATTAATCAGACGCTCTCTCGAGGTAATTGGGTCTAATTAACAAACATGTAAGCTTAAAAACACAAGATAGTTGGTTTGACAAACAACATTGTTATTTCAGATCTGCCTGCTATTACACTGCAAGGGAGCGGCAGTGGCTCTGGAGATGCCGGAAGAGAGCATGAATATGTTCGCCTTGACGGAACGAGCTTGTTTTCTGATGTGTCAAGGAACCATGTTGGGTATGCAGATTGGATTTCGGAAGGTGGTGATGTTGGCATGGGAGATGGTTTGTTGGGTTCTATTTTTCAGACTGGGTTAGACAGATCTAGTGTACCTGGAGTTGGTAGTTCCTATGGTACATTAGAAGGTAGTTGTGTACCTTTGCAAGGCATACCAATTGTGAACACTTGTGCACATGATGGCCCTGTTTTTAGTCCAGTGCTGCTAAGATGTGTGACCATGAGAGGTTCTGCTGCGGCCTGTGCTTACAATCCGTCGACAGTGATCGCCCAAGAAAGTCATAATGTTGGTATGGTGAATAGCATGCCAGATGATCCATTCCTGGCATCCATTGCGGTGATGACTGGTACTCCGTCTATTGCCACTGCGGGAAGGTCTGACTGGGAGCCGCTCAATTGTTTGGTTACTACCGCGCTCCAACTTGACTCAACTCCAGCTGCAAGTCCATCTACACCAGGTGCATCCCAATGTCCATACTAGAAGAAGCTTCCAAAAACAACTGTTTTTTTACAGAGCTAGTGCTCTTGAACTAAAATATAATAAAATGTTGCATACATCGTAATTGTGCGAAAAGTAAAAGCTAACAGTTTACCTTGTGGAACAGCTGGGTACTACACTCCTTCACTCAGGGTGATCGGTACATTCCGAATGCAATAGGTCAGAATGAGGTGGACATGAGAATGGTGGGGAGCGGGAGTATTGGAGGTACGTAAAAAATGGTATATCTATATTAAGTGGGTGGTGTTGTTCCAGTCCACCTCATAAGTGGGTGCTGATGTTGATTTGCTGTAGATCGAGGCAAGGCTATTTGCAACGATGAATGTGGTCACAGTTTGGTGCGAACAAACAGAACAATGGCGTCTGTGATTCAGAGTGGAAGTGCTGGCCGTGAGATCATCGTATACTCATCTAAAAAACGTTAGTTCTCCAACTATGTTATGAACTGTATTTGTTGACAAACACCTATGCTGCATGCATAAAACACCCACATGTATTTGTATGCCACATAAAAACAATGTGTAGTGTGTTGCTGATAATGCTTTTAACAAATTTCAGTGAAGAGGCCACGATATGATATTCGTGTTGAACCAAACTATGTTCTGGTTGATAAGAAACAAAATTTCAACGATGTACCAGGTCTTGACCCATTTTCAAATGGTTTCCAGTATGAATTTCCCTATGAAGATTCTGCAAATGCAGGTTACAGGGAGATGGTGTTTTGCAATCAGCAGTCCATGATCAAGTAAGGATGATGCATCAATTTTGTGAAAAGGGTGTACATGATGCAATGATTTATTGGTCACATTTTTAAAATTTGTGTTGCAGGCTATGGATTATTCATACTAAACCAACTCTTCTGAAGATGAATGGCATGGAATGCCTGACTGCCTTCCATAATTTGGGGCCCTAACACCCAAGGGGTTTGAATCGGTCCGTCGGATGCTGAAGGAGGCAGATTCTGCCTGGTACCCAGTAGGCGACATGTCAAGGTTCAGGCATTACATGCCCAAAGAATGGATGGTATGTGCTCTGTTAAAAAACTGTTATTACCTGATGGGCGTGGTGTGTGTTCTAACTCTGGATCAATTGATGCTATAGGATATTGTGCTGGGTGGTGGTGATTATGCAGCCTGTGCTGGAATCAGAGACATGTTCATGGGACCTGACATTGACTATGACATAGAGACTTGTCACTTGGTACGTGTGATTCATGATGGCTCGCGAAAAAAATTCTATTACAAGTTTCTACAATGAAGATGACAAGTTTGAAATATATTCCATACAGATCTGGATGCCTCACATACGAGACGAGGATGACACGTATGTTCTCTATGGTCTTGACATGAACCTGGAGACGGTTCATGTGCTAGACCTGAAAAGAACATGCATGGGGCAAGAACTCCTTTGGAAAGTCCACAGGGGGACATGCCTGAAATCATAGATGATTTTGTCACTTGTGCAAATGCCTTCTATGAAACATGGGATCTCAAGAGGGAAGATTTCACTATCACCTACCATGATGATCTCAATGCAGCAAGCTCTGAGTGAGTGGCTTGCAGTATATATACTTGTGTAGGATTGTATGTTGTGGGAATCGAATAAAGTGAATGTTAATATTTAACTCTCTTCTGCTATTATTGCAGCCGCGACACATGATTGTATGTTGTGCACTACTTGATGAATTTCGGTCGATGGGATTTGGAGGATTCCACTGATGAGGTTGGTTATTTCAATCCTGTCATTGTTGTGGTTGGTGATATGTGATGTAATATAATCTAAATTTATTTCCAAAAATGTCACAGGTAGGATTGGTCCAGTTTAGGACTGAACTCCTCAACATGGTGCTGACGATGCGTGGAAACCTGGGGCATCCTCCGTTGAGTGTTACTGACCCAGACATGTGGGGTGACACATATTCCTCCGATTGAGGCTCAGTTGCTCTGTATGCAGAATTTCAATAACGGTGGTGTTGTTCTATTGTGAGAAACTGTCTCGTGAGCTAGCTTATGGAAACTGAACCTGTGTTACTTATTATGTGACTCTGTTTGGAACTTTAAGCAAGTTAATGTGGTCGTACTTCTGTTTGGGTTTGTCTTTGAAACTTTTTGTGATGGTTGAGTTTAAGTTTGTGATCCTTAAAAAAACCCACCTCCTTTTGTGTTTGCCTTGATGCATTCTGGGATGACTGAATCACCGTTTGTACTCCTTGAAACAAACACATAATGAGGTGGGTTGCGTTTTGAGCGTGTTGTTGTATAAATGAGAATGTTGACGAAAAGGATGCATTGTGCTGCGTGAGTTTAATTGTAATCATAATGAGAACTTGTAAGAAACAGAACATTTCTTAAATATTAGGGTAAAGTAGTAGTTGAGATACAATCCATGCGGCCTTATGATTAAAAAATGTGGTTATTACAAATCCATGTAGGATGTTTGAGTTCATACTGGAAAACTAAAAAATAAAAGATGTGCTCCAAACACGATTAACTTGCTCGTCTAATGGACCAACCGACTTTTCTTCAATATATTGTAGATGAAAACCATTTGTCTTTGGGTGGGATCCTGTTCGAATAAAATAAAATTATGATAGTGGAATTAAAATGCAATATTACAGTTGTTCTGACGAAATATAACGTGTAACGTTTATGTGAATGATGATTTTCTTTTTTTATTAACAGACATATTGCAAGATGAATAACTTACATTCGTATAAAATCATCGAAAATGTGGTAAAAAATGATGGTCATTAAAACAACATGCTTGCGAAAAGCGTTACTAATCAGAATGTTGAACTATGCTTGGATGAGTTCAACCAGATCGGGTGGGATAGACGCCAAATTTCCTTCGATGCTAGGAAGCTGAACCAGCAAGAATCCTTTCTCCTTCGATATTGTTTCCTGTGTATGTTGTGAATCCTTAGTGATATGAACAAACGTATTAAAAAATGGGTTTATCGTGAGTTTGCAAACTCTTACATCTGAGAACTGTTCCTCGAGAGATAGTCCATTGAAATGCCTTGCAATATGGATTATGCAGATTCCAGACTCTTCGCTGTTAAAACCAATAACAGGTGGAACATTATTAGGACTTAACAAAGATGGTTGAATGGCTTGAGAACATTTCGCAGATACACATGTGGAAGTTTGTCTGGAGACTCACGGCATAAACCTAGCGAATGAAAATGTGTGGTATTTTTTCTTCCAGTTAGTGCATTCAACTAGGCATGATGGGAAGAACTTGTATAAACACATGAAAAGAGCGGCGTGTATCTTGTCTGCAACAGTCTCGTGTAGCCTCTTTTTTGAAGGTGAGTTTGGGATGTTCGATGCAGGGTCGAAAATGTTTATAGCTTTATTCAACATGTCCCAATAATAGAGACACCAACCGGACTGCAGGACGACATGAACGTGTAACTGCAACATGAAGAAGTGTCAGGTAAGTAAAATAAATCAAATGAAAGCACGGTAGGGGTATGGTATACTGGATGTCTGATCCATGATTGTGCATCTACTAAACCGTTGTACATACCATTCTGCAATTGCACAGGTTGTAGGTGATGTCGTCATCTGTGAACTGAGACTGGATTGACTTTAGCTGCCATGCTTCTTCGCCGGACAAGATGGTCGTCTGTTAATGGGGGAGGGGCGTGTCAGCGCCATGCGTAACAAAAGGTAGAAATAAGAATGAAAAAGGGACTACAGCATAGTCGAGATTTACCGCGAAGTCGACTTCAAAGTAATGGCGCCACACATCGGACAACCCCTCATATAATATGCTTGTGTCGATCTGTCGGAGCCTCCGGAATATAATAGAACATAGTTCATGTTCTAGCATATTGTTACTGACCAACTGTGTGATTGCGGACAAAATCGGTGTGGAAATGAATCATGGTTTCATGTGCGTTACGAAAGACCTGTTTCATGGCAGAGCTGAAGTTTGAATGCATTTGTTCTAACAAAACAACAGATGTTTTGCATAGTTTGGGTGTGCAAAAACAGTGTAAGCTTGACATCGATTTACCTGAGTTTGTCATCCTGTGATAACGAAGTTAATATCTTGCAGATTTTGTCTTGAACGGCGATTGATGGGTAGTTGATGTCTCTTGACGATGTCCAGTGTGCGTCTGCATACCTGGTATGGTTCACACGGTTCATGACAGGGGCATGCTCACAGCTATGTTCGGTCAGGACAGCATCGGGGGGGGGGGGGGGGGGGGGGGGGGGGGGGGGGGGCGGCGATACATCGTCGTTCATCATTATGATAGTCGATGTAATAGTGTCAGCCCATGTTTTCAGTTTGTCAGCTGGAGATTGGACGAAAAGTGGTTTCAGTGTCTCGGGTGTCTGAACGTTCGCACATCCTGTAAATATAAAAAAAGTATGGTTAGTGTGTAACTGGGTGAGTGGTATGAACAATTGGTTTGATTACGCGTGTGTCATGTATACCTGCATTTTTTCCTTCGAATGGGTGGTCTGATGTCTCGAATGGGTTAAATGGATCAGCAGAGAACAGGCGAGAGTGGCTTTTTTGTGTTTGGTGTGCTCAAGTTTGGCGAAGAGTGTGCTGTTCAAATAACAGATGACTACAACTGTAAACAACTGGACAGTCGAGTGTGTAAAGTTTGTATGTGTGTTCAATGATGTTACCTGGAGGGAAAGCGGCGGGCGTGCGTGAGGGGTTGTCTCAGATGACGGCCTTACTCTCTTGTTCATCGTGGATGATGAACTCTCGACTGAAAATGATTAGACGATTAAGTGAAATAAACAGTCAATTTTTTTTATTGGTGATAATATGTATGAGATCATCTTGACGTTGGTTAGTTACCGTCCGACTCATCAAGCTCCAGTCGGCGGCGGTACAAGTTTGGCCGCGAAGGTGCATCCCCTTGTGACATTTTTTGTGCTATGCATTGCGCTCCGCGTAGGCTACAGCAAGTGCACGTTTCAGACATCATAGACACCATCTTGTCGAGGAACCTGATGTTCTCCCGATGCATCTGATTCTTGATTGCATTGCATTGCTAGAATACAACAGCGTTGTGATGCTTGAGCATTATGCCGATCTCACTGGAAGCCTGTGATAAAATTAGATATGGAATGTCATGATTGGAAATAAGAAAATTAATATGGGTAGCTATAGTACAGAATTTTTTTACCAGCAATGGGTATTTGTCCTTCATGTAGTTTCCAAAATCAGAATCGTTTGTTGCAGAGTTGGTGCCAATAAACTACGTTGGGGGATTTAGCTGTACTTGCAGTAACAAAAATGTTCTTGGGGGGCGCAACAGATAATGGTTTGATAAGTAGACCGTTCCCTTTTCGGCATTGTTATTACCAACCGGAGTTGCAGCTGGGTATACTAGTGAACCCTTTCCCTTTTGTTGTATTGATATAGATTTCGGGCGGATGAGCTCCTGCGCGACAGGTGTCATCCTGTCTGGCTGAATGTCCCACATACTCCTTGTGTAACATATCTGATCAGCTTGGCGTATATGTGGAGTGAGAAATATGTAAGCAAAGTTGAAAATGTACAACAAAAGGTTAACTGGGGGGGGGGGGGGGGGGGGGGGGGGTGGGGGGTGTGGTTGAGGTTAACCGGCACAGCTCCGAAATCTTCTGGTCCTTTTGTAATAGCTCCACATTGGTTGCTCATCCTTCTGAACTTCGTGTCGTCGAAACATGATATGAGGTTGTCCAGATAAAAACCTGAAAAATGTTAGTTTTATTGTCATTCCTGATGGATAATAAAATTTAACACACACTTGGATTGACGTTTATTGGATGAGTTTTGTGAGTACCTGGCAGAAAGGTGGCAACCTTGCAAGTGTGTGACTGTGCTGAAGACTGCGATTCAGACTGGAGTTTTTGGGCACCAGTTAATAGGTCCTGGATAACATATTCACACCAATTGAAGTCGCTGATGGAGTCTGTGTTGGCAATTTCACCCCAATAGTCAATGGTGGAGTAATCGTGTTTTGTTGACGGAGCAAGCAAGTGGCCCATCACAAAAATGATAGATGCCATCTTGAAACTATCTTTCTCCACATTGCTAGAGGTTTTCTCACTGAGAGGTCTTGTGATCACAGCCTCTGCTGCCTTGAGAATGTGGCTTCCTTTGTCAGGCATCCCTAGTACAGAGCGTATGAACATAACAGTATGGTCTGTGCATCTATACTCCGGGTCATGGATGTCACGGGTGGCGCATGGTATGCCAAACACTTTGTGTATACGTCGGCGGACCAAAACCCGATTCTCCTCTTTTCATCAATGACTATAGACCTAGATGGAACATCTATTCTGGCCATGATCCATTTACTGAATTTCAGGTCCAGCTTGGAAAGGTGAGGGAGATTGAGCAGCTAGAGAACCTATCTGTTCTACGAGGAATTTCTTGTACTCACTAAGCTCTGAAGTTATAGAAACGACCTTCTGGACAGATGTTCGAGATGTTGTCGTCGGTCCAGGGACGCTGTTGGTGAAAGCGTCGTCTTGCATAGATGATGCACTCCGATCTGGACTACCGGTGCTGGACTGGCGTGATCCGTTGTTTGGACATGAAGAAGATCCCATGGGCTGTGAAAATGGGGAAAATAGAATGAAGCCCGTGAAAAGAGCAACGTGGTTGTGTTACTTGATTTGCATGAACAGAGCTTTAAGAAAACATTACCTGAGTTCTTCTCGGGCGAGATCTCCGGCGAAGAGAACAGATGGGGGGTTGAGCTGGGAACTGGAGCTGTTCGACCAGCTCTCGTATGCCAGTGATGCTCGTTTTCAGACGGGCGCGTAGTTAATGTGTCCAGGGAATCAATGTGGTGGTTAAATAGGTGCATTAAAAGAAGGTTGACAAAATGAAACTGCCTTCATAACAATTGTTTTTATTCAAACAGATAACAGAGCTACAAATGGTGATTACATTGACACTGAAGTTAAAACAAGGTACTCAGATTGGGGGGCTTAATCTGGTGATTACATAGCGCAGGCTGGGACATGAGCCGAAGTAAACTTAGTGGTGCTAAACTTGATGTACAAGACAGCTATCGCCATTGCAAAGATTGCTAACAGAATAAACATGCAGTTCTTCGTTTCTGAGTGGAACTGAAGAATCATGGCTCTAATGTCTTCAGGTGGCTCACCGGAGAAGACGGGGGCGAAAAACATGACCCCAACGAGATCGAAGGTAGTCGACGTACGCGTTCTCCCATTTGAAGAAACTGCAACCGCCAACCTAAACGAGGAGAAGATTATTAGTTGCAGATAGATACGGATTCACGGGGAGAATCTGTCCTGGATGAAATTATATCACTTACTCCTTGGAACTGCCACCTGTAGAAGTGCCTGCCTGGGTTCTTGGTAGTGTTGGAGATGTACCACTCGGTCGACCCTTGGTTGCACCTGGGGCACCAGATAAGACGCAGTGGCGCGATGTCTTGCTGAGCACCATGGTTGTTTCGACGCCGGACGATGCAGAGTTCTCGTTATCATGGCAGAGGACAGATCGGGCCGGCGATGGGGTGGGGAATCGGGAACAGATTGGTGCTGTGGTGAGGGGGGTGAGGGGTGGGGGCACATGCTCGGGTGGGGGGTTAACGACGATGGGGGGTTAATGGCGAGACTGTGAGGGAAGAACAGATGCAGACATGACTTGGCAGAGGTGGGATTCCAGGGGGCGTCGTCGCCGGGAGCCACAGCGTATTTTCGTAGTTGAAACCTCTAATTTGTTTGGGCGTTGACATGTACAATTCTCACTTTGTTTACAAAGCACTCCTCCAGATATGTCTTAAAAAATAATTAAGCCAACACAACGACATGTTTAGTAGCTCCAACCTGGGCGTCGATCGTTGCAAGATTAAGTTTACTAGTTATCCAGAGCCTGGACGTCTTCCTCTCCCGCCACTGTAGCACAGAGAGGGCGATTTTTCTCCCCCCCGCAAATCCACCTCGCCCTCGTCGCTTCGCCGGATCCCTCGTCCTCCGCCGGCCGCTCCGGCGGCGGGAGGGCGGGGGATCCCAGATCCACGAGTGTACATAGTGTAGGAGTTGTAGGGTTTGCTGTCGGCGGCGCCATGGAGAGGGTTGGGTCGCCGGCGGTGTTTTTTGGTGCAGGTGCGCGTCCCCTTCGGCGGTGGAGCTCCTCGGAGGTCCGCGGTGGCGCGCCTCGCCTCGGCGAGCCCTCGGATCCGCGGATCTGCTGGGCTTGTCTTCCCCTTCCCGGATCTCGCGTGGCGGCGAGTCGGGGTTGACCTTGAAGCCGACAACGACGAAGAACGGCGGCGATGTTGCAGTGGAGCTGGGTGGAGGCTTCTCGGAGTTCGAGGTTCGGCGGCTTCCCGTCCGCTAGGGGACACCTTCGGATCCAAGGCTTGAAGGAAGGTGCAGCGGCGGCGCGTCTCCGGCACGTCCTGCTCCACGCCGGCGGCATCGAGTTGCAGATGAAGGACTGGTTTGTAATTTCCATTTTCCTTGGGTGCCTGTCTGTGATGGCTGTTCTTCGTTGATGTATACGGTTTCCTCGCAAAAAAAAAAGTTTACTAGTTATCCAATCTTTTTTTTCGCGAGAGAGACTTATATTACTCCAAAACATCAAGAATTACAACTCGGCGGCATGTGCTCAATAAACCCGAGCCACACTGCCGTATGAGTATTAGTTCTAGCATATATAATTTGCCATGACTATTAGTGTTCTGACATCTCTTAATATGAGTAATACAAGTCCGAATTTGTTAACATTGGTCAACGAATTTTGTTATATATACCCTCCGTATCAAAATATAAGACTCTCTAGCTAGTTTGTACACACATGTATGTAGACATGGCTTAGTGCAAGGTTCACATGAATCTTGCACTAAAACATGTCTAGATACATGTGTGTACAAACTAGGTAGAGAGTCTTATATTTTGATATGGAGGGAGTATGTGTTTAGAAAGCACCTCCACTACAGGAAACCGTCAAGACGCCGACGGCCGGAAGCCGTCGGCGTATGCACGTATGTCGTCGGCACATGGATACGCCGTCGGCGTATACGACTGTCGGCGTACCCAATCCGCCGTCGGCGTCTACGACCCCCGTCGGCGTACGTTGTGGTGGGCCCCACAAGACGGCATCGGAGCCGTTCCGTCAGCCCTCATACGCCGACGGCATTGCCGTCGGCCTATGAATGCAAAATTTTTGAATTTTTTTGAGATTTATTGAATTTTTTTAAACTTTTTTATTTTTTTTCTATTTCGAAATTTCTAACTCAGCTACATACTAAATCTCTAATTACACATTTAATCATAGGTCAAAGTAATTACGCTGGTCAAAGTTCTCGTTCGGTCACCCATCCTCAAATTGTTCCAGCCCAAGCACGCTTAACCTTTGAGTTCCTTCAATATTAGCTTCCAAATGAGAAATGAGAACTTACTGATACTTGTATCATATTAATCATATTAACCCCTGAGTTATGATGTTACACTTTTCATTGTTTAAATTTAAAAACTTCATTTGAATAAGTAACAATATTATGTAATAGTATATTTTGAATAAATGACAATAAATAAATTTTCCTTTATTTCCTTTTTACATTTAATATGGAATAATTCATATCTTTAATTCCGTTAATCGAAATTTAGAAAATAAAATGTCTATGTCAATTAGAAAATGAGAGGAATTCAATATGACATCCATTCATCCTGTGCATTGTATAAATATTGATGGTTTTAGAAAATTGATCTCTTTCGATGAATAGTCATGTTGGCCATTTTGACTCTTTTTAAAAAAAAAATCAAATAAAGTGAAAAAACCCTCAAAAAAAGGTATCCTTTGGCATTGAGTTATTTTATGTGTACTAGTTTCTATTAAAAATGATAAACAACTTTTTTTACAAATTGTTCAAAAAAATGCTTCACAAAAATGTCTATCATCTATAGACATGTATAGATTTCGCGCCAAATTACCAAGTTATGGCCATCACTGTGCCATAGTTTGTGATAATGTGTCCATATTTGAAACATAGGTGTGCCTTGGTATGGCAAACATTGTTGCAAAACAAATTCCAAATTATTTTTATAAATATCATTTTCCATTTTTTAAGTGCCAAAAATGACTTTTGTTGTGGAGAAAATACCAAAAATATGTTGCAAAAGGCACCCATCTTATTGTCACAAAGGGTACTACATATTTTATGGATAATACCCAAGTATTAGGACTTTTCTCGATTTTTACCTAATTATTCCTATTTTAATGACTTTATGCCGATTTTTCAAAGTAATTGAAATTGAACTACAAGTGTGTGGTAGTTTGGTCTAATGTTTTTTTCAAAAATCATTTTTAGGTACACAAGTAGTGACTTTATCACAGAAATATCGATAGTTTTGAAAAATGTGACCCCTTTCAATGAATAGGCACGACGGTCATTTTGACGTTTTTTCACAAAAATAAAAGAAATTGAGAAAATACTCAAAAAATGAATTCCTTTAACAAGGAGTCCTTTTATGTATACTAGTTGCTAGCAAAAATGATAAACTTGAGTTTTGACAAATATTTCAAAAAAATGCTTCACAAAAAGGTCTATCATCTATAGACATGTATATCTTTCGCGTCAAATGACCAAGTTATGGCCATCCCCATGCCATAGTTTGTGATAATGTGTCCATACTTGACATATAGGGGTGTCTTGGTATGGAAAACATTGTTGCCAAAAACAATTTTCAAATATTTTAGTAAATATCATTTTCCATTTTTTAAGTGTCAAAAATGACTTTTTAATTAAGCAAGTACCAAACATATGTTACAAAATGTCATGTGCACGGTGAAAAATATTTTATGGATGTCATATTTGGATTCCTCTCATTTTTCTAATCGATTTAGACATTTAATTTGTTAAATTTCGATTTACGGATTTAAAGATATGAATTATTTCATATTAAATGGAAAATAGAAAAAAGTATACGCCGACGGCCGCCGTCGGCGTATCAATGTAGAAAAAGGTATACGCCGCCGGCCGCCGTCGGCGTATCAAAGTTGACGCCGACGGCCGCCGTCGGCGTATCAATGCCGTAAAGTTCCATTTGCGTGCCGTCACGGCGGGCCTTGTACGCCGACGGCATTGTATACGTCGACGGCAGCCGTCGGCGTATGTCGGGCTACGCCGACGGGTTTTTTACGCCGACGGCCGCGTTCGCGGCTTCCTCGCTCGCCTTATACGCCGACTACCCCGACATTTGGCCGTCGCCGTCTTGATGGATTCCCGTAGTGCTCATTTCTCACCGCTCAATAAATAAGCAGGACGCGGTAACATAGTTTAACTATTGCAGTCTAAAGTCATAATAATTGAACTTAATTTTTTGTACATGTCGACGATCATAATAGTTCATAACATTTACTGTACCACCAAATTGCCACTGGTCTCTCACCATAACGCATGCATGCATGTAAACATGGTGGACATGGCTGAACGATCTCCGATACACGCCGTGGTTATGAAGCACCTAACCAATTACAACCATGCTCCACGCTGTGTGTGCATCTCCATATCGATCTGGTCACTCCTTGACCCCAACTACTTAATTACCTCCCCTCTGCACATCACTGACTTGTTTACACATCTTTATAAGAAGTGAAGTGGCAGAGTGGCACTCCACATTGCCACGGCTAGCTCGTCACATGGCGACATCCGCGGCTCACGTCGCGGCGTTGGCCGCCGTCCTCCTCTTCCTCCCCACCCTCCTCGCGCCCGTTGCCGCACAGCAGGGCAAGGCCAAGGCCTTCTGCATCAGCCAGTTCGCCATCGCCAGCCAGGCCTGCTCCATCCTGCCGCCCAGCCCACCGGAGGACGACCACGAGCACCACGACGACGACGATGATGATGACGATGACGACGAATGATGAGCACGACGACGACGGCGACGAGCACCACGGCGGCGACGGTGACCGCCGTGTCCGTCGCCGCCACGGCTATGGCCACGGTCACGCGGCGGTGATCAACGTGGCCTCGCTCGGCCTTCTGGAGAACAACGACAGCGGCCACGTCGCCAGAAACGGAACAGGCCACGTCGCCAGAAATGGGACCGCCACCACGGCGGCAACCACACCCGCCGCGGGCGCGGACGCGGACGAGGGCGTCTCCGCGGCCGCGGCCGGAGTGGCATCTGCGCGACGGCGACGAGGACCCCGACCATGACGACGACCACGAGGAGGACCCCGACCATGACGACGACCACGACGAGGACCCAGACCACGACGACGACCATGACGACGAAGACGATGACGATGAGGACGATGATGACGACTCCGACCCGACCACGACGACCACGAGCATCACCATGACGAGGAGCTCCGGGCGTACCGCGACTGCTGCCGGTGGCTGCAGGAGGTGCAGAAGGACTGCGTCTGCGAGGCGCTCCTGCGGCTGCCACCCTTCCTCGTCAAGCCGCAGCACAAGTACGTCGTCCGGGTCGGACGGACGTGCCGGATCGTCTACCGCTGCGGCGGCGTCTAGCCGGACGCACACGCAGCTGGTTTAATTTGGTTAACTGCACTCGTGTGTCCCTGTGTCCTCTCTACGATTACATGCATGTTTTGTTCATCAGGCCACGTAGATGATTAATTAGGTAGGCACGTGTGGATCGGGTGTAATTTTTCCAGTTTGTCCTGAAAGTTTTTCGATGTGTGTTTCTGTTTGGATAGACTAATTGATGAATAATACATTTTGTCTTAACAAGGAGTGTTTTCATCTCTATTTTTTTCCTCCAATGATTGACTGCATTCGCAAAAAA
The DNA here is from genome assembly GCA_947311845.1 of Poa pratensis. NCBI lineage: Eukaryota > Viridiplantae > Streptophyta > Magnoliopsida > Poales > Poaceae > Poa > Poa pratensis. The sequence goes on along the minus strand of CAMZMU010000066.1, from coordinate 40,228,743 downwards.
AAAACTTAAGGATTATATGCATAACAATCAATATAGGAAGCTCAAAATGTGGTAAAAATACGTTCACAAAGCATAGCTAGAGACGAAGTATATCCCAGCCAAATGCGCCCGCCCCAAATCGCAATAAACCTTTGCCCGTTTAACCTTGCTTAATGGATATGTTTTTTGACAAAGAGGGGTTCCCCCTGGTTGCATTGTCATGCAATTAATGTGACACGATCCATGCGCCGCGCGCATGTCGAGGCTCACTAAAAAAATAAACCCCATTTCCAGGAATAGGGAAACAGGGGAAGGAACAAAGGAAACGAAAAACTTCTTAGGCCTCAATATTGGAGAGTATTTTTTCAAGGGGGTTGGATGAAAACACTCTTGTCACCCAAAACAATTCGTTACACCATACTCTCCATTGACCATGATAATTCTACAACCAAAAAATCAATTTTCACATCAATGCCAATGATGATCATAGTAATTCCAATAAAAGTTCATTTTTTACACTCTCGTCACAAGCACCAACAGTTAAACATTCTCATGCATTTCCATTGTTACATGTACTACCGATCAACACTTACAAATTTTATCCAATTATACATCACATCTATGTCTTTTCATGACATTTACGCGGGAGGGACGACGTAGAAAAACATAATTCCATCAAGAGAGCCAGTCCGAAGTCGGAAAAGAACACATGCGACGATGTATAAGAGGAGCGGTGGATTCGGCTTCCTTCAACTTGGGGTGATAAGAAGTGCGATGGCGTAGGCAGTAGGGATGGACGAATGTGCGGCATTAGTAGATCATAAGTAGTCAGAAGCAGCTAGGGGGCGAGGCAAGCGTCGACGTTGTCCTCCGCTGAACGACAAAGCCGTGCAACGTGCCGACAAGTGTGAAAAATGGGAGGTACCCTAGGTGTCTCTGATCCACTTCTTTCAGATGAGGTTTCTAGGGTTTGTTGGATTTAAGCACAACCAAAAACTAGCTGCCAAACACCCGTAGAGTGTTTCTCAGTGTATGGGGCTAGGATGAGAAAAATCACCGAAGTCCACCGAAAAATTGGCATACCAACAAGGCCTTATGGTAAGGATAATAAAAACACCAACTTCGGCGAGGTTAAGATTTTTTTTGGGTTTCATCCTACATCGATTGTGAGAGGAGACATAGCAGACTTATAAGGGTGAGAGTGTCCCCACCTATCAGACTAGTCTTTTGGGGTTAGAGGGCCCAATACCTCGTATAAGTTAGTGTTGCTCTCCATTTTTGGCCTGGTTAATAGAATGATACACTTATCTAGCGGGCCCATGGAGCATGTGGGTTATATACACTGGTTTAGTTAACCGGGATTGCGTAAACAACACATCATTGAAGATATTCTTTTCATCATGTTCTTGAAACCTGTCATCTTGTTCCCCGAAAACACATGTTTATCCTTATCAACAAGATGCATCAAAGAACACTATAAGTAAAGATATTAATTAAGCACACAATTTTTTCATGTGTCCCATATTTCTATAGATTCGAAGTCATAATCAATAACAATATTAAAGATAGAACAAATAGCTTCCCAGGTATGCTTTGCAACACGGTGAAAGAACATATGACTCCCCTATTGGCCGTTTGTCCTTGAAACACATATGCTCCTATCACATTTATCGATCGAGAATGGTCTCATCACAGAAACACTTTCTATATGATAATTTTAGAGTGAAAGCCCTCACTCAATGCTATCTTGACATTTTTGTTTTGTACCGCACAAGTAGAAAGCATTTGATGCTTCCCATTTAATGGATTCATGTTCACTACAAAGTAGGCAAGTCAGATCACCAACTTGTTTAGGTTTAATCAAGTTGTTCCTAGTTAATTAAAACTTATTAGTCTACAACAACCGAGGAAAATATGAATCCTAGCTAGGAGGTATTAATTTCCAAACCGCAAAGTTTATGCATATGAGCTACTCCCACATGATTCACAACTTCATAGAAAGATTCCAGAGAATAAATTCTAGAAGGATCGAATAGCCAGACAAGGCACACACCTTATTTACTGAACTGAGTTGTTTGGGTTAAGGCAACCTATTCCAACCACCTATCAAATAAAGTCTAGTTCACAATTTACATAAGAAATATTTGTTTTGTACCATCCTAGGACTTGAATATTGCACTTAATTTAATAAGCAATCACTTAAAAATGCTAATGTAGAGCAGTTAAATAATAGTGCCCATTCAAATATCTTTCAGGACATAATTTTCACCCATCACCAAGCTTCCATCTAAACCAAAATCTAACAGCAAAGTCGCCACATAATCCATTCCTAAAAGAGGGGAGATATAACCACTTTCTAAAAAAGGGGGAGAAATTGAAGGTTTAGCCAACACAATATTAGGGGTAAATCAAATTTGTGGCCACAATTTTTAGATTTAATACCATGATCTAGGGACTATTATCCAATAGGAAGACAAAAGATTAAAATGTCAAATTTGAATTACCATGCCCTATTCTTACTTTAGAAATATAAAATCTCAATTGAGAAAATGGGATTTATGGGAATTACAAGTACTATTCCAAAATATCTGGGCCATTTTAGTATTAAGGGCACTAATAGCCCACTTAGGAAATTGATTTATACATGGGATACATTAAAATACTAGCAACCCATGCTGTGAACAAGAAACTTATCCCTCCACTAGAAGGTGATTACCGCTCGACCCGCCCCTCATCTAATGATGTTATATACAACATGTTAGAATCCTCTTTTAATACCTCGTTTTGTGTATAAGTATCAACAAGGAACACTTTGGATACACACCTTGGCCAACTAATTAGTTTAATACGAGCCTAACAAGATAGGTTTATTTTGTTACCGTTGTCCAATATAAATATGGTTAAGACACATCAAATCTTGTAAATTAAATTTAGATATTACGAAGAAATTTTAATTGATACTCAACTTTATGACCACATTTATTTCTTTTTAGCCCGGTATATTAAAATTTGTCCACGTGCACAAAACCATTAATTAAAGGTTAAACGACACGCGCCTCACAAAACCTAACCTTGGTAGCACCACAACCCGACAAGACTTGTCCACACCCAACTACCTTTTTGAGAGGGAAGGAAAAACTCTTATCATCTCTAATTATAAAAAAGTTCAAAGTAATCATGGAATTACATGTCCAATAGAGGATACCAAATACATAAGCCTCACTGATCTCCTGATATAATACAACTTAACTGTATCGCCTATATGAGAGCCTCATGCACTACCTCCATCTTGTTCTTGGCACAATGATACCAGCATGGTTTCTACATAACAAAAGACCCACATATAGCGCTCAATATGAAATCCGATGAGATGAGCGTCCTCAAAGAGGGCATAGCTTTCCTCATACACCACCGAATCTGAATGACACTCCTGAGCTATTTTTCAATAAAGTACCATAATCTGTTTGAGCCGGGTTCTAGATTTTTTTCCATTGTACAACATGTGAAAAAAAAGCAATGGTCCTCACGTAAAGGATGTATTAACACATAATAGTTAGTGAATTTGTCGGAACAGGGATGAATTACATAGGTTGACATACTTCAATCGGCTAGTCGAAGAGCACAAATCCTTTATCATACCACAATTTCAAATAGAATCAGAACTTAATAAGAAGTTGTGGATCTCATGCGAACATATTTTGTAGTTCTTTGGATGCTAGAGAAGCCATCACAATAACTTCTGTTTTTATGTTGAAGAGGACATTATGTAGACATGTAGTACATAGCTGTCTCGAGAGCCTCAAGGCGGAGTTGGTAGAGCCATGAATAGAGGAAATTATAAGGCCATCCCCGCGCTGCCAAGATGTTGGCTACTTGAATTTTACACGCGACACCAACTTATAGAACAACATACTTTTGGGATCTACACTAGCTTTCGATATATTTGATGGATCAAACTTGGGAAAACAGTGACCCTGGAATTTGGATTTCGTAGGCTTAGAGTATGACCCATAATTATCCTATCTATATTGCATTGAATCACTTCTAATAGGGTCAATAAATCAAAGTTTATAGGGAGCTACACCAGCTTCCGATATATTTTATGGATCAAACTTGGGAAAAACGACCCTATAAATGGATTTGGTAGGCTTAGATTATGAGCTAATTCTAGCAATAGCCCATTTCCAGTTTTCGTCCCTCTGGGTGGGTGGCACAACGAGGCCCCTCCAATCAGAAAACTTATAAGAAGGACGTCTTGCTTCCATTACCCATAGTACTTTGTCGTCCGTGGATGTATGGAAAAACACCATGTTCAAAACGTTGCATCGAAGCTCTGATTTTACCCTGAGCTTGTCGGACTTGTAACTATTTGGCTATATGCATCCTTAGTTGGTGCAGATAGGGAATAAAGCTTCCACTTTCCTTTAAAAAAATGTAACAAAACTAGCACTTATGTTTACTAACATAATAACTTACGGTTTAGGCCTTGCATACATTATTCTCTTTGTGAAATGAGTAGGCATTTTCTATTCGTAAGTTATGAGATAAATAGCTATTTGTAAGTCAACAAAGTAAACATAACTACTAACTTTCAGTTTAATAGAGTCAACTTTGATGATCATAGACATAGAATAGACACTCCCATCAGAGTGATATAAAGTACTATTCACTAGAGAGCATAATATGTATGACATAAATTCATAAAATAATCTCTAAGAAGACATCCATAAATATTAAAAAAACAGCAAGTGCCATATATAATGACTGAAATGCCTTTAAATCCATGTGGGTTTCCATGATTATTTGGAAGCTAGAAAGAACCGGAATTTAAACAGTAATCTAGCTTAAGTGCGCACAGTAGAAAAACAGCCCTGAAGTGATTATATACATATACATACAAATCACCTCATGTTATGCAATAAAACTGACATTTCCATTTGCAAACATGCTCAGCTTACGAACTCAGGCCTCGTATTCGTTATTTCTTTGGAAACATATACACTTTCTAAGTCACTTTCAGTCGAATAAAGAATCAACACGTCTACTTAGAAATAAAATTCATCAAATAAATTTTCAAAGGAAGCATGCATAAGCAGTTTGACATGCATCACGAAAAAATTCATACTCCTTTAAATCAGTAAATATAAAAAAGAAAACCAATCGGCATATATATTAACACATGCCTTTAAATCCATATGGGAGAGTTTTTCAAATTATTCAGAAACCAGAGATAATAAACCATAAATTAACAGTAATGCTAGCTTAAGCTCATGACACTTGCATCACCCCGTCTCGCGTGTATCTGTCAGTTTAAGCACTAGTGGAGTAACTGCAAGCACCACCGACAGCCGAAGCTCACCATATGCACGTCGCTTAGACTCTGCCCGACACTGCTCCAGCTGCATCGGGAGCAGCCTCAGCGACGCCGGCATTGCCTCCATCACCGTCGACGTCACCGCTCGCAGGTTCCACGACGTCGGTGCCATTGACAACGCCGGTACCTCCGTTGTCGATCTCCTCGTCCTCGTCCACTTCTTTCAGGGCCAGGACGATGTCGGTGTCGACCTCGATTAAAAGTCTACCCATCTCCTCCTCCAACTCCAGATCAGTTGGCAGGTTGGCAACTGCACCATTGATGAAAGTCGGGGTCTCCAGGAAGCGGCTCACCATCTCCTCGCATGGCTCCCAGACTACCGACTCCCAGGTCTCCTTTCCCAGGCCCTCGGCCATGGACGCGAACACGACGGTGGCGTCGACGCGGCGCACGTCCCAGCCTTCCATCGTGCTGAGGCGCCCGATCTTGGCCTGCTGCGCCAGCACCAGGCCAAATGTGTTGGCCTTGATGTCTCGCACGGCGCGATCGAACATCGCCGCCAGCTCCGCTCATCTCCCACAGCGCCCTCGCGCTCAACCAGCTCCAGCTGCAGCAGGTACCCATGCATCTCCGGAAGCCCGATGGCGCGGCGCACGCCGCGGGTGTAGTCCGCGTTCCCGGCGTCGAACACGGCGCGCGTCTCGTGCACCAGCCCGCGCTGCACCATGTCGTCCACGCGCACCGCCGTGTACCACTCCAGCATCTCGGGCGTGGCGTCCACCCAGAGGAAGAGGCAGTCGTGGGCGGCGCGGAACGCCGCGTCGTCGCCCTCCACCAGCGCCTCGATGTAGGTGTTGGACCCGCCAGCGACGACGGGGAGGCGACCTGCGGAGAGGACGCGGGCGATGGCTGCCGTCGCCTCGCGGCGGAAGTCCTCGACTGTGAAGTCGGCGTCGGGGTGCACGCCGCCGAGGAGGTAGTGAGGCACGCCGTTGCACTCCTCGTCAGTGACCTTGTTGGTGATTATTGGCACGCCGTCGTACACCTGTATCTTGTCAGAGTTTATGACCTCGCCGTCGAAGCGCTGGGCGAGGGCGATCGCGAGCTTGGACTTTCCCGTGGCCGTGGCACCCAGCACGAAGACGACCTTGGGCTTGGGGGACTGGCCGTTCACGCCCTTGCACTCCATTGATCAGCAGCTGCTCATCGAACAAGACGATCAGGCAAGCCATGGTTACTTAGATACACGGATCAAATGCATGCATGACGCCGTTGGTGCGTGATAAGATAATACACACAAAATTAGTGAAGATCAATAGATCATACATAGTTACTCTAATGCGGAAGTGGATTTATATCATGAAAAGTGGCATACATAACCAAGAAATTTAATTATGTGCATTAGTGTGCAAGAAGATAGTGCACTAAACATTTGAAGAAATTTGATAAGCTAAAGAAAATGCATAGAAGATGGAGGACGATCTAGTGTCAGAGTACAAGAGCAAGTTTGTAGACGTCTGTATCAACATATATAAATTGGCTTTTGCCATGATGTAAATATATACTAGGAACCGGTGTTAGGAGAAGTTTTTATTTTATAACCCGGATGTCAGCACTTCAAACACAATTTTATGGTTTTGTAGGGCGCTGATCCAACTGTACATAAATTTAGAATTTGGAAGAGTACAATACAAGTAGTACTCCCTCCGTTCCTAAATGTAAGATGTTTTAGGTGTTACACATTTTGTCTACATGCATACTAAAGTGAATGAACCTACACATGAAATATGTCTAGATACACTTGTGTGCATATGAATTTGGACAAAACCTAAAACATCTTATATTTGGGAACGGAGGGAGTATAATCTAAGGTCGTCGATCTCTAGGCATAATTTGAAACATGTCCAAACTCTAGTAAAAATAGGAGTTCAAATGAAGTACGATATAAACTAGTTCAATTGTGTTTTGATGATTAAAAGTGATGACAATTCCAAAATCATCATTTGTGCATGCGCTACTTATGAACTCTAATGGTTTTTTCTTGAGAGACCGCATATTGAATGGATGATCTAATCCTAGCTATTTGGTTTAAGAAATATAAAGAATATATTTCAGACACATCACTACTTTATCCATTACGATCACAACAGACTAACTAGTGCAAAAAGGAGATCTCCTACAAGATCCCTCAAATAAAATACTCCTAGCTAGATCTCCCACGTTTTCAGAACATACAGACCATTCTTTTTAGATCTAACATATTTCTAACAGATCATAGATTCCCCCATATTTTCTAACGTAACATTTTTACTCATAGATCTACATTTTATAGATCTCCCACATATAATTGTGAGGTCTGCCTCGTTGATTAATGACATGGTATTTAGCTATTAGCATATGCATTGAGATCTAAGGAGCCAAAAGATGCTTAGACCTTAAATAGCCCCCCCCCCCCCCCCCCCCCCCCCCCCGCCCGCGAATATACATAGGAGAACCTGGGTACCATATACATGATATTTGAAAATAATTAAAAATTCAAAAAGTTCCGAAACTGACATTCGGGCAAACATTACCAAGTATTGTACCCGTATAAAAAGACTCATCAGAAAATAACTTTTTATTGCACTCTAGGTAAAAGATTTGCCCAAAAGTGCTATATACACGCTAAATCGTCAGAAATTTCACTTTTTTTGCCCAAAAGTCAACGAGAATTATTTACTAGCCAAATTTTTTACACGAGTAGATTACTTTGTAATCTTTGAGTGCAAAAAATTTCAGATTTTTTGATTGTCTAAATATTTCCCCCGCATATCAGGGTTCGTTGCACATGAGAGCCACCCCACCACCCCACATGTTTTGTTGTGATACGAATCTCACATACTGATCTACACGAGATAAGTATCAAGACCTAAAACGAAGAGTAGGGAAAAGAATGTCATGAATCAAATATATTTGGGACACCAAGCTAGCTAGCTAGCGGATCTAGATCTAAAATCAAAACTGCACTCCTAATTTTTTTCCCGGCATTTTGTGCAATACAAATCTATGATACATCGGACTAGAGTATCTACCATCAAACAAGCATTCGAGTTGACAAGATATCAGTTTAAATTTGTCAAATCATCTTTGTACTGTACCGGATACTGAACAACACATGATGATGCCTGCTACATTCATTTTCATAAGAAAAACTTGAATCGCATGCCATGGTTAACTCTCCAAAATAAAATCACACAACTCTTTCAATGATCAAGATTCATAAAATAATCACAAGCATATATGCAAGGGCCAGCGCAAGTGAGTCCCAAATAGATATACTGCTACCCAGCTACGGTTTAGGCTATAACTATCTCTCTGTGTTAAGTTGTTTACCTGGGTAAGGAGACCGACAAGCAAGCTAGTCGCCGAATATCTTGGTACGGTGGTCGCCGGTCGCTGGAGTTTTCAACAGAGAGAGCTACCTACGTTGAATTCTTGGTTGACCTAAGGTAAGCACAATGGTATCTCAACAAGGCCCGTCCTCCTGTATATATTGGCAATTTGGCATCGCCCAATTCTGGATCCTAAAAGTGACCGTTACTTAGAAGAACAGACAAATTGTCATTTTTAGTATGTATTCATTACGATTTTTTTCAAATACGAATAGACCAGCACATATCATACATGGGTCTTGTGATGTATTCACATTTCGACCCTGGACGCAGTAATACATATCCATATACGTATGTCCTCATTAATGACATGCATTAAAGCCTGCCATCTATAGATTGCAATACGATAAGCATCCATTAATTATCTGCTATTTATATATCGTCCCTGTATATTAATGCATTGAGGATGGAAAGAAACGATATTCTAAAAATATGGAAATAAACGCAACTACGGCTTGAACGGTTTCAGAAGTGACATACGATAGCGAATGTTGTGAAATCAGGACCACTGAACGTGGTGTAAAACGACTCCAATTATATACGGAACGTTCGAAGTTTATTTTTTGTGTGTGTGGGGAAGTATAGCTAGTTACGCCCTCCCTCCGTTCCTGAAAAGAATGTTTGTAAATATTTTGTAAAGTCAAACAGATTGACCAAATTTATAAAAGATTATTAACATTAAAGAGCAAATCTCAATGTCATTAGATACATAATGAAATATATCTGCATATCATATCTATATAGTATTTTGTTGTTGACAATTTTTCTATGCACTTGATAATTTGACTTTGGGTAAAATTTATATGCCTTTCTTTCGTCAGAAACAGAGGGGGCCAAAGGTGACACACTAGTAAAATACAACACGACCTTGGTAGCCACACACACACGGGGTGCATATACATTAACCAAATTCATAGGTGTGGATTTGTATTCGAACACTCAATTGTGAAAAATTGAGCACTAGCTTTAAGAAAATCCACCCCTACTCTTAGAATTTGAAACTTGCAAGAACCTTCAATCATTAAGAATTGCAAATTTCATGAAAAGTTGAACTTTAGATTGAAAATTTCAAAACAGTTCAAAGTTTCTAAAATATAAACAGTCATAAAATTCATACTTCACAATTTTTGTGTTTTGTAGAAGTGAAGTTTCAAAAAATTCAAATTTAAATGGAAACATAAAACCTCTGGAAAAGTTAGGTTTCGGAAATTTAAACTTTCAAAACGTTCAAATGTGATCACCCTATATTGTCGCTATATATTGCCGTGCGACTGTCACCGGTTGTTGCCACGGGTGAGCCAAAGACCGATCTCACATTTAAATTTTTGATTTCAAATATTCAAGACCAATCTAGTGAGACAAATCCAAACGATCTCAACCGTTAAGCCATGTGAATCCGAATGAAGAATTGCAAACTTCATAAAAGTTGAACTTTAGATTGAAAATTTCAAAGTAGTTCGATCTCACTGAAAGACAAAAGTCATAAAATTCATACTTCACAATTTTTGTGTTTTAAAAAATTGAAGCTTAAAAAAATTCAAATTTTAAATGGAAACATAAAACCTCTAGAAAAGTTAGTTTTATGAAATTTAAACTTTCAGAACATTCAAATGTGATGGCCCTATCGTGTCGCTATATATTGCCGTGCGACTGTCACCGGTTGTTGCCACGGGTGAGCCAAAGACCGATCTCGCATTTTAAATTTTCATTTTCAAATCTTCAAAAACGATCTAGTGAGAAAAATTCAAATTATCTTAACCGTTAAGCCATGTGAATCCAACGATCCAGATTGTTGCAATGTTAATCACCTCAATCGGTTGTGCTCACGGTTATCCTACCTGATTATTCTCCAACGTGATCCTCAACTCGTCCTGCTCCAGACTCCTCATCCAGCCCCACCGCCGCTCCAGCACTCGCCCCGCTCCATCTCTTGCCCTACCCCTCCCCAGCGGCCATCACCTCCGATTCGCCGTTCGCAATGCACCATGCCTCTGACGCGTCGGGCGAGGCGGAAATCCACCGTAGCCTCGTCCTGCTACGCTCCTAGCGCAACAAGACCTATGCGCGTCACCTAGACCCTAGCCTGGACGAAACCACGCCTAGGCCTATATAGTTGACGATTAGTCGGGATTTTGTGGGGGCACACGCCGGTCCACACGTCAAGTCCAGTGCTAGGGTGGCTTCCATCGCCTATTATCTCTTCCTTATGATTTTCTCATAGCAGCTAAACATTTGATACAATAGCTATTTACTTCCTCTTTATTTTCACGTCTTTGATGCTATGGACCTTGGCATTTTATATCAATGGGTACTACTATTTTGTTGTGAACGAAAGGCTGTTGAATTATTTAGGGGTGTAGTCAAGGATCCAATTTTGTGTACAATGACTATTTCATCTAGCTAGCTAAATTTATACGAGTCAATAAAAACATGCATGTGCACATGCACCAGTACTAGTATAGATTGTTACTCCCTCCATTCTTGAAAATAATGTTTCTAATTATTTTGGTAAGTCAAGCAGTATGAAGATTGAACAAGTTTATCGAAAACCATATCGTTTCTAGATAGTAAAACTCAATGTCATTAGATACACTAACAAAAAATATATATCCAGAAACAACTTTTTCAATAAACTTGTTAATTAATACTTAACATTTTTGACTTTGAGAAAAAACATACACTTTTTTGGTCAAAAACTGTGGGGGCTAAAGGTGACACGCTAGTCAAATACAACGTGACCTTGGTAGCTATACACGTGGGGCACATATACATTAACCGAATTCAAAGGTGTAGATTTTTATACGAGTATTCAATTGTGAAAATTGAGCACTAGCTTTAAGAAAATCCAGCCCTACTCTAAGAATTTGGATTTTTTTTAAAATCATTCTTTCAGAATTGTTGACTTTATCAAAATTTGAATTATAGATTCAAACTTTGACACTTCAAACTTTCTTAAATAAAAACATTAATAATTCCACACTTCAATTTTTTTTTGTTTTCTAATAAATGTGAAGCTTCAACAAATTCAAATTAAATGGAAGCATCAAACCTTTGAAAAATGTTGACAATTTTGAAATTTCAAACTTTCAGAAAGTTCAAATGTGATGGCCCATGTGTTGTCGCTATATATTGCCGTGCTAGCGTCACTTTCCGTTTCCACGTGTGCGGCAAAGACCGATCTCCATTTTAAAATTCCATGTTCACATCTTCAAGCACGATAACTGCCTAGCTAGTAAACTGAGTTTAATATGAACAAACATCCAAGTATTGTTATAAGATTTTAGGTAAAGTTGTATGTAAAAAATGATTAAAGTTCCTAAAAGTATGGACATGGTACAATCAAACTGTAAGTAAAGTAGAGTTGCAAACTTTTCTACATCACTATGAAGAAGGGAAGAAACAACGTCATTTATGGCCACCTGTCTCATACAAAAGGCACTTGACAAGGGAATACAACAATAACTAACACTCATGCTCAAAGAGTGGATCTTTAAAGGCCATTATTTGCCGTTTCATTGATTACAACTAGATTAAGGAAGTGCATACTCCGCAAATTATCGTGCATTTATAATGCAAGTATAACATGCATGGCTTATTGAAAAAACGGTTACGTGGTTCATTTAGTTTCCTAAAAATTAATACAACACGTGTTTGAAAAGCTAAAATGTAACATTAATTATCCAAGCATATAATCTTCTCCCTATGTCATTCCTACGCTTTGTGTTTATATTAACCCTGACTTGAAATCATCAAAACGATTGTAGTGCCTATCGATCATACGTTGTATGATGTACGCTCACATAGCAAAATCATATTCATTTATCGTGACATATGTCTGCCCTGCTCGTGAGCTTATGACTATTAGTAGATAAATCACAACAATAGTGTTTCAAATATTTCACCTCCAACAATAACTTCAAAAATTAACATATCTAGAATCATCATTTCACTAAACAAAACTGGGCCACATTAAGATTTCTAGTGGCATCCAATCACGTTTCTTTCACTATGGTAGAGGAATCTATATCGAAAGATTTCTACTAGCAACCAGGAATACTGGTTGAGGCCATTTTGTATGTGTATAGGAAACAAGATATTTCCTACATCTTCCTATCAAATTATGATGGACCCTGTTGATGGAATCTACAAAAATATTCAGATGAAGATCAGACCATCAACCACATTTTGGTGATCTTGGAGATGAAGGTAAGAGATTACAAATATAATGGCCATACTACTTTTAAAAGGGGGTTGAAGCTTGATAACTTGAAAGTTCTCAAGTTACCAATGCTTAGTAGGATTGAAATCATACTATGGTAGAATTGATTCGCTAACTCTTTTGGACATCCTCGATCATTCAAATCATTGTCATGTACAAAAAATTAATTATTCTGCTTTATACTTGGTACTTTATTAAAAATCATGTGCATGGTATTTCGGAGATAAGTGGGTTTAGGCCGTAACCTTATGGACCTGCACCACTTTCGGACCACGACGTCTAAAGACTGCCCCCGGACGGTAGCTCGCTTCTAGAAGCTTCTCTACCGACCAAGACCTGCCGTGCTGCACCAAGGCTCTCAGAAGATTACCTCGCTATAGACTATATTGAAGGAATGCTAGGAGATCAAGACTTCACGTACAAAGGCAATAGGAAACCCTAAGTGTACAAGGCTCGGACATCTACTCCACATATAAATACCGAAGGACCCCATAAAGACCTCCACGTTCATCACACGCCGAAGTTTTGTTCCTACACATCTGTAAAACCCTAGTTATAAACCGTAAATCCATGTCTGAAACCTCTGGCCGAGATCATGTATAACTTTCCGAGATAGCCTTTGTACCGATTGTGTACCCACTCCAAAGTCTGAGGAATCTTGATATACATTGTCCGCGACCTAAACCTGTCAACCTGCACCTCCTGCCAAACACATAAACTTGCTTCTGATCTCCGGGAGTAAGATTGCAGGGGGATCAGGAAAACTATACTTCGACATGGTATATATGTCCACTATGTTGAGCGAAGAATTGTCGGCAATACATGTTATAACTATTGTCTTTCTTGGGTATTTATGCAAAAATCATGGATTACACTTCCTCAATGAAGATGGGCATATAGTAAATGAACCAAAAACTGACTAACCTTCACAAACATCATGTCCGACAATAAGGCACTAGCGAGAAGACTGCCAAATAGATGGAACAACAACAATACCGTCAAATTTGGGTAATATAGATGCACACTTCTTGTGTGCTTTCAAGTTTTCTCAACTTGTTCTAGCTTCGTTGGGAACAAACCATTTTCATGTGAATTATGGTTTAGTAGTTCACATAAACTGTTATTAAATACATTATTAACTGACAACGATTATTAAAATTGGAAAACAAAAGCTGCAACACTATGGTTTAAATGAAGCTCACTTAGCTAACCATACGAGGACAAATATCGAACATTAATTAATGTGGGAAACTATGAGAATGTGAGACCCAGTCAACTATCAACTATTGAACGTTTAACGTTTGTACTTATAAGCTTATCAACCCTTATGAGTACATGGTATTGATGAACAGAAATGTACTTTTCTTACATATTTACTTTAACTGTGGATTTCACACTACGGAATTACTAAATGTCTTTCGCTCGGTTTGAGCGGTATTACAAACTACGAAACTAATATTTTTTCTCTCGGTTTTGAGGGGTGATACAATTCATGTGCTACAGTTTTGAAGGATATAATAGTCACTTAGAAATCATAGATCAAGGAGAGTTCTATTATATGTATTTATCAACTTTAAATTTTAGTAATCTTAAAACAAATCGTAGTCAACAAGAAACTAAAATTACCTCCATGTACACTGTAAAGTTATCCTCTTTTTGTAGGTTATTACTACTTCCGGGCAGTATGCTAGCAAGGATACTTAGGTTATGAACGGCTATAAAAGGGGACAATGATTAGGTATATATGTCAATGGTCATATTTTTTTGTATTTGGTGATTCAATTGTAGGTAATTTTTTATGTCATTAATCTTTAGATTTTCCATTTTATTGATTCCCACCAAGATTAAGCCCATCAAATAAAGGAAAACAACACTGCTAGTTCATAAACTCTTAGATACCCCTATCAAAATACTAATATTGGAGTAATGTATACCATGCATCAACTTTAACTAACAATAAATAGTATTTTCTTCCATTAAGATTACCATTAATATTGTAGAATTAACTCTTTAGAGGTGATAAATCATAGTGACAATATGGATAAAATGCTAATATTTTTTATGTAAAAATTGCTCAACAATATTGTTTATGTAAAATGAATAGAGATAGTCAAAATGAAGAGAGATAGATACTCACACCTGAGCACCAAATAACATCATTGCTAAGAAGCTCTGTATGCAGAAACAAAGCTAACCTACTCGCAGTAGTAAACCTTGAGTTTGCTCAGATCATTCATATGAGAGCAAATAAAGTTGGACTTAATTGGAAAATATTTGGACCCCGTTCAACGTAAAAACAATGATTAAGACCGTTAGGATATGCTGAGATGATGGATGGGAGCATTGAATCAAAGAAAAAAATGTCTGTGTAAAATACATGTGTAATGAATGGGGAGTATCTATGAATCTGAACGATAAATTGGTACTCCATCCGTCTCCAAATAAGTGTACTTCTAGATTTTATCGTGATTCAAACATTTTAAAGTAGAGATATCTATTTTCAAGTGTGACCAAATTTATAGAAAAATGTAGAAACATCTATGACACTAAATTAGTATTACTAGAACCGTCTTGAAATGTAGTTTTGTAATACATCAATTATATGTCATATATAATACTACTACTCTTTTCTATAAAATTGGTCAAAATTTAAAAAATGTTTGACTAAAACCAAAACTTAGAAGTACACTTGTTCACGACCGGAGGGAGTACATATACTCCTCCGTTTATTTTTAGTTTGCGTTCTGGGTAAAGAGCAGATACCAAGGTAGGCATGTGATGTGCTAAATTAGAGGTTGTATGGACTAGTATACCCCTGGTGCATTAAATTCATGCATACACAGCTGCCCGTTGAAACCATGCATGCATTGGTCGCCTTTACCTCGTCATCTCGCCTCCGTTGCAATCAAAGGCATGCATGGCCAGCTGCACACGCCAACGTGGGGGCATACTAGGGATTCAACAACACAACGCAAACTAAAAGGGAATTTTTTTAAAAAGCTAGAACGCAAACTAAATGTAAACGGAGGGAGTATAAGTGATAAGTGTTGAGACAAAAACTTTGCCTTTTTTTATTACTAGTTGGCATGTACGTGCAACGCACGTTTTCACAATTAAAGGGACAATTTACAAGTACGTCCGACTCTATGTATATTTTTTAGTTTTACATTTTATATTGCAAAGAGAATCTACATATGTAAGCATCATGTAATCTTTCGATGGCATCTCGGCACAAGTTATGTCACATCCTCAATATAACACCCATATCAGCACGACCTTCAGCGCGACACCTCCTCGGGTATCATCAACTGCATGTAGAGGGGAAGATAAAGAGCGCACAGAAAAGGTCATCCTCGTCGCTACCGGCTCGTGCATCATCGGTCATCACTTACACGTAGAGGGGAAGATAAAGAGCGCAAAAAATTGTTTTCCTTCCACGTAGAGGTCCTCCCTAGTCCCTAGTCCCCTACAAGTCCAGGTCGTCACCGTTGATGCTACTCCGCGCCACCGCTCGCTGCTGATTCACTCCTGCGTCGCCGGCGCGGCAAAATGCTCTAGTCCCAACCAGGTCTTGGCTGACGCTGTCGTGCTTATCATGAATGTATTGGTATCCACGTTTCTAAAATCCAGATTCAGCACAAAAAAGAGAGGTAGCCAGCTCAGCCCGATGAGCAGATACACAAAAAGAATCAATCACACTAACGGAGCTAGCTTCACCTCTTGCAGTTTCATCCGCCACATAAGCGATGCCACAGTTTCGCATACCAAGCCAGCTCGTGCATGTTCGTCAGACATCGCCGCGTGATCGAGGTCCTCGCCATTCTTGCACTATACATCTATACCATCACCCAACTACAGTAGACGGGAAGATCACCGGTGCGCGGATCGTGTGGGTGGTGATGCATGTAAAATGCATACATGAACTTTGCACTTTAATTGCTTATATTCCAATCATATTTGCATCATATAAGGGTTATATCAATGTTTTATCATGATTTTGGGAATACTTCATAGTTTTCCATTTATTTGGAATTAACCCTGCACAGGCAGAAAACCCTAGTTTTGTATTTTAATGTTTCAGGGACCCAAACGTCAACGAAATCACCTGGAAATTTACGGGCGTCAATATTTGGAAGGAAGAAGGACTACGGAAAAAGGAAGCAAGCAAACGGAGGCCCGAGGGCCAAACGGGTGGCCCACGCGGCCAGTACTGGCCGCGTGGGACCCACCCGTTTGGGCCTCGTGGCTCCGTTGCCGTCGATCTTCGCTCCACCGCCTTCGTCTTGACCTAAAAACGCCTATAAAAAAGGTCCCCCGACGTTCTCTGGAAGGAGCGCCGCACAAACACAGAAACACCGAAACGGAGATCAGGAGCTGCAGATTGGAGGGGGAAAACTCCGGCGGGGCGCTGCCGGCGTGGTCTCCATCTTCTCCATCGACTTCTCCACCGTCTCCATGATGAAGAGGGAGTAGTCCACCTCTGGACTATGGGTTTGTGGAAGTAACTTATGTATCTCTCCTCTCTTGAGCTTCACTAATTAGCACCGTATGAGCTGCTGAACATGATTACGGTCACCGTTGTAATACCTTTGTGGTGGATCTTTATGAGTTAATATATGTTTGAGATTGCAATGTTTGTTTCAGTTATGAGTATAGATGCATATTATGTACCCCGTTCTTGTCTACTTGTTTTGATCAAGCATGTTTATGAGAGCGTGTGTGGGGGAACGTGTGCATTAGTTGGAGTAACGGGGGTGGCTAGTGCAGTGAACGTGAGAGAAAGTTCTGCGATCCACTTTGGTATCTTTACCTTACTTTGTTACCTCACTAGGGATAAACTAAAATACCATGCTACCGGGGATGTGGGCGTGACCATTGCCACTACTCCATGACTAGATCTAGCATGTTCTTATTTTCACTTCATGTCATGATACTTAATGCTATACTCTGAGTTATCTTAATTACTGAGGTGTTATGATTTAGTTCGCATCTTGGTGGAGTATAAGAGAGGTTAATAACCAAAAGATCTCTATGTTAGGACGTGATGCCCATATATCTAAGTAACTTGTTATCAAACCCTGTGTTGCAATCTCATATGTTAACTGTGTGTTCCATTGTCTACCACTTTATAAAGAGAGAGTGCATTTGTGAAACCATGAACCCCAGTCCATTTTTAATCATAAGAAACACCTTTCCAACACCATATACCACTTTTCTATTTTCAGCCATCATTAAATCCGAAAATACAAAAATACTTTTCATCTTGCATACATCATTCAAAAACCCAAAAATATCATTTATCATTGCATCCACCATCATTGCATATTTATTTCTTGTTTGCATTGCATAACTATCCTGATATCATTCTTACACCTTGTGCTTGACAACCACAGGTGAGGTTGAGGACCAAAACATCTAACCTTGTTTTGTAGGTAACCAAAAGAAGGATAAGAAGATAAATCTACCACTTCAGATTCCCCGAGAGTTCGATATTAAACCCTCGAGTCACCCCTCGTGGGGAAAACTGTCTTCCACTTACTATACACTCTGCACTTGGAGTCTCAACCTAATCCCGTTTATTTGTGCAGGCATCAAGACTTGCTCTTCGGGATCAAGACGTTTTCTGGCGCCGTTGCCGGGGAATCGTAGCTGAGAGATTTATCCAAGGGTGTGCATCATCGCATTCATCTCACAACAAAGTCAACGTCACCAACTTGTGCTAACACCTAAGCTTGGGGAGGTTGCACCTACGTGAGCACCATCTTATCCATCTTTACTTACAAAGCAATTTATTTGTTTTGTTAGTGTCATTGCATATCATATCATATTTATTTCAGTTTTGCATAAAAAATTAAAAATACCAAAAAAAACTTGCTAAAATGGGAGAAAGAACTAAGCTGTGTGACTACACAAACACTCCTAATGATCAATTTATCACGAGAGCTATTGCCACACCTAAGATAAATGCTGAGAGTTATGAAGTAAGTCCTAGTTTGTTGAACTTGATAACTAGGGAACAATTTGGTGGTAGTGCTATGGAGGATGCCTCTATGCATCTTCATGACTTTGTTGAAATATGTGACATGCAAAAGTTTAAAAATGTGGAAAGTGATATCCTAAAACTGAAGTTATTTCCTTTTTCACTTAGAGGAAAAGCTAAAGAGTGGTTGCATTCCTTGCCATCTGGTAGTATTAATTCTTGGGATGATCTAAAAGAAGCTTTCATTAAGAAATATTATCCCCCTGTTAAAATTTTGCAAAATAGAAACAACATCCTTTCTTTTAGGCAAAATGAAAATGAACATGTTGCTATGGCTTGGGATAGGATAAAACTTATGCTTAGAACTTGTCCCTCACATGGAGTTAATGAATGGACCATATTACACTCTTTCTACAATGGTTTAAACTACATGTCTAGAAACATACTTGATTCTGCTGCTGGAGGTGCTTTTATGAGTAAGACTATAGTAGAAGCTAAAAATATATTGGAAAGCATTTTACAAAACTATAGTCAATGGCATACTGATAGGGCACCTAATCCTTCTAAGAAAGTGAACTCTATTGAAGAAACTAATGATTTGTCATCTAAAATGGATACTATTCTTGCTTTGCTTAATAAACCTAGTGTTGAAAATGTTCCTTTGCAAGAACTAGTTGGAAACAATTCTGAAAATATTGATGTCAACTTCATTAGGAACTATGGTAATAATGGGTATGGTAACAACAATTATAACTCTTATAATAAACCCCCATATGTGCCAAATAAATATGCTTCTAGTGGTAATGTTTCTAGTGACTTGGAAAACACCATTAGATCTTTTATATCTACCCAAAAAGAGCTTAATAAGGAATTTATCTCTAAGTTTGAAAAACAAGATGCTTTGTTTGAAAGGGTAGATCAGCTTACTAAGGAAGTCTCATCATTAAAGAGCATCATTACAGCCCAAAAACATGAGGAAACAATAAAATATTGCCAAGAGGTTATCAATAAGTCTTGGGAACACATTCATGAGCAAGAGAGAGTTGCTAAAGAATCTATTGGGGTAATGAAAGAGGTTGAAGTTGAGGAAGTTAAAATGCTTAATGAAGTCAAGGATCCTTTGCTTGACTTAGAAAATTGTAGCTTGCATGAATTAATATCTATCTTACAAAAATTTGCAAGTGATCCTTCCATCAACACTAACCAAGCAGGTTTTGGTTCTTATATTGCTAATCATGTCTTGAAAGAAAAGATTGCTAGGTACAACCAAGAGGCTATGATACCACCTAAGCTTGGGGATATGTGGATACCTAAGGTACTAGTAACTATTGGAAAAGAGACACACCATGCCATACTTGATCTAGGATCTAGTGTCTCTGTTTTATCTAAAGAACTATATGAAGTGCTTGAATTGAAAAATCTTGAAAAATGCTCTATTGAACTAGCACTTGCTGATGACTCTATTAAACATGCTTTGGGAAAAGTAAGTGATGTTATGGTAGAGTTACATATGACTTTTGTGCCTGTGGATTTTCTAATCATGGATATGGGGAATAAAACCTCT
Organism: Poa pratensis; assembly: GCA_947311845.1. Taxonomy (NCBI): domain Eukaryota; kingdom Viridiplantae; phylum Streptophyta; class Magnoliopsida; order Poales; family Poaceae; genus Poa; species Poa pratensis. Next base: position 40,208,256 of record CAMZMU010000066.1, on the reverse strand, counting down.
AGTCCTATTATTCTTGGAAGACCTTTTCTTCGTACCACAGGTGCTATCATTGATTCAAAGGAAGGGAATGTAAAGTTTCAGTTTCCACACAAGAAGTGCATGGAACACTTTCCAAGGAAGAGGGAACCACCAAAGTTCAAGCTCCCTCATGAGCTTCGTCCACAATAAAACAACAAGTAAGAAGCCTAGCTATATGGCTATAAAGAAAGCGCTTTGCGGGAGGCAACCCGGTTATTTTTGTGTGTGATTTTTCTTTGTGTCCTCTTGCTGTAACAAGAGATTTTGTGTCTAGTTAGGTTCTGGAGTTTTTAATAAAGTGCCAAGTTTTACCCTTTTTGGTTTGAAAAAGTTGCTTATAGCGTTCGGAGATTTTATTCCTGCACGAGTCAGTGCACGGTATGATTTTTAATTCTTATTCTGTAACTCCGAATGAGCTCATATTTGAACTGTAGTTGCAACTTTTCATCCTCTGTATGCATGAATTTTTCGGAATTTTTCGAGAAAGTTTGGTAGGGTAGAAAAATACGTTTTGCTGCTGCTGTTTTTCTGGACAGATTCTGTCCCATTTTGTTTGATGCATGCTTTGAGCTTTTAAGTTGAATCTTTTTGATCCAATTGAGTTTATGAGTAGGCATACAACATTATACACTTTCTGGACATGTCATATGAATTTTTGTTCAAGGATTATATGCAGCAAGGAACCTATTTGTTTATCACTATTAATGCACCCCACAGAAAAGAGATGGGAGAAACGGTGTTTTGAAGTTTTTTCACAGGGATTGGAGGAGATGCACCAAGAGCTATCCAAGGATGGTGAAGACCATAAGCTTGGGGATGTGAAGACAACCCCGCTGGACCTACACACTCTCGGTTTGCACACGTCCAACTTCTGTTTTTCGATCGAAACACTTTATCGCATAAACTTGGAGCGTCGTTTTTTGTTTTTGTTTGAGTCTTGAGAGACCACCACACTATCAATTATATATGAGAGAGCTACTGGAAATATGGGTTGAAATATGTTGGATGCTTTTATAAGATTGGGAAAAGGGATGTTTGACTTGATTTTTAATGATACATATAGTTGCATGATTCATGAGCTTGTTTATGAGTAATAGTTTGCAAATTCTTTTTGTAGAGCTATCACTTATTCATGTTTTGGTGCTGATTGTTATTTCACTTGGTTTAACATGGATTAGTTAGTTCTATGGACACTCATGCATGCATCTAGATGGTCAACTTTCTCCCTTTTGCTAGCCCAAAAACTCCAACAAGCAAAAACTTGTTTCCAACACCTTCAACCAAAGTTATTCCAGTGAGTCCACCATATCTACCTATTGGCTTTATGCTATTCCGAGTATGTTTAACATGTTGTTTGTGTTATCTTACCTCTGAATGAAAATGTTTATGTTATTGATTGCAATGGAAAAAATTGGTTATATAGCTCTCACGAACTTGATGCACAATGTTCTTTTATTTGCATAATAAAACTTGACCCATTGTGATTAAGATTATGATGTAGTGGCTTGATGAATGTTTTGGGTTGGAAGTTAGCCCATATGTGCTGTCACATGGCAAGCTTTCAACACGCTCTTCATCTCATTTAGTTGATATCATGTACTTTTGTTATGGATGCTATCATGTGAAATGTGTGGAAATGAGTAGTTTAAATGAGTTTGTATAAATGGTTAGAGAGACGCCTGGGCCGCTAATCTAAGCCATGCATCATTCATGGTGGAAATTTACTTACATACTATGGTGAACCTTCTGTGATACACCTTGCAATAAAAAACTATTCCAAATGGTAAATAAAAAGGGTGTTGAGATTGTTCATTTTGTTTGTTTGTCTTGTCATTTTGATATGGGCTTGTTCCATATCTTGGGACAAGAGGTACCCCAGTTGACGCTCTTGATGATACTATTATTACTTACAATGATATTAATTGAACTTGCTTTGTTTCCAAGTTGAGTAACATGGTGTAGTACTTGTATTCAAGGGGCATGAGACATCAACCTTTCTTTATCAAGCACACTACTCATATTTGCTTTCACTTTAACCTTAATCATTCAAGATGCTATGATAGGGGCAATGAGAGCTTGACACCAATGAATACCTTATTGCAATCATTAACTTAAGTAGAAGAGTTTGGAAGTTGGATGAAACTTATGCATGCTTTACCTCTACTCACATATACATCTTTCCAAAGTGTACACCTATCATATTCAGATTTTCATCTACACTCTATGACCATTGTAGGATGTTCTACTTATCATTATGCATACATGTGTTCCATATTACTTGCTACTATGTTACACTTTGTGAACTATCAATGAACATCCTTGTCTTGAATACTTGATATCACTTCATAAACTATTTGCATATTGCTACTCCTTTGAAGAATGAATCATTTGACTATATGTAGCAATAGTAATCATCTTTGATATCCATTGTTAAGTATTAAATTGCAAAGTCCATGTTAGTTTTATCATCTTCATACTCGAGGACGAGCATGGATTAAGCTTGGGGATGTTGATGCATGTAAAATGCATACATGAACTTTGCACTTTAATTGCTTATATTCCAATCATATTTGCATCATATAAGGGTTATATCAATGTTTTATCATGATTTTGGGAATACTTCATATTTTCCTATTTTTTGGAATTAACCCTGCACAGGCAGAAAACCCTAGTTTTTATTTTAATGTTTCAGGGACCCAAACGTCAACGAAATCACCTGGAAATTTACGGGCGTCAATATTTGGAAGGAAGAAGACTACGGAAAAAGGAAGCAACAAACGGAGGCCCGAGGGCCAAACGGCATGGCCCACGCGGCCAGTACTGGCCGCGTGGGACCCACCCGTTTGGGCCTCGTGGCTCCGTTGCCGTCGATCTTCGCTCCACCGACATCGTCTTGACCTAAAAACGCCTATAAAAAAGGTCCCCCGACGTTCTCTGGAAGGAGCGCCGCACAAACACAGAAACACCGAAACGGAGATCAGGAGCTGCAGATTGGAGGGGGAAAACTCCGGCGGGGCGCTGCCGGCGTGGTCTCCATCTTCTCCATCGACTTCTCCACCGTCTCCATGATGAAGAGGGAGTAGTCCACCTCTGGACTATGGGTTTGTGGAAGTAACTTATGTATCTCTCCTCTCTTGAGCTTCACTAATTAGCACCGTATGAGCTGCTGAACATGATTACGGTCACCGTTGTAATACCTTTGTGGTGGATCTTTATGAGTTAATATATGTTTGAGATTGCAATGTTTGTTTCAGTTATGAGTATAGATGCATATTATGTACCCCGTTCTTGTCTACTTGTTTTGATCAAGCATGTTTATGAGAGCGTGTGTGGGGGAACGTGTGCATTAGTTGGAGTAACGGGGGTGGCTAGTGCAGTGAACGTGAGAGAAAGTTCTGCGATCCACTTTGGTATCTTTACCTTACTTTGTTACCTCACTAGGGATAAACTAAAATACCATGCTACCGGGGATGTGGGCGTGACCATTGCCACTACTCCATGACTAGATCTAGCATGTTCTTATTTTCACTTCATGTCATGATACTTAATGCTATACTCTGAGTTATCTTAATTACTGAGGTGTTATGATTTAGTTCGCATCTTGGTGGAGTATAAGAGAGGTTAATAACCAAAAGATCTCTATGTTAGGACGTGATGCCCATATATCTAAGTAACTTGTTATCAAACCCTGTGTTGCAATCTCATATGTTAACTGTGTGTTCCATTGTCTACCACTTTATAAAGAGAGAGTGCATTTGTGAAACCATGAACCCCAGTCCATTTTTAATCATAAGAAACACCTTTCCAACACCATATACCACTTTTCTATTTTCAGCCATCATTAAATCCGAAAATACAAAAATACTTTTCATCTTGCATACATCATTCAAAAACCCAAAAATATCATTTATCATTGCATCCACCATCATTGCATATTTATTTCTTGTTTGCATTGCATAACTATCCTGATATCATTCTTACACCTTGTGCTTGACAACCACAGGTGAGGTTGAGGACCAAAACATCTAACCTTGTTTTGTAGGTAACCAAAAGAAGGATAAGAAGATAAATCTACCACTTCAGATTCCCCGAGAGTTCGATATTAAACCCTCGAGTCACCCCTCGTGGGGAAAACTGTCTTCCACTTACTATACACTCTGCACTTGGAGTCTCAACCTAATCCCGTTTATTTGTGCAGGCATCAAGACTTGCTCATCGGGTATCAGGTGGCCAGAAGGCAGCGCCAGTTCGTGCACCCGCGCGTGCGCAGCGTGTCTCGCAACGTACCTCGATGTGTGTCGTGCGTGACGTGAGCACCTCGCCAAGCAGGTCCCTTCTGGAGCAGGTGTTTGTGCAGGTTGCCGGCGTTCTGAACAAGGTGAAGCGCGGCACGACGCCAGGAGCTCGACGCGCCCATGGAGCGGGGCGGCCGCGCTGCACACGCGGACACGCCGACGCCCCCGACGGTGCCCGACGCGCCCGGTACGCACTATATGCAGACGCGTTGGTCGCGGCTGCTAGCGTACTCGGAGACACAGGCGGTCACGATGGCTCCAACTCCTGCCGTCAGGCCCTGTTTGGTCGTGTCGTGTCGCTGCTTGCTCTCTGGCGAGACACAAAAAGAAACGAAAGGGTACGGTGGCAATTTGGTCGTATTATGTGATTTGGTGGGAGGGCAAAACGGTCCAAAACGGACATTTTTGAGTTGTCAAACATTGGAACGATCTGGGCTGTTTGATCGAATATTGAACGGTTCAGATTTAATGTATCCCAACAAGTTTGCTCTTTTAATAGTAGTATAGAAGAAGAGGAGTTTAACATAGGACAACACATGTGGCCAATGGCCAAAGAGAAGCCTACTCTCCTGTCATAACAAGATCCAAAACACAAACTCTAGTCAGGACTCAGGACCCCAAAGAGAAGCCTCATATTTAATTTTGGAAAACACCGAAAAAGGGCGTTGGTTGATGGTTACGAAAATCTCGGGCGTTGCCCTCTTTCCAAAGGCCCCTGATGGTACAGTACGTCATAGCATTTTTCTTAGTGTGACCGAGAGAGGTGACGGACAACCACCATTCGTTCACGACAGCAAAACCTTGCAAAGAATCCGGCTGCGTGTTTAGGTTTGTAGTCCAAGTCTTTTTTTTTGTTTTTGAACAGACTACATATATATTAATATTGAAGCTCACAGAACAACATTACATGGCTCTCAAGAACAGAGCAATAAACTGTAGTGCCTAGCTGCACAAAATAAGAGTAAGATGGTGTACACCGATAAAGGACATGAAGAAACCGAAGATTGCCGGTGGAGCCAAACAGCGATCGATCATCCGTCGACAACCCGGATTAGAATATGCCGCATCTGCAATCTCCAAGGGCCTCTGTGCTCCATACCAATTGATGCCCCGCGGGTGGCTCTCCCGACGGTCTTTCTGGCGTATGCACTTGAGGTTGGGAAGAGTTGAGCTGTAGATATATGTGAACCACCACCGAGCTCAACCTCAAAATGTCCCCGCTGTTAAATCTGGGGATCAGCAACAGAAGTGTTGTCGTCCACATCTGGTGAAAGAACCCGAACAACACGAGGACGGCTTCTTCAGCATAATCACCATCAGACAAAGATAACATTGTACAACAAAGGCTCTTACGAAAAACATGCTCCTCAAGCGTCCACATATAACAATTGGAGATGATCTTTTTGCTGCTAAAGATGATTCCCGAAGTTTGATTTGAAGCATATAGCATAACCCACATAGCAGCATCCAGCATGATATTCAACACATGGTCATCACCTACTGTCCAGCACATACCATGAACAGCAGCCTCGAAACGAGTAGAACAAGAGGAGAAATCCCATCCCTCGTGTGCAAGGAACCTTGCAACACCATACTCAGCTCCAGATTGCTCTGCTTCAGCTGCATGCCCGAACAAAAAGGCAACTCCACAGAATCAATCTCCATCACTGCGCCTTTATCCTGAAGAAAATAAATCGCCCGAGTAGCAGTAGTACTCCAGCCGGCGACGCTGTGAGCGTAGGTTGAGGACCACTGCAGCCAGGTGCAGCCCCCCCCCCCCCCCCCCCCCCCCCCACGGGACCCAACCAGTGCAGCCTCCTCCAAAAATATCAAGCAGCAGATGTTGAATCGGCAGGAGAAACGAGTCGCTGCTGGACCGTGACGCACGAGATCCAGAGGACCTCCGTCAGATCTGAGAAAAAGGGATCCTCTGCCGCCTTCATCCCGACCACCATGAACAGGATAGAGAGAAGAAGGAGAAATCCCCAAATTCTAAGATCTGGATTTATTGGAAAGGAAAAACGAAAAAGAAACCTAACACTACAGGTCCGGACCTCTCTCCCCCTCACTGCCGGCCACCTTGGCCGCCGGCGATGGGGAGGAGGGAGGCCGGAATCGGTGCTGGTGAGGAAGAGCAAGGAGGGTTCGCCACGGAAGGGCAGTCGCCACAGGGGCAAGGTCACACCGGTTTGTAGTCCAAGTCGCGTCCGGGTTGAGATCCGCTGCAGTTACTGTACGCCCAATGACAGGTGGGGCCGGGCCCGCCTAGCAGATGCGTAACTGCAAGCAGAGGATCCCAGCCGGTCGCGTCCATGTTCAACCGTTCTTGCTTGTGATGAAAGGGATATTGTAGCAGTGAGTCAGTGACAGAGCAAGCAACTTGTTGAATCCCGGGACGTAAGTATCTTGATGATGAGCAACGCAGACGTACACGCTGCTAGGTTGGACGAACAAGACCGCAATAAATAAACCAGTGCAATTGAGAAATTTATAAGCGCGGTGGAATGCATACGTATTAATTGTAACAAGATTACTTGAATTAGCTTCAGTGCCCCTGGCGAAACTTGAAGGGGTAAGTTTGTCCCTTTTTTTTCCGTTGGGCCCGCGAAGTCCGAATCCAATCCTCGTATTTCCCAGCGTATTCATATGGTACAAACTGTGGCGCACGACGCCACAACGCGCGTGCTCGCCTTTTCCGTTAGGTAATTCGCACGACCTACACGTGATCGACGCACCTCCCGAAGAGAGCTCTGTCATTCACGTGTCGTCCTTGTGCGGCGCCGTGCTAGTCTCTGTTGATCTCGTCTCAGCTGATATCGTATTTGTACGACGTTGTTTCGGTTCAAATGACGTCACCACCACATGACAGCGTATTTGTACGACGTATACAAGTGAGCAGGCCGTATGGGCTTTCTACGGGGCTGTACGTATCTGTCAGATTTTCTAAACAAATTATCGTGCCCTGATAATGAAGGGGTACAGGAAGATAGCGGCCGTCCTTGTGTTGTTCGTGTCCAAACTTTTGCCAGGGACGGAGCACCGGAGCAGAAACGCTTGAAGTAATAGTAAAACACGAGCTTTTAGGATTCAAAATGGAGATAACTATCAAAAAGCTTTATCAGTCTGTGGAGCACTCGATGTATTTAAGCATGCAATACAAGCTAGGCTAGAGGTGTCTGTAGCGCTAGCTCGACCTAATTAACGACCACATAGATAAACAGTTCCTGACGCGACTCGAAACCGATCGACGCGAGTCACACTCACAAACGGCAAGGCTCCACGAAGAAAGAGGCAGCAGCGCCGGATTACTTTCCGTCGCGTCCACGGCGGCGGGTGTAGCAGATTGTAGGTGCGGAGACGAGCTCAGCGGCCGCCTGAATGACCTCCTCGCCCTCCTCCTGCACCGGCTCCGGCTCCGGCTCCTCTGGCTGCACCACATGAGCGTGCTCCTCCTCCATCAGCATCAGGTCCTCGTCTTCAGGACTGTCATAGAAAAACGCGTCCTCCAGCTCGGCGATCCTCTTTCGTCCGGCGTCGAGTTCACTGTAGAGCTTGGCGATCCTCTTCCGCGCGTCTCTGAGTCTGTCCTGAGCGCCTCTGATCTCGGAGATCTTCTTCCGCGCGGTGTTCAACTCCGCCTGCGTGCGTTTGAGCTTGGCGATCCTCTCCAGCGCGGCATCCAGGGCCGCCTGCGTGCGGCCGAGCTCGGCGGCGGTGCGGTCAGCGAAGCACGCCTGCGTGAGCGAGAAACGTGCCAGCTGCGCCACGGTAGCGTCCTCCTCCCCCTCCACCAGGGGACGTTGCAGGCGAGGGGCCGCGCCCGACCGGCCGGCCGCCGCCGGTAGAGGCGGTACACAGTGCCCGCCAGCTCGGCGGCGTGGACCCTCGCGAGGTGGAGCACGGCGAGGCGCGCCGTCTCCTGGTTGGCTTCCTTCCTGCTCTCGCGCCGCGTCCCGAAGCTGATGGGACCTTCGTTGAATCGTTGGTGAGGCCGTGCAGCGTCAGCGTGTAGGTCAATCCCTGGGTGCCGTACACCGGAGGCTCGTAGCATCCCAGTAACTGCAGCATCTGCTCCATGTGCGCCACATAGTCCATGGTAGTCTCCGTCTCTCCGGTTGACGATGCAGCTGCCTTGCCCGTCACCGCAATCTAAGAAAAAGGATAACCAAAGCTTACTAAGCGTTAGAAAAAAATAGCAGTAGTAGTACATACTTCAGTACGTAGAAAGAAGTGCGAGAATGCACGGATTCAGTCTCTTTACAAATTTAAGCGTACATACAAAATATTATCTGCGCACACGTGGAACAGTGAATAAACATGTCGAAGAAAACATTGTGAAGTAAAAGTGCACGTAACTAGATGACCGAAGATTATGCAGGCTAGGACTGGTAGGGACACAGCAAACTTAATTATATGAAACATGAACAATACAAGGGATGCAAACCCTGTAATCATCGATAATATCCAAGGCGAGCAACATACTTTACGCCTCACTAGGGAGCCATGCATAGACTGCACATATTTCATAAAATATTTATCTCAATTGAGAAACAATCTCCTAATTAACCCGCACCTTTCAAATTCGGATAGATATGATATATACAAATGAAAACTTCAAATCTGGCCTAGAAAACCAGACCTGCAGAGCAACTAGTACTTACATAAATAAGAAACTAGTATTCACAGTCCAAATTAAAGCTATTTTTCTTGGACAGTATCCCTGAACTAAGGGGAACACCAATAAAAATGTGTACTAACATTAGAAAACCTCATTACAAATTGTGGGAAAAATAGTAGATCTAGATCTGTGTAGCACAAATAACTTGTCTAGTATTCTTCACCACAAAAATAACTTGTCTAGTATTTCAATACATTCAGTAATACCTATGCATAGATCTACCAGAGCAATCAGGTTATTGCGTCAATGGGTCCAATGAGATCCAAAAAATAACATCTCTTGTGTGTTGATCGGATAGACATGATAAACAATACATGGATCACCGGCTAAAAATAAATAAATACATGGATCAGAATATTTCTCTCCATTTGATTGAAAGATGGAAGCTGTTATCATCCTTGAAGCAAATTAAATCACACATGTATCCGAGAACACAAGTAAAATCACACATCTGTTCGAGAACACAAGTGAGAACTAGCACACGCAAGAAGATGGCGTGGCGATATAACAAGTAAAAATCGTGTCTTGTGTTTCAATCCATTCAGTGTGCATAGATCTATATACCAGCAATCAGCTTGAGTAAAAATATTCAAATCTAATCAACAAGATCCAAAAATACATAGATCAGAGCATTTTAATGAAAACGGAAAGCTGCTCTCATCTTTAAAGCAAGAAATCACACATCTATCCGAGAACACAAGTAAAATCACACATCTATCGGAGAACACAAACGAGAACTAGCACACACAGCAAGATGGCGTGGCGATATAACAAGTAAAAAACTTGTCTTGTGTTTCAATCCGTTCAGTGTGCATAGATCTACGTACGAGCAATCAGCTTGAGTACAAAATTCAAATCTAACCAACGAGATCCAAAATAAATAAATACATCGTTTGCCGGACAGAAAATCAGAACAATACATGATGATCCTTCTCCATTTTATCGAAAAATGGAACCATGTTTTGTGCTTTGAAATATAATGAAACATCTCTCCAAGAAATAAGGGGGAACTACTAGCACAAGCAAGATAGATGGTGATATAACATGGACTCATACCAGGACTAGGAGGAGGAGTGCTAGCACGGAGAAATCTGGTCGCAGGTTGGTCGCCGACCGCCGTAGTTCTTAGCTGGGAACTGCGCATCTGCAGGCAAAAGGGTGGTGATACGGTGTCATGCATGACACTAGTTAACTCTTACCATTTAGACTAGTCACAATGGAGCTATCATAGCTTGTATCATGCATGACACGTTGGCAAAAATCTAATGTGGCACAGTATTTAATGAAGAAAGAGAGAATGGTGGTATCTACCTATGTTACGGTATCATAGCATGTAAAATAAGATTTTTTAATAGCAAGCTAATCTTGTACATATATTTGTATTGGGATACTACAAACAAATAAATGAGATGTGGTTATGATACTACTATATGATTCTATGCATTGTAGGGGTAGTATCATACACTAGTATCATATGCATGATACCGATTTATGATACTACCCATTGTGACTAGTCTTAGCCATTTACACCTATTGTACCCTTTTCTTTGGAAAAACAGTTGCGTACGTACATGTATACAATACTCCTAATGTCATGCATATATTCATGGGTCCATGTGTTAGGTATATTCGTACATTCCTAAAACTAGAATTGATCGCGACAATCCAGTTTATGATAAAAAAAACAAATGGACGTGACCTTCCCGTGTCGCTCCGGCGAGCGGCCCGGGAAACCCTATCGCCGCCATCCCTAACTCATTGTATTCCCTCAATCTCCTCGCCGCTGACGGGTAAAGCCCGGTCAAAGTCGGCGTTGGCGATATGTCATCTCCCCTCGTTCGATGATGCCGGCGCGGTAGCGGGTGCTGGCAGCGGTGTTGTCGGTGTTTTGGAGGCCGCGTGGAGCGCTACGTGACGCTGCAGTGACAGAGGCGGCGGCGAATTTTATTGTAGTAGCGAACGTCCCTCCCGCGTCGCTCCCTCGATCTGACTCAGGTAGATCCACAATTGCGGTCTAGTTCAAATAAAGGTGGTACGGCGGTGTCCCTAGTGGTTTTCTTCCACCCAAATTGCCGGTCTATCTATCGTCGGTCATTCTTGATCTGGCAGTCGACGAATTCAGGATGACTCTGATGGCGATCTTCACGGATTGGCATATGTGTTCCTCGACCTCTGTATCAGATGGATCCGGTCATGTGCGCCCACAATACTCAGCCTGTGGCTTCAAGGGGGCGGGTCGCGAAGCTCCGCCTTCCTTTGACACAATGGAACATTTCAACGCATGCAATGTCCATGGTGTTGACAGAAAGGCGGGGAATGTCAATACGAATATGACTGAAAGACCAATATTGGTGGAGCGGAGTTTTGAATGCGATGAAAACATTGCTTCACAGGTTGTTGTGCGGGCATGTTTGCAGAACAATGTTCATGTACGAACCACATGTGCATGTGAGAAGATTGGTTGCTGCTTTGCAGCAGAGGCCTCGGTGGACAAACTCGAAGTATTCAGTTCGGTGGTGCTATTCGAGTGTCGAGTCTCGATATCTAGTGTGAAAACCCTATGTCTGGCCCTCATTGGTTGTACCTGGCTGCAGTGATCCTTGTTGAAGGCATTGTTTGGAGAGTTAGGATTTTATCGTAGGTGAGAACCTACAATTTTTGATTGGACGACGATTGTGGTTTGCATTGTTTCCTTCTTGCGGTCGTCGCTTTTGGAGAATCTCTTATGTCGTCATGAGTGCTGCAATTGGACCGGTTGTTGCGAGTGATTGCCCATTGTGGCACAATCTTTTTTTCTTATCTTCTTATATTTCTTTTTGGTTGTGTGCATACTTTATGTCTCGACTAGCTCTTGACATTATGTTGGTGCATAGGCTGGGTGTAACTGTTATCTTTTCGACATTAGTAAATTCCCTTTTTCGAAAAGAAATCCATTCTATGAAAAGACTAGGTTCTGGAAACCTGTCGGCAAGGATAAACCTAGGATTATACCAAGCAAAGGCTAGCGATCTACCTGATTATGCATGCTAGACCTTGCCTAACAAACATTTTGACAAAAGGCATAAATATAGGAAGAAATAGAAATGCAATTGGACATCATGGCATGTCTAATCTTTCTGAGGTAACACACTGTTTCAGAAAATAGTTTTTTTTCTAGCGAACTAGTTGCATATAGAAAAGTCGACCATATAAAAGCTTGATTTTCTAAAATGTTGCCCGTACCGGTGAAGAATAATAATAAGGTCCAAGGAAGCCACCAAATAAATGATGTAGAGAAAAAGAGCCAAAAAGGCCAAATAACTAAGAGCCACATATGCAAAAAAAAAAAGGAGGAGGAGGAGGAGAAGAAGAAGAAGAAGAACAAGAAGAAGAAGAAGATGAAGAAGAAGAAGAGAGAGAAAATGAATAAGATTTGACTATCAATTGATATTATTGCATTTTAACACAACTTTGACTATCTCTTCTAAACTTTGTACGGGATCATATCTGCAACGCACTAATTCGTGAATGACAATGACTTTTTTTATTCTAAACTTTGTATTGGACAAACACCGGAAGAGGGAGAAAATGTCGGGAGGGGTCCAAGGCTGCACAAGGTCCTAGGGCCACATAGGTGTGCACCCGCATCACTAGTTGGAAAACCTTTATAGTAACTAGACATGCTACTAGTGGCGTCTTTTTATTTCGCACGCCATTGATATTACCTGCGGCGCGCAAGAAAATGCCGTACTAGGAACTCCATGCCACTAGTACGTGGGGCCGCATGCCCACCCGGGACGAAAAGTATCGGTGGTGTGTAGTTTTATCTACGCGCGACTAACCATTTTTTATCGGTGGAGTCTCTAACATGCACGCCACTGTTCTGTTCATATCGGTGGCATGTTGTGTAGGTCGCACGCCACAGAACTCGTCACGCCTTTAATAAAAACTGACCGCTCGCCTCACACCCATGGATGAAGCGGCCAACCTTTAATATAGCGCACCGGACTACGAGGAGACACATTCCTGCCTAATCAAATCGTCGCGTCAAGGCTTGGTCAGTGCCGCACGCCGACGTTAATGCCATGGCTGCAGATGGCCACCACTATAAAATCCCCTCTTGCGTAGATGGGATCTCAGCCCAACTCTACTCGCAGTTCCCCAACTCTACTTGATGGGGGGATAATAACCTGGTAGGCCCATGAAGAGGGAAGCATGACCCGCCAGGCTGGAGGCCCGGCCAGGCCAGCTAACCATCTGCATGGGCCGGGTTATGTCGCTGGGCCGGTAGGTTTGGCGGTAACCCGGTTCAGGAAGGAAAGGTTCTAGAAGACCAGAGGCGGTTCAGGAGTTGGAGGACACGAAGGCCAGAAGAGATAGAGTAGGACTCCGAGTCTGGGTAGAACCCGGATTCATCTTGTAAAGCGCCAGGAGACCCGGTCATCTATATAAACTGGTCCCTGTGCCCTAGTTAGGGAGAACCTTTACGATCCAAGCTTAGGCGAGAGAACCATCGAGAGAAACTCACGCTACCAAGCGAATCTTGTAATCTAGATCGAGATCCGGCTCTGTTGTCGTAGCCGGGTTATCGAGATCAAACTCAATAATAAGATAGCAGGAAGTAGGTCTTTATCTCCGATGGAGAGGCCGAACCTGGGTAAACCCTTTGTCCCTGCAATGCTAAACAATCTCCCAGATACCAGAGTCGCCTTGCCCATCATCTCAAGCTACCCCAAGGTAGCATCTGCCGTGTTGTCTACCCCACGACACTACTCGATCCTGATCTCCTCTCTCCCTCGCCACTACCCTCTTCCCTCAATAAACCACGACGACGTGATGAGTAGCAACGGGCTGGCGCCAACGCCGTGTCCGCATACCCTAGGAACGGTCTTGCCCCACTGTTGGCTGCGGGGCACGTGGGACATGAGCGAGGGTGGGCAGGTCATGCCGTCGCTCCCCGTCATTGTCAGGAAGTAGATGGAGGATCTCATCCTCGAGAGATGGAATCTGCTCCCTGATGACCTAAAATATGATCTGTGTTTCGTGCCGCATCACCCTTCATGGCCGGGCATCCTCGCGGGGGAGCAGACAAGCCGTTGGAGGGGCCCTTTCTTCCTCGTGGTGTGTTGAACCTCAAAAACTGATGGCGCTTCTTTGGGGGCACACCGTTAAAGAAGTCCTCGCCGAATGTCGGGCCCTTTGGGATACGCGTCTCTTTAGCCTCCGGTTCATCGGTGAGAGGATCTCTTCATCAAGTGGTGGAATTAGACTGTCCGACAACACAACCCCGTGCTCAAGCAGGCGTTCAAATAGTCCTTGGAGAGCGCCGAGCTTGATCGCTGGCCGCTGCTTTCATATGCCTCCATGATTCGGCGATGGAGGCGCTCCCCCGCAGCCCGCGCCGGATCCAGGATCCGTTGTTGGCAGTCATGAGAGGAGGTTATCAGTGGCATAGAACTCGTGGCCGACGTGTTGAAAACGTGCCACTAAGGGCAAAATCGACACGACACCACTAGGCGTTTTCCTACTAGTGCATGGGATCTAGGGTCCATCTAGGGTGCGGCCGCAGACTCCTTGGGCTGTCTCCCCACTTGCCTTGGTGGAAAGGCAGCCCAAGGGGTATCTGAGTCCACCTAGGGTTTGGAGGGCGCCCACCACTCCTGCATTCTTGGTGGAGCGGCGGCCAAGGAGAGTGGTCCCACCCCTCCTCCTATAAATAGAGGGGCACCTCCTCTACCCTTGTCCCTTGACCTCTCTCCCGAACCCCAAGGCTCATGTGTTGAGCTAAAATTCTCCTCCTCTAGATTATATCTATTAGATCTATACATTCACATACACTGTAAGGCTGCTCTCACATCATTGGTGCAACTTCTTGGATGTCGGAACACTGACGGATTGAAGGACATGGCACGCGGAATGCTGGTGGAGAGATCATATACCTTTGATCTTGGCTTGAGGGAGAGGGGAATCAGCTACATCCTTACCGCTAGGCTTAGCTGTGAGGACCTTCATCATACTTCATCGACATCTACTTCCGCTCGAGGTGTTCGTGAGTACTAGATCTAATCTCGTAGTTGCATCTTCATAGATTGATCTTGGGTGTTACGTAGAAGGCCGAATATTTTTGTTTTCCTTGCTCGTAACCCTACAGTGGTATAAGATCAGATCTATGCGTAGATGTAATTTGATCTAGTTGTGCATGTGATGTACGGGCTTTGTAAAATAGTTGTGTAGAGGTTTTGGATTAGATCTCATACTTGATAAATACTTGTTGATTCCCATTTAATTTTTATCTTCTAAATTTCCATGGCACGATGAGATTTTTCTACAAACTTCTAACAATCCAGGATCCTATTATGTTGCTCGTGAGTATGCTCGTTGTTCGATCAATAAGTGCTTCAATTGTTTGGTCCTATCATAGTTGAGAGAAAGAAGACACTTATTAAAATGGCTTGCGAATCTAATCTACACAGGGGCCATGCGTAGTACGATCGTTTAGATAGGAGCTCGAGATTTCCCATGCGAATCTTGTGTCTCTAGCTATCACCCCGACAGCTAAATAGCAACTTGCGAACCCTCATGTTCATTGTTACAAAATTTGTAGACGTAATTCTGTAAGCCTACAAGCCACGTTAAAACTTGGAACAAACGTTAGAGGCGTCTAGTTTGTTTTTGTAGGCTGTGCATGTGATTTGGTATGGAGATCGTGATAATAATTTTTTGTATGAGATGCTATATGTTGTAATATTAATTCATGATTTGCGTATCATGGTATGACATGATGGCTGGAGCCAAATGATTGCCTTTTATATTACCTGCGTGTCAACTTGATAAACTAGCAATAGTTGTGTGGGACATAGGGAAAATCAATCATGCAAAGAATGAGTTCATCGCAAAAAGGATGGAGAAGGCTGCCTTGGCATATTTCTCTGTCACGACAGAAAAGGTAGGAGAAACTCTGCCGCGGCAGACTGCCACGACAGAGAAAAGTGGCGTTTCTCTACTGCGGGAGAACTCGCGGCAGGCTTTCTTCGGAAATTCCTGTCTTGACAAGGGGCTATACCAAATCACGTGATGAATATGAATTACCTGTTATGTTTATCCCTCTATTGTTTGCACCCTGTTTGGGCATTAGATGTTTAATAGGTGAATCCTCACTTAAAATATCAAGTTCATAGTGTTCTGCCAAGTATAGCACCGTCACACTGCACAACATTTTTAGGTGCTACATGGATACATGAGCACATATTTGTTGCGCCTAAGGCGTGTTTGAATGTACATGGAGCTGATTACATTGGTTGTCTTGATGTCCTGGCATCATCCTCATGAGTTTGGAACACACCCATCGAAAGATGAACAAGAGTTGCAAATTGTTGTAATTGTTAAGGTCGCCTACTAGTTAAGGATTTGTCACTTGAGATGGATACATCCTTGGAAATTATCTTCTCTCGGATCTTGAATCACTTAGGTCCAATTTTGAGGATTATTAGTCTTAGTGGGAGCATATCTTAATTTATAATTTTAAGTTAAGTAGTGTAAACTTTTAATATTGAAATAAGTGTCTAAGTAAACTTGTTTTGTGTTGTAGAGAAAATAGGCCACTTTGCGAAGTTCAGCGTAAAACTGTTGGCTGATCATGAACCTTTGAATGGGTTCACACACTGAGGATGGTCCATAGAAACATTAAGTTGGAGCACGTTCATGATGTTGTCTGCCCTGGAGTAGTTATCCACGATTCCAATGTGGACTGTGATGAGTGCAAAGTCACAGATATCATACACGCCAACACTGACTCAGAGTTGCGTGATTTTTTATAAAAGTTTTGCCCCTTTTGTATTGTGGAAGCATTGCTAACTCTGTTCTCAAAGCAAGTCCTTGTTGAGCGTTATGAATTAAAAAAGGAATCGTTAATTGCAAGATGGCTCGATGAGGGTTCGTACAACTGCATTAAATCAAGATGACTTTGCATTGCTCGAAAATTTGTAAACATAAGTTGTCAACTTTCTGAGCAGCACATGGAAGATATGGTACTTCTGTCACTCCCACCGTCTTACATTGGTTTTATTGCATGGTACAACAATCTGCTGGAGGGTTGCAAATCAGTCTGTGCACTATTTTCCATGCTTAGAGAAGTAGAAGCACAGACTGTGACAAAGGCTTCAGGCAAAATTGAAGCGAGTATAGGTGTTACAAATTATCAACACAATTCTGAAAGGCAATTTATTCAGTAAGTATGTGATCCTAAATGATTTCTCACACTTGCAACTGTTGCAGGTACTTGTGAAGGAGTAACTCATGAAAAAAGAAAGGCGGATGGCGTAGTGGAAGACGCATTTGATGTGCCCTCCTGTGTACCAGATGGAAGCCCAAGTCAAGAATGAAGATCCACATGAGAACTTTAAATAATATTTATTTAGTTCGACCATTATTGTAATGAATATCTTTAAAGTTTGGAACAATTTATTGTTCAAGTTTTAGTTAAAGATGTGTGTGAGAATTTTTATCCTAATTAAAGGAGCAATTCAGTTTGATCTTTGTTATTGAAAATGTCTCTAACACTTTAATAAATCTATTCACGAATTAGGTCCAACTAATTTACAACCATGTTTAACCATTAATTATGACTAATGTCTCAAAACAATTGCAAGGTATTAAATTATCAAATTTCAGTGATGTACAAGACTATGCAAGTTTTTAGTTGCACCAATACTACTCACACAACATTTTTAGTTCCCAAAGACTAGCCAAGCAACCAAATCAATTACTATTAAACTCTCCAAAATAGTATAAGTGAAGCAATAGAGTTCTGATCCTTTCTATAAAAGAAGCAAACCAATGCTCTGACAAAATAAGTGAAGCACAAGAGCAATAATAAACAACTCAACATATATAAGTGAAGCATAATGCGTTTTCTCTAAATAAGCTACCAATGTGTGTCTCTCCCAAAACTTGTTTACCAGAATATGATGATTGTAATGACCGGCAAGTAAAAGAAAAACAAAAGCAAACAAAAACGAAACGACTCTCCAAAAATAACACATATTATGTGAAGGAATAAAAACATAGGGTCAACAGGGACGACCTGGTTATTCTTGATGAAGAAGGGGATGCCTTGGGCATCCCAATCTTAGAAGTTTGAGACTTCTTGAATATTTCCTTGGGGTGCCTTGGGAACCCAAGCTTGATCTCTTGCCACTCCATGATCTTCTCATATCACAGTTTCTCCTGAATTTTGAAAAATTCCTCCACACAAAGCTTGACAATACTTTATTAGAGGGGTGTACTCAATAAATTAATTCCACGCATGTACTTGTAGAGTCGGGTTCCATGAACTCAATTTAACATTATCTATTGTAAGCTATCATTTTTATGACTTCTATCTCTCAATAGGAGCTATAAAAACACAAGTATAAGCATACACAAAATAAATAAAACAATCTGCCAAGACTAGACATTATGTAAAGATAAAATTCAAAGAAATACTTCCGTAACTCCAAACATCAAGACAAGCTAGGCATGAAATCTTAAAGTGCTCGCATAAGAAATAACAGAAACACAAAAAAGAGAATCAAGAATTATATGTCAAACACATTTAAACCTAACCCACTTCCTATGCATAGATTTCCTCTCCCGATAAAATCAGATAAATAATAATTCCGGTGATTTATATGTGTTTTCTAGTACATGACAAAATCCATTTCACGACGGCAAAATAGAACATGCAACTTAAGCAATTACAGGCAACTATTGGCACAAAAAGAGAAGTAAAGGATACAATGAGGTTACTACGGAGGCAATAACATTCAAGACACACTGAAAATAAATGGGTTGCCTCCCATAAGAGATTTTCTTAAATTCCTTTTAGCTAGGCATGGAATTGTAAAGATGCTCGCATAAAACAAGGATTGAAGCACAAAAAAGAGCATCAAGAAGCATATGTCAAACACATTTAAGCCTAACCCACTTCCTATGCATAAACATCTTATAAATAAACAAATTATTGGAACAAGAAATTCCTAGCATCTATGCAACATGTATTTCCTAGAGGCTAAGGTCCAGCGTAACATACAAAGTACATGCGGAAATTTATAGAAAATCCCTTATAACACTGGGAAATAGCAAATCCTACATAGGAACAAGTAAATATCTCTAACACCCCCAACCAATCTATAATAATAATAGAAAAATAACCGAATTGACGTAGGCGTACTTCATTACTTTCTAAAACTTCCAACAATATCACAAAAACGTGGCAAATGAGTTAGGTCTTCGCTCACAACAATCCATTAATGTACACACAATATCTAAATACTTGCTTCCTTATTTTCTTCCTAATGCTGCCCACTTTCACACCTTCCTCCCTTCATTTCCATCTTAATCCTAAAATAACCGTGTTCAACGTTTCTGCAAAAACTCCCACAAATTTCCCTGACAATCTTGCCGCACAAAACCATTGCACAACCTCCTTCAAAGATTTGGCTCCAATGTCACCAACCCGTGCACGCTATGGAGAACATTGATCACCAAGGTTATTTTGAAACCTCGTGTATGTTCTTTTGTTTAACTTGGATCTAGTTTACTTTTGTAGTTTCTTGCTTTCTTGTTCTTATTGGATGATCTTAGGAGGGCTTTTTTGTTATCTTGGTCATGTTTGTTTTTATTGTTTTTATGTTTGCACCTCAAAATTCACTGATTTACAACATAAAGCGAGATGATTTAGTAACATGAAGATTTTTACAGCCATATTTCCCTTTCCCATAATAATTGCAAGTGGGAGCAATAAGCATATTCATAACATAAATAATAGTAGAAAATTCATTTCCATAATTTTCATTCATAGGGGCATCATGGCCGTAAGTATAGCAAGTATCAAATTAACCAAAAAGGGATATTTCAAATGAATTCAAGGGATCATGACATTCATCAGGAGAGCATTCATCCTCCTTTGGTAAGCATGGAGGGCAAAAAAATAATGTATGAGTGCAAGAGTTACTCTCAGTAGATGGTAGGCACGGGTGGTTAATCCGCTCTTCCTTATTTTGTTCTTCACTCTCCTCCTCTTTTTTCCAATGAGACTTAGTTTCAGTAAAAAAAATTCCATTGATAACAGACATATGTCAATTTTTCAATGGAGGTTTCTATGAAACCGTTGATAATGTGGTCGGCCCTTCCACCCGTTGCTAATGTGGTCGACCCGTCAATGACCCAGTGTTGGCACCCCCTTATGGCTACACACAAATTCTTTTAAACCTGGGCTCTCTTGGTGCCGCTGACATATGGGGTGTCCTTAGCATCGTTTTGTACGAGTGAAATATTGGATTTTTTTATCAATATTCTTTTTGCAAGAGAATAGTGAAAAATTGAATACCAACTAGCAAGATGGGACATGGTCTGCCGACTTAAAGATCACTGGTAACTGGGTGTTCATGAGCTTCAAGTTAAAAACACAACCCTTCTCGGGAACAGCTTTTCAAGCTTCTTACCCAAGATGGGGTTGTCAAACTCTTCTAAAAAGGAAATACATAGGCTCACATATTTTATCACGGGTTTACTAGAAACTAGTCACATTTCAGGCTGGTCTAATGGCGATGGTCTTCCGATTTGGACATTTTTCTATTAAAGGCTTGGAAATTAGATTCTGGGAGGATAAGTGGTTACCACACTTTGGGAACAATATCCATATCTATATAATATTGTCCGTCGCAACCGCGATTCTGCTAGGGTTATGGAGACATCCCCACCAAATGTGGTGTTCAAATGAGATTTAATTGGTTCCAGTCTTGCAGCACGAAATTCTTTGTTAGGGCGATTGTCATGGTTCAGCTATCGCAAGAACTAGTACAAAACGACACTATGGAAACGGTTCAAAACCCTCATCGGGACCGGAAAAACCGTACGTTTCCCGAGCCCGCTGCTGATGTGAAGGCTCACATCTGTGACAGAGGCGTTAACAGTCACCGATGAGGATAGGTTTTGGCAACGGTTATTCACTTAGTTCCGTTGCCACGATATCATCAGTAACGGAGATCCTGGTCCACTCGTTTGCACTGAGACTTTTCGTAGGCCTAGTATATATTTCTTTAGCCTGCAATATATATTTTGCTTCGCATTTGATCTCACGCATCACAAGTATTAAAACGGTAACATATTTCATTCATATCACAATTTCACCTTTATATTGCCAATTGCCATCACAATTTTACCTTTACATTTCCATCACAAGTGACATAACATAAGCAGTAAAATCGTAACAAATTTCATCTATACTAAGCCAATCATGTAAAGGACGGAAAGAATTAACGATTTCTTCCCTAGATCCTTTTCGCCATACCTAAAAAAAAGATCATTTTCGCCAATCCTCGCAGGTGCCACTCTAGCAATCTCTTCTTATCTAAGCTCTGGACCAATACATTAGTAAAAAAGTTTCAATTGTTAAGTACATATGCTAAAACATCAACACTCTGAATTTAAGCAAAATTGAAATGATATCTTACTTACGTCTTGAGGTGTGGCTCTTGTTGAGGAACCGGAGCAGCCAACCCACGTCTTGTCAATAAGATATTTCCATGTCGGAAGCTTCATACGATGCCCCCACGACCATTCTTTTCATGGAGGCCACCACCGGCTCTGACTTTTTATGCGTTGTCACCGAAATCTAATATAATACGTCACCGATGTGATATTCGGCCATACTGTATAAAATACTCTTACTTAAAAATTATTTTATGCAGTGCACCAAAACGTCACAATAGCGATGGCTGGATATGTATGGTGGGTATCGAAAGGGAACAATTTGATATCCGTATTTAAATACAAATAAATATTGATGTTAATTTTGACACTATTACAACGAACAATTTGACCCAATAAAATGAAGTAACAAGTTGTATATAGTTTGTACTGACCTATGTATATTTTTGGAGGCCATTGTAGGAAAAATAACAAACACTACTCGTGGCTTGAGTAGTGTTTGTTGTTTTTCTGTTCGTACTTTTTTATGTAGTGTCACCGAAATATACTCATGTTTTCAAATTTGTAATGACTTAGTCACATGATCTAGACAGAACTAGTGGATGTGAGCAGATCGAGTATAAACAAGTTAGTTAAACTAAAACCAGTTGCAAGTGCACAATAGGCAAGTTAACTACATCAAAACAGTGGGAACTTGAGAATGGATGTGAACAGACCTAGTATACTAAATACTTTTGCTAGTGGACAATGGGCAAGTTAAATCCATGAAAGAAGCGCGAACTTAACTAAGCTATGCTAACATAGTGGATGTGACACGAGAGGTAACCATTGGATCTATTTAGCCGAACTATTAGCGTGCAAACAGATCCAGACGAGGTAGAGGCGGAGGAAGCGAAAACAGCTAAGAGGAGGCAGAGGAAGCGAAAGCGGCAAAGAGGAGACAGTGATGTCGGCTTGGCCGCTCGGAGGAGAAGTGTAGGCGAAGGCCGGCCTCGCTGTTTCGGAGGAGATGGCGAGACCGGCGATAGTCGCGCCATCTCGGAGGAGACGGCGACGCTGGCGATAGCCGCGTTGCTAGGAGCCACCGCCACGAACAGATCTAGGGATACCGGGACAGTGAGAAAAAGAGTGAGAGGGTTAGATTATTTCTTGTACGCCAATATATATAGGAGCATGTACCACATAGGAAACCGTTATTTCATAAAACCGTTTCCTTTGTGTATCTACCACTGACGAGCGGGACCTACTTATAGACGAGAGAATTTCCTCTACACTCTGGAATAATATTTTTGCTAATCTCTACTATATGGAGTTTGATACTACTAATAATGAACCACTAGGATACTTATATTAATAATAATGATGACTACATTAAATAGGGAGTAGATATTAATAATACAGTATATTACATATGCTACTACTACCTACTTGTTTTTTCTTGTGCCCTGCTTCCGCGCAATCCTCCTCCTTCTCACGGCGTCGCTTATTGGGGAGCGAGAGAGAAGAGATTCTATGACGTACTGAGATAGCAGGGATCGGGTTTTTTAAAGAGTAGCGGCAGTTCCACTAGGCCGCTGCATTTATTCGGCTCGCTGCGAATTCCAAGGAGATGGAACATGTCCACATTGCAAACGGGCTCTGAAAAGTTTCCGTTGACATAGATGTACATATTGGAAACGGGTCATAATATATGACCGTTGCCAATAAAATGAGTGATGGAGATTCGAATATCTCCGTAACCAATGTTGACGGGCCAGCCGCGGCCCAGTTCTGTCATGCCTAGTCGGCAACGGTGAGATCACGATTTTCCGTAGCCTAACTCGTGCCGTTTACATAGATGGGTGTCCATAGTGTCGTTCTGTATTAGTGAAGTTGGATTCTACAGAAGAGTGGTAAATTCTCAGTTTATTCCATGTGTCCTTCATATGTGCCACTCGATGATAATAAGAAAGTTTGGAAATGAAGATACCACTAATTTTTTTTTGCATGGTACCTTCACAGCACGCGAGTGCAAAATATGTCTTTTATCATCATGATGAGACAATTAAGATTTTTTCTTCCAGTGTAAGTTTGCTCGTTCTAGATGGTCAGTCATTCAAATAGTTTCTAACTTCAAATGTTTCGGAAACTGGTTACATGGCATAGATGACAAGTTTAGAATTCTTATTATTGTGGGAGCGTGTGTCGTTATAAGGTGCTATGTCTATGTAGAAATGACAGGGTTTTCAATGGTAAGATTATCTTTGCAGGTCATCTACCGGTTTACTAAAATGCTCCATTTGTGGTCGGCTCTACAACGAGTGGCCTTTTTATGGAGGTGTCTACACGGTTGGAGGATACGGTAAGGGATATTTTTATCCCACATGAAAGGCAGCGCGATATAATGATTAGACCTCTATTAACATACGCGTCATAAGCTTCATTTGACTTTTTTTTTGGCTTTCTATAAAAAATTGGTTGTGTGCATCTTAGCTATGCAAAGGCCGAGTGCTCTTATGACGATGTATCGTCGCGATGCTATATTAGAATAATAAATCAATTTTTTTGAAAAATTCATTGAAATTGCTAAGCCGAGGAACATATTCTTACACTTTACCAGGGACATGAAGACATATACTGCATATGTTTTATGAAAACCTTTATCTAAATCCATAAAAAATTCTTATGGATGTAACATATGCAAATGAAGACTATCTTGTCTAGAGATCTAGATTTTAGAGCAACTTGTGTATACATACATATGAAAATAGTATGCACATTCCAAAAGTTAGTTTTTTTGGAGAGTATATGTGAACGTGGGGAACAACAATCAAAACGTGTAGTAACGTCAGAAAAACTTAAAAACATTTAAAAAATAGTGGATCTAGATCTAGCATCAATATGTCACACACTTATGTGAATTTCACATAACTTGTCTAGTATTTTTTTTTCACAAATTTAAAACACGTAGTATTTCAAACCACTCAGTGTATTGATCTACGTACCAGCTTGAGTTAGTATAATATTCAAATGTAACCAACGAGATCCCGAAAACAAAATATGGTGTGCGTGGACAGAATTGATGAACACTAAATGATGATGCTTTCACCATTTTAATGAGAAATGGAACCATATTTTGTTGCTTACAAATATAACAAAACATCTGTCCGAGAACATATGAGAACTAGTAGACTAGTAGCACAAGCAAGATAGAGGGATATATAGCCGAAAGTATTCTTTTCTCCCGAGCTCCAGTGTTCCCTACCCTTAAAAAAAGTTAAAAATTATATTTGTGATTTTCAAAATTTGTGAAAAAAATCACGGGTGTACAAAAATTTGTGAAAAAATCACGGGTGTAGCCAACGGTGTATCCCATAAACGTACATAATGTTAATTTGAAATACTTTATATTATGATCTACACAAAAATAAAAAAATCTAGTAAAACTTAGAGATTTGAAAATGGGCATATTTAAATACACAATTTGCCATTTTTGTGTAGCTCAAAATACAAAGTACTTGAAGTTGATATTTTGCACGTTCGTGGGATATACTATTGGCTACACCCTTTATTTTTTCAGAATTTTTTGAAACTCTTAAATATGATTTTCGAATTTCTTAATTTGAAGGAACACTGGAGCTCGAGAGACAAAAGTCTCTACTCGATATATAGTATACTATTATATTAGGATGAGGAAGGGAAAAGTTAGCCGGGTAAATCAGCTCGCAGGTTGGTCGTGGCCGCCGTAGTTCTCTGCTCGGAGTTGCGCACCTGTAGGCAGAAGGGTTAGGGTGGTGGTTCAATGCGCCAAGGTCATGTATTTATAGCTGCTATCAGGCCACCACACTCATCACCCGAAGTCCCAATGACTGATTTTATTTGAAAAAAAACTTACAACTTATGTCATGAGCATTTTTCTAGAGAGACTTTCAAAGCTACTCTGGAATTTGACCATAGCACCTTTGAAGAGAATCTGTAGCACATGAACTTCCAACTTATGTCATGAGCATTTTTTAAATGCCGATGGATTTCATGAATATGATAATAAGATTTTGAAGGGAGAAGATAAAAAGGAAGAAAAGTGGACTTAGTGGCTTGGGACAAGTTAACTTACCCAAAGAGATATCAATGGGGTTTAGGGACTCCAAGATTTTCAATCAGACGCTTTTGGCATGTCAGGCTTGGAGATTGATTCAAAACCAAACTCTACGTGTGCTAGCCATATGAAAGACAAATACAACCCAAACAGAAGTATGGTCGATATGGTGTTCACAAGCGACGTGTCAGCCAGCAGGAAAGGTGTGGAACATGGCTCAAGAAGGGCGTAATTTGGCGCATCGGAAGTGGGAAAAATCAACATTTGGAGAGACAATTGATTCATGCGAGATGGTGATGTAAAGATCACAGGAAGGAAGAAATGGTGAGACTGAAAAGAGTCAAATAATTGGTCGGTCCTGGACCGAATGGATGGAACAATCAGCTCATCCACTCCCTTTTCCCCTAGAATGATGCTAAAGAGATCCTCAAAATTGTCACTCACAACTTAGATGAAACCATCGTTTGGCACTATGATAGAAATGTTGCTTCAGTGTTAAAAGTTCTTACAAATTGACAAGCTCTCTTGCCAACCATGTCCGCCCAAGGATCTGCACCAAGCTACCCTGCTCAGTGTTAAAAACTTAAAATAACTAGGAAGGACTGGCTTCTTATACTTAGTACAAGCAAGGATCTGCACCAAGCTACCCTGCTCAAGCTTTGGAGGTCTTGGCATCTTCGTAATAATGTGTACCATGGCAAGGATCGGAGGACGTACGCCAGCATCAAACACTCAGCAAAAGGTATCTGCTATCTGGCCTACACTGAAACTCTTAATTCTAACACATTGATTCAGTTCTTAGCTGGGAGCTGCGCATCTGCAGGCAAAAGGGTGGCGATACGGTGCAATGCGCCAGGCTCGTGTATTTATTGGAACGCAGGCTCAAGTTGAGCCCTGCTTTAAATTAATAAAGCCACACGGCACCGAATCCGTCCAACACACGAGTTCCGATCACAGCATACAAATCCTGGGCCCGACACGCCCGCAACACAACCTACTGACAACAAGGTAAACATACAGATAGGGGCAGGGAAGGAGAAGGACTAATCTAGTCTATCTCTAGTAGCTGCGTGGAGGGAACGGATCCTGCCGATCGCCACTTCCACCATGTCTCGTTCCTGTCTTCTAGCCACTAGCTTCCATACCTGCATGTACATGGACATTTTGTATAAACCGTCAGCCGGTTGCGATGGAAAGACTCCCCCGATGGTGAATTTATTGCGCATGTTCCAAAGCGACCAGAGTAAAGCAGCGCAACAAATCCAAAGGACACGGCGGTCCTGTCCAGAATAACTACTCAAGAGTCGGTGGACATCTGAAGAGTCGCGGGTAGGCTACACTAGCGCAAATCAAAATTTTCTACCGCATCAACCAAGGAACTGCTGCAGTTATAGATCACGGGATTACCACTAGACGCGTTGTGCCGTGCCGAAGTCGGTGAAGCGAGTCGGGGCAGGGTAGACATACAATCCTCTCCGATCCAGTCGCTCCCACGAATAGATCACACGAACAGCTCCTCCCGGCAGTTCGTCCAAGTGCTACAAGTGTAGCACCTCTATCGGTATCCACACGTACGGCGTGGAGGCGCCGCTCGCCGGACTGCTAGGTCCGCGCGGGCGGCAGGGGCGTGGCGAGACGGTGGCTGGGTGGATTGTGGTGCGGAAATGGGCAACCCTAAAACGTCCAGCCTCCTCTCCTTATATAGACCTCCCCATATTGGGCTGCCTCAACTGAAGCCCATTCTGGAGTCTATTTTAGCCCAACTCGGATCCAATCCGAATTCTGCCTTCACTGCCTTAAGTGTGTGACCCTATAGGTTCACGCACGTTTAGACATGACACGAGTACACCTACTCGGCCAATAGTTGGTAGTGGCTTCTAGCAAAACGTGCCAACTCCCAAACGCACATAAAGATCTTATCGGACGAACCATCACAATATTTATGCCATTCCCTTTGCCTCACAATATTAGGTCAAGCCTCCAGCTGACCACTCTTTCTCGATCTTGTGATTCGGAATCCCATACTAGGTTAACCTTTTAACCTTATGTAGCACGGTCATGCATTTCTGGATCCGATCATTCGAGGGGCCCAGAGAAATATCTCTCCCAAGAAGAGAGGGGCAAATCCCATCTTGACTGACCATGCTCCGCAGCATGTTTCACGACAAACCCGTAAGCTACCTTTATAGCTACCCTTTCACGTGTAGCGTTTGATAGCCCCAAAGTAGGTCGATTCACATCTCGGGTACGTGCGACAATCTCAGGTCTAGGGACAAAGCATACATATCGTGTAGAGAGAGAACTATGAACATTGCTGCATCGTCTCAAGGTGGGTTAGACCAACTCTATGTTCATAACATAAGTCCACATTATTGGTTTAACATCTCCATGTCTATGACTTGTGAAACATAGTCATCAACCAATACATGTGCTAGTCTAATATTCAAGTGTGTCCTCACATGAACTCCGACTAGGGACATATTTAGAATAACCATACAAGTAATGAGTTTCACAAAAAAGTCACGTACTTGCCAATCAATACAAAGACATTATTCAAGGCACATTATTATAAATCATGGATACATCGAAATATCATCATCTCTATGATTGCCTCTCGGGCATATTTCCTACAACATCAGCAAAGCACAAGGGGTTCTAGGAACAGGAGAGCAGTTCCCTAACTACACTCCACATGAATTTCGCCAAGGAGCAGGCGAAGAAAATGTGGTTTGAGTCCTCAAACTGACCATACAGTGCACACAAACCGTTGGAGGGGCCATGTCTGTGGAGGATGTTATCCTTCGTGGGCAGACGTTTCCTGGCGAGCTGCCAAAGGAATACCCTGATCTTAAGAGGAATGGCGATCTTCCAAATCGTCCCAAAATGTTTCCTAGGGGTGCCCTCACAAAGTTTGTGGTAAAGAGATCGGACCGAGAACCTCCCCGAAGGTTCAAGGGCCCAGGTAAAACCATCGGGCTCCTGCGATAAGCGAGTACCCGCCACCGCGCGCTGAAGCTCTACCCACTCTGCCCTATCTAAGGGACCAAGTGTGCGCCGGAATGAGACGTCCCAATCCTCTCGCCTGAACACATGAGCGACAGTCTCGGCAGGATCTGTCAGGATCGCGTAGAGTCTCGGGAATCTATCCTTGAGTGGGCCAGGGCCGTGCCACCAGTCCACCCAGAACCGGGTCGAGGAGCCATTCTGGATGCAGTGTTTCGCCCCCAAGCTAAACAAATCTCTCACTTTGAGGATGGCGTTCCAGAATTGAGACCCCGGTTGGTGGGCATCCACCAGAAGGTCTTTGCCCCTCAGGTACTTAGTCCTAATGATCTCTGCCCATAGGCCCTGGTCACCCGTGAGGAGCTTCCAGATCCATTTGACCATGAGACATTGATTCATTAGTTTCGTATCCATGATGCCTAGGCCCCCCCAAGGCTTTCGGCTTACGGATCGCAGACCACTTGACCCAATGGTACTTGCGTTTTGTCCCACTTCCCTCCCAAAGAAGCGGGAACGAGATGTGTCCATCGCTCTGTGGACACCATCACCCAACATGCACACCCCCATGGCATGAAGGGGCAAGCTCGACAGACACACGTTCACTAGCGTGAGTCTGGCAGCAGAAGACATGAGTCTTCCAAACCAAGGATCAGCGTGTTTGGCCACTTTCGATGTGAGGGGGTTCCAATCTGCCGCCGTCAGGGCCCTTTCCGAAACAGGTAGGCCCAGGTAGGTGAAAGGAAAGTTCCCTAGTTTGCAGTTAAGCATGTGCGCAATCCGCTGTTTTTCTGGTCATCGGCCCCAACCACCAGGATTTCACTCTTGTGAAAGTTAATGCACAAACCCGACATGTTCTCGAAACAGAGCAACATAAACTTGAGATTGGCAATCGCCAAGTCATCAGGCTAGATCATGATGATCGTGTCATCCGCATACTGGAGGTGCGTGATACCCCTAGGGACCGGTGGGGTATAACCCCCCTGATGTGACCCGCCGCTTTTGCACGATCAAGCATCGTCGCGAGCGACTCTACGACATAGTCGAAGAGTAGCGGGGAGAGGGGGTCCCCCTGGCGCACCCCTCTACCATTCCTGAAGAAATTCCCCATTTCCCCATTATTGGTAATGGAGGTTTGCCCCCCCCCCCCCCCCCCCCCCCCGAGACCAAACCTAAGGCCCTATGCACCTAGCCTGGGTCGAAGCCTTTTCTCAGAAGAACCTCACGTAGGAACTTCCAGTTTACCCTGTCATACGCTTTTTCGAAATCCAGTTTCAAGAACACTCCCCTGAGCTTCTTGGACCTGGTTTCATGCACCATCTCTTGAAGAGAGATCACCCCCTCATGGATATGCCGCCCCTTAATGAATGCCGACTGAGTACGACTGATCGTGCGATGAGCAATGGGCGACAAGCGCAATGCATACACGCTTTTGCAACAAATTTAAAGATCACATTGATAAGAGCAATGGGCCTAAATTGTCGGATATCCTCGGCCCCTGGGACTTTCGGGATGCGCGTAAGTACCCCGAAGTTCCGACGTGCTAGGTCTACCCTCCCTAGGGCAAACCCATTGGCGATCGCCAAGATATAGGGCTTGGTGAGAGCCCAGAACTTCTTGAAGAAGGCCACCGGAAGCCCATCTGGGCCGGCGCAGTGTCCACCTTCATGCTATTAACTAAGATTTATAGCTGCCAGGCTCACCCGAACACCCAACGGCTGAATTTTGTCTTTGAAAAATCGTACACAAATATGCCAGTTTAGTATATGTTAACTAAGATTTTCCCGGAACACAAATGGATATGTAGGTACACACATGCCTATATTGCGATATGTTCACATTTCTCGTCCTATAGCTGTGAACCTAGATCAATATGCATTAAATGACACAATTTTGACAACCTTCCTCTTCGAATAGACAGAAAGGGAGAAGAAATTAACGTTTGCAACTAGTTGCGTCCGCAACATATTGTCGGATATCTCACTTCCGAGTTTAAAAAGAATAGGAAATAAAGTATGGGCATAGGTTATGTTACATCTTGTGCATCTACAATTTTTTATTCAATAATATTGTAAAGTGTGGCCTGCACAAGAAAAAATGATACGTGAATAGCACATGATCCTATTCAGCTAGGTCATTTTCTTTATGCACGGGTCACATATGGTCATATTTTGAAACAAAATTTTGTAGATGCACAAGATTTATTTCATATTTTTTGACAAACTTGTATGTGTGACATCCAACAATGGGATGCGGGCGCAACTAATTACAAAATATTTACATCGAGGATGCGAACCCAACTCATTAGTTAATTCCTTCTATTTATCCATTTATAACCTATTATACCCTTTTCTTTTCCCAAATGGTAGTGTACGTATGTACACACGTATAATACTCCTTATGTCATGCATATATGGGTCCATGGGTCAGGTATATTCGTATGTTTATAAAACTATAGAAATGAAATTGGATGTCATGGCATGTTAAATCTTTCCATAGTATAAGTTATTTGATCACAAAAAGAAAACGCGAGACATTTCTGACAAATGTTGCATACAAAAGTAGACCATAGGGTAAAAAAATATGGTTTCCAATCTTGAACACCTAAATAAGCTTTTTCTTCGGCCGTATGCATCATTTTGATGCAGAGGCTGGGGCGCCGCTCCCATTTCTAAAAAAAATAAGCTTTTTCTTTGCTTGACACAGCCAAATAAGCTTCATATTTTAAAAAAAATAGAATATCCAAAATTACTGTGAAAACAATTCTTTGAACAGTCCAAGTCTCAATGGGTTGTATTGTTTTTTTTAGCAATGGTTGTATTGTCTACTCCCTCCATTTCAAATTAGATACTTCTATTTGTGTATGTGGATATATCTAGGTTGAGAGGCGACTGGGGAGGCGACCCGCAAGGCGATCTGGCGATCTCGCCGGTCAGTGGCGGGATTCCTCTCGGCGGCCGCTTCTGGTCTCTCTCATCTGACAGCGACGATGAGGAGACGCCTCCCTCGGCGGCTTCCACCGCTTGTTCGTTGGTGACTACTGCCGGACGCCGGCTACGTCGCCAACGAGGAACATGTCCGACAAGCGGTGGCGCAGAAGGGAGGAGAAGAAGCACTTGCAGAGGTGGGCGGCGATGCAACTGACGACTATGCCCTCACCGTCGGTAAGTCCTTCCGTGCCTTCGGCTGAATCTGGATCGCAGTTGGGATCGTTTGCTTCGGCGCGATCCATGCTACGCAGGAGGAACAACTTAAAATTGCCGGTGCTCACACCGTCAGTACATTTGTGTACTGGTGAGCCCGACGGAGAAGATTGGACATTGGTCCTAAGGCGTCGGTGCCATCGTCGGAATGCTGGGATGGTGCCGACGGTGAGCTCGCCGCCGATCGAGCGCATTTTTTGCGGATCGATGGATCCACGTTCGAAATTTGAAAAAAGACCGTTTCGGCCGATGGGCCAGATCCGGCCTGTGTTGCATGGGAGCCCACGATGTGGCGCAGATAAGCACGATGATATGCCTCCTGGCCAATTGACTCGTAGGGTTTACTCACACCATTTGAGGCGGCTAGGGTTCACCTGGTTCCGTCCTTCTCCCTCGGCTTCGTCCATGGCGAACCGAGGTTTGGGCTGTGGAGGCAATGGAGGTGGTGGAGGTAGAGGCGGTGGGGTTGGCCGGGGAAACTACAACTCCTCGGTTGGCTTCAACAATTACACCACCGGTGAATCAAGCGGTGATGCGGGCCAAAACCAGGGGCAGAGGTTTGGAAACGGTCAGGGCTTCAATGGACCGCCACAGCAGAGGTTTAATGGCAATGGCCAAGGGTTCAATGGACCGCAAAATCGAGGTAACAACCACTTCAATGGGGGATTCAATAGAGGCCAGAATAATGGGGGTTTCAACAATCAAAACAATGCCAATTTCAATGGCAGAAACGATGGTTTCATGCCATATGGAAACTTCAATGCCGGATCTGGGTTCAATGAAAATGGGAATCGGCAGAACTTTGTTGCAGGGCGATACGGTGGTCGCTTCAATTACAAAGGAGGGGCAGGGCGCTCTGGTGGTCGTGGCCGCTTTGGGGTGGTCGCAATTTCCCTCCTAGGGCGGCTACCAGAACAGCAACGAACCAGGAGGGAATCACTGATAAGACAGGAGCTGGAAAGGAGAAGGATGCAGCGGTTCACGCACAAGTCACGGCAGTGACATCTGCTCTGATGCCGATGGCACAGCAGTTGATGCGTGCCACCGAGGAAAAGACGACTGCTCCTGGAGACTCAATTCTAGATGATGAGGCAGCTAGAAAGAAAAAGGGGGGCGGTGCTATAGGTGTGGTTTTGCTGGCCATGATCTAGCAGAGTGTAAGACAGTGCTTTGTGATATTTGTGAAGCTGTTGGACACACAGAATAGGAATGTTCCTTGCTTAATGCTCCAAAACCACAAGTTGAAATTTATGGTCATTATCACGATGCTCTCACTTTTTTGGGATGCCACTCACCGATTCTTATCGCCCCAAAACTGAAAATACAAGGCTCGGTATGGTAACGGTCACGAAGGGAGATTTGACTATCCCTCAGGTAACTAGACTGCTACAGAGAGTGGTTCTAGTGGAGCAATACAATTGGGAGGTGCATCAAGTAGGGCACAATGTTTTTAAGGTCATGTTCCCTTCCAAGGCCGATTTGGATAGACTGAAGGTCTTTGGTTCCTTTAAGGTTCCAAATAATAAGTGTGAGCTGAAGGTTGAAGAATGGCAAGGTCAGATACAACCTATGTGGTTGCTGCCACGGATTTGGGTACGCATGGAGGGCATCCCTTCTAGGCATAAAGGAGATTATTTGGCTCTTTGGGTCTTGGCACTTTGTTTGGCAAGCCTTTTAAGGTTGATATGCCGTTTACAAGAAAACATGGAGTGCTACGCATTTTAATTGGATGTGTGGATCAGTCCAAAATTCCTAAAGAACTTCCTATGTGGATTAAAGATGGTTTCTATGAGCTCACATTTTCAGTAGAACCTACAGCCGTGGATGGTGAAGGTGATGTTCATATGGATATAGATGATGATTTCGACGATGACTTGGATGATGATCTTGATGGAGATGAAAATGACAAGGATAAAAAACAGTGGAAACAGAAAAGGAGTTGGGTACAACGGTGAAACAGAAGGAAACGGTACCGAAGGAGAATACAAATGAGAATACTGAAAATTCTCACAAAAAAAATTCACAGCTCGAGCGGACTGTGACTCCTATAGTAACATATTCTCCACAAGTTCAGAAATCAATGGAACTCACTAGGCGAGTGCTAGCTGACCCATTTGGGGTGGATATTAGCAAGGAATGGCCTTCGGATAACTCAAAAGCTGTTGCTTCGATACTTCAAGCTGAGAG
The DNA here is from genome assembly GCA_947311845.1 of Poa pratensis. Classification (NCBI taxonomy): domain Eukaryota; kingdom Viridiplantae; phylum Streptophyta; class Magnoliopsida; order Poales; family Poaceae; genus Poa; species Poa pratensis. The sequence continues at coordinate 40,174,350 of CAMZMU010000066.1, read as the reverse complement.
GGAGACTCTACGAGGTGAAACAAGGGTCGGGTTGCTGACTGAAGTTACACCATCAGGGGAAAAGCATGCTCACCTAAAAAATGCTCAAGCCGAATGGGTAAAACATGATTTTTGTAATTATGTACCTGATTTTTCTTTATCTCATAAACCTTCTGATACAAATAGAGAGATGTTGTTGAACACCTCTGATGCACTTGATCACCTGCAGGTTACTGATACAACCATGTTGGTGAATGTTGAGAAGGGGGACAAAGATGTCGGCCTGTGTACAGAGGAAAAGAACTCCACTCCTTTAGAGGTACAATCTAATGATCATGGTTATCATGTAACTATGGCTACCTCTACTGATTTTGTGTTGGAGGAAGAAACTGATCCAAGTTTGAATATGCAGAGTGTTGGAACTATGGCAGATCGGGCAGGCTCTGCCGGGCCAGTGGAGAGAATGGCTTTCTCTGCCGCGGCAACGCAGGAGGAGCCTCCTCATGTGTCGGATGTTTTTACCACACCATCTTCTGCTCATTTGGTGCAGGAGGGTGCGGACATGCTGGGCAAGAACAGAGTGGAACTATCCACTCCTTCGGCTACGCCAGTTGCATGCACTAGGACCAGAGAAGAAATCATTGCCTATGGAGGAATTGAAGAACCCTCAACAAGATCGAGCGCGAGGATTCGATTGCAGCCCAATGCCGACGCTACTCAAATGGAGAGGGCCATGTTGGTGGCTCACCGTCGGGATACAGCTTATTTTTTTGGTAAGTCACCTCTAACCAAATTGTCGTTTGCTTCTTTACCTAATGAGGTTATAGTAGCTAGGGCATCTAAGTTAGGGTCTCTTTAGGTAATTCACCGTCTCAAATACTTAATTCTGTTAATTCTATTAAGAGGATTGAGGAGGAGAGAGCTGTAATTTTTTTTTAAAACAATTTGAAGTCGGTTGACGACGATGGACAGAGTAGCCTAATTATCAAAAGGGCATCCAATTTGTTGGATGAATTGGGTAACGAGGAAGAGGACACCTCTCTGGATCATGTGGATCTTATTTCGGATAGTACCTTTAATAGGCGTAAGAGAGGAACAAAAAAAGGGAGTGGGATACCTGTTCAAAGGAGAAGTGCTAGAATCGAAAAACTTAAAAATAAGATACAATGAAAGGGATGATTTGGAATAGCGATGGTTTTGGGGATACTGCTAAACATTTTACAATTCAAGAAACTATTAAGATGCACAAATTAGACTTTGTGGCTATTATTGAGACCGGACGATCTAATTTTTCTGCACCTTTTTTAAAACAACTGGCGGGTGGATTGGATTTTGTTTGGTACTGCCTACCCCCGCACGGTCGCTCTGGTGGCATATTAGTTGGTTTTAAAGCTGAAATTTTTTCGGTTCAAAAGGTGACAACTGGTGACTTCTGCGTCAAATTTAATTTGAAATCTAAATTTGACGGTTTCATGTAGATTCTAGTCATAGCATACGGAGCTGCTCAAGATGCTCAAAAACCAGACTTCCTTGCTGAGCTGGTTAGAATTTGTGAAAACGAAGAACTACCCATGTTGGTGGGGGGTGACTTCAATATCATTAGAAGGAAAGAAGAGAAAAACAATGATAAGTTTAACGCGCGTTGGCCGTTTATTTTTAATGCGATTATTGAAAGTCTGAGCCTTAGAGAGATTGATCTTTCAGGCAGACAATACACGTGAGCTAGCAGAATGGAAAACCCAACATTTGAAAAGTTGGATCGTTTTCTGATGAGTGCTGACTGGGAACAAAAATTCCCATTAGTGGACACAGGCGAACAAGCCCATCTAGGTAATAAGTCACGATTTTCTTTTGAGCTTTGCTGGTTACGAAAGCCTGGGTTTTTTGAAATGGTGTGCAAAGAGTGGACGTCCATCACATATGGGGCGTCCCCGATTGAGAGATGGCAAAACAAAATTAGACATCTTCGACAATATTTGAGAGGTTGGGCGAAGAATTTAAGTGGGGAATATAAGAAATTGGAAGAGAAATTGACTCTCTTAATTGATGAGCTAGATCTTAAGGCCGAAACTACGCCTCTCACTGCGGCTGAGAGGGATGCTAAAAAGAAAGCTGATGAGTGCTTAGCTAAAGCTCGTAGAGATGAAGAGTCCAAATGGGCTCAGCGAGCTAAAGTTAAGCATGTTCAAGAAGGAGGGAATAATACTAGATATTTCCATCTCATAGCTAATGGTAAACATAGGAAAAAATGTATCTTCCAGCTTGAACAAGATGAAGGTACTATTGTTGGAGAAAATAATTTGAAAACATTTATCTCCGAGTATTATAAAAGACTGTTTGGGGCACCCGAGCATAGTTACTTCCAAATGATTGAATCTTTCAATGAGGATCTACCGCAAATTTCACCACAAGAAAATAGTATTCTAACTGCCAACTTTAGTGAAAAGGAGGTGGCTGATGCTATCTCTCAAATGGAGCACAATAAAGCACCAGGGCCAGATGGGTTCCCTACGGAATTTATCAGAAATTTTGGGATGTAATCAAGATTGACTTGATGCCCCTGTTTTTTCAGCTCCAAAGTGGTGATCTATCTCTTTTTAAATTGAATTTTGGGGTTATCACTTTGCTGCCCAAAAAAGAGGATGCGAGTAGAATTGAACAATATAGACCTATTTGCCTACTAAATGTTAGTTTCAAGATTTTTACTAAGGTAGGTACAAATAGGGTCTCTTCTATTGCACATAAAGTAATTCGCCCTACACAAACCGCTTTTATCCCAGGTAGGAACATCCTTGAAGGAGTGCTAATCCTACACGAAACAATTCATGAAATACATCGGAAAAAAATGGATGGTGTCCTTTTTAAAATTGATTTTGAAAAGGCATATGACAAGTTTAATTGGTCCTTCCTACAACAAGCACTACGAATGAAGGGTTTTGACCCAAAATGGTGCGAATGGGTGGGTCGGTTTGTGCAGGGAGGAGTGTCGGCATTCGTGTTAATGATGACATTGGTCATTACTTCCAAACTTTAAAAGGTCTAAGACAAGGTGATCCTCTATCACCGATCCTCTTTAATATTGTAGCGGATATGTTAGCCGTTATGATAGCAAGAGCGAAAGAAGATGGTCAAGTTGGTGCTTTAATCCCACATCTTGTTGAGGGTGGAGTATCAATTTTGCAATACGCTGACGACACAATCCTTTTTATGGAACATGATGTTGCAAAGGCGGTGAATATGAAGCTTATTTTATCAATGTTTGAGCAACTCTCTGGGCTCAAGATAAATTTCCACAAAAGTGAGCTTTATTGTTTTGTAAAAGCTAAGGAAATGCAAAATGAATACCGAACGATATTTGGGTGTAATATTGGGTCATTACCATTCAGATACTTAGGTATTCCTATTCACTACCGCAAGCTTCTAAACAAAGAATGGAAAATGGTGGAAGATCGTTTTGAAAAAAAAACTAGGATGTTGGGCAGGCAAGTTGCTTTCTTATGGAGACCGTCTTGTTTGATTAATTCGGTTCTTACTAGCCTACCAATGTTGTTGTTGTCGTCTTTCTTCCAAATTCCAGTGGGAGTACGGAAAAGACTTGACTTTTATCGTTCGAGGTTTTTTTGGCAAAGTGATCACAACAAACGGAAATATCGCCTCACAAAGTGGAGCATTGTTTGTCGTCCAAAGGACCAGGGTGGGCTAGGCATTGCGGTGCTAGACATAAAAAACAAGTGTTTGTTGAGTAAATGATTCAACAAAATATTACATGAGGATGGTGTGTGGCATGAATTGTTGTGCAACAAATATCTTCATTCAAAAACTTTGTCCCAAGTGGAAGCTAAACCCACTGACTCACCTTTTTGGAAGGGATTGATGATGGTTAAAAAAGACTTTTTCAAAAGAGGATCGTTTGCTGTAGGTAATGGTCTAAGTAAGGCTGTGTGCATCATCACGATGCAGAGACCAGGCTACCCATTTCTAAAAAAGCAATGGTTGTATTGGTTCTTTACACAGATTACTTGACGTTTATACAGGGGCTGAGTCCAATACCAAAATAAACTTTTTGCAGGCTCGGGCATGGCCTTGCAGGTTGGACATGCCCAGCTTGTGAGAGCATATTTTAGGATGGCTGCTTTAATAATTTACAACAATTTATGAAATAAAGTCAGGCACATGATCATGCTAATCTGGCGCAACGCTACTTTGAAGAGAGAATCAATCTCGTCAAGTAGTGTATAATAACCCTCAAATTAAGGATAGTTTGTACTCCTACAGTACGAGTATGATGGATTCTTCTCCAGCACATATATCTGTGGAGAGTTGGAAAGTAAATAAGAGATAAAAGTAAACTGGTTTCAAAGATGACGTAATCCTCAAAGTTTGCTAGAGGATAAGTCGGCTCCCGTGGATAGCGGGTATTTCCTACAAAATTGATTCCATAATCATTATTTATAAATTCAAAATATATAATTATTTTGATCCGAGGCTGGGGGTTATGCTCCTCCTTAGATTTTTTTTTTTTTTGGCATATCCAATGGTCAGCACATCACACCTCAATGCTTGGTTCCTGCGGTTGCATTGCCCATCCAAGTTGTGATTGGGTACATTATCTAGCTGTGTAAAGACCACCATAGTGGCCACCCCACCACATCTGAGTGCCCTTGCCATCATCTCATTACCACCATGGCAACAACTTTGCATGACTGCCCCTTAACATTATCAACATCGAAATGAAACACATGTTGTCTTTTCCTTCCTTCTAGTCGTTACATCTCCCACAGCTGGTTTCTCACATATTGCCTTCATTCCCACTATCACATTCGCCACCTCCCTGTCTAGTGAGATACAAAAAGTGAAATATGTTGTGTGTCGGATCAATCGGTGATTAACAATACAAGTTGTATTTTTATTATAAGAAAATGAATAAACATTATTAACTGTTTGTGCCTTGTATAAAATATAAGAAAATTATACATCTCTCAAGGAGAACATGGACTAGCACAAGCAAGATAGATCGGGAAATATAATCATTTTATCACGATGAGGAGAAGAAATACTCGGATAAATGTGGCCACACATTTGTCGTCGGCTGCGGACATTCTCAGTTTGAAGCTCGGATGTACTCTTTGTATCTGCACGAAAAGGGTGGTGGTGCAATGCACCTAGCCTCATGAATTTGTTCGAATCATCACTCCCACCATCCTCATATGGTGGCTTATAAACTTAGTTTAAAAGTCAATATTTACTAAGCTTGACCGAGTAAATATATAAATATGTACCAAGCCAATATCAATAGATCCATCATAAGATATATTTTCATAATATATTTTGTTAAACTTAGAAAGTGTTGGCTTTTTAATTAAGTTTATATGCCACCTATCTGGAGACAGAGGGAGTAGTTTATAGCTAGGGTTGCATGTCTCCCTAAATATATATAAATTTGAAAACTTGCTGATTTGCGTTATTGCAGATGTGCTAATAGTACACAATGACGCTATGGACATGGGTTAAAACCCAATTCAGCAAGGGATAATTGATTTGTTAATTACCCGACGCTGGTCACTTATGTGAAGGCTCAGTTGCGAAGGTGCTTTACGTTGTTGCCCATGTTATATGGGCAATGATTAGAATACTAGACCGTTATCAAAAGTCGATACATCACAGATTGCCAGGCCATTGTGACGGCATGGAACTCTGATGTTGTGTTGAGGTCTGCTACGATACATATCCTCAACGAGATGAAGAATTTTAGTCTTAATTTTCAGGGTTTTAAACTAGCTTTTGTTCATAGAGAAGCTAATAAGGCAACACATTTGTGCCAGTCTCTTAGTCTTAGTGCTCCTTTAAGCAGCTTCAATATGTGCTCTGAATTTCTGAATGAGGTTGTTCATTCAAAGGTTGTTTCGTCTTTGGAATAAAAAAACTATAAAGGTTAGTAATAATCATTTCTAATGAGGTATAGAGGAAACAAATAAAGCACGGTGAGGCCACTACGCCATCGACATTCATCCGACGACTGTCGGTTTGTCACCATCTTCCTATTCGCCCTGTTGTACAAAAATTCATCCAATGGCGCCGGCTTCAGTGCACTGTGGATGAAGATCCGCTCCTATTTCTTGATAGTTGTCGGATGGTCGTTGTCTTCTACCTCGGCTCGCATTGCACAAAAGTCTCTCTCTCTCTCTCGGAGACGCCGACATGAGTGCACCATGGACGGAGCTCCGCTGTCGTCGTTCGGGAAAAGGGGGTTCCCCGTACCCCGGGCGCATAACCCCAGGCCACAACGACGGGAACAGATGGCCAGACTACAAAGAAGCGTTGCCATCAGAAGACCCCCGGGGAGTAGGTTGCGGGAACGCATCGGATCCCTTTCGACGGGGCCTGCCACTGGCACCACCGGCAAGGGCGCAGTCACTCCAGGGAAGGCAGGGACCAGCAACGTGGCGGACACACTCTGCGCCTCAGCCGCGGCAGGGATTGCTTCGCAGGCACGACAAGCCCAGCTGGCGTCACAAGACAAGACCGCATGCGCCGACTGCCTGGCGCAGGCGAGACATCGATGGGACTTTACACGCCGTCCAACCGGCGCAGGCGGAGACCTCGGCGTGACGCGCATGCTCTTGACAAGACTAGATTCGTCGTCCCCTCCGCCTCGGCGGGGCGGACGGCATGGAAGACATCACGACACCATGATGACCCACAAGTATAGGGGGTGTATCGTAGTACTTTTGATAAATAAGAGTGTCGAACCCAACGAGGAGCAGAAGGTGTTGACAAGTAGTTTTGATCAAGGAATCACTGTAAATACTAGCAGACAAGTTTTTAGGGGTTTTTGATATTGCAGATAAATAAAATGCGTGTAAATAAAAGACAGTAATAATAATTGCAGCGAGTGGCCCAATCCTTTTTAGAGCAAAGGATAAGCCGGTTGGTTTACTTATGATGGCAAAATGTTCTTGAGGACACACGGGAATTTCGTCAAGTGCTTTCGCTTCCTACAGCTGATTAATCTTTATTGTTTTGATAAGTGTTGTGTGGGTGAACCTATGCTAATGCACTGCCCTAACTTGGACTAATACATACTTGTGATTAAACCCCTTGCAAGCATCCGCGTTACAAGGAAGTAATTAAGATAAATCTAACCACAGCCTTAAACTCTGAGATCCTACACTCCCTCATGCACCGGTTTACTAACGGGGGTTTAGGTTTCTGTCACTCCGGCAACCCCACAATTAGTAGCCGAATACACAATGCATTCCTCTAGGCCCATAAAGGTGAAGTGTCATGTAGTCGACGTTCACACGACACCACTAGAAGAATAACACCACAACTTAAATATCAAACCATTAAATATTACTCAACATAGTTCCACTACTAACAGCATGACTTCTCCCATGTCCTCAAGAACTAAACGAACTACTCACAAGACATCATATGGATCATGATCAGAGGTGATATAATGATGAATAACAATCTGGACATATACTTCAATTCACCGATAAAACTTAATAGCATCAACCACAAGTAGTAATCAACACCGGGAAAGTTTCCCCTATGAACTACACAAAGTATAACCCTAGATGTTACAGCGAAACGAAGTGGAGCGGTGGAGATGATGGTGACAGCGATGGAGATGATGATGATGATCCCGATGAAGTCCGGCGTGATGACGATGACGATGGCGATGATTTCCCCCCTCCGGGAAGGAATTTCCCCGGCAGATTTCTGCCTGCCGGAGAGCTTTTTCTCTCTCTGTGGTTTCCGCCTCGTGGAGGCGGCGGAATATTTCCTCGATGACTCCCGCGTCTTAGGGTTTCTGGGGGATGAAATACGCGAAGGGGGAGGCCAGAGGTGGGCCAGGGTGGCCACACCATGCCGGCGCGGCAGAGGGGGGCCCCGCCGTGGGGTGGTGTGGGCCCCTCGTGGCCCATCTCAGCCTCCCCTTTTGGCTGGCTCCGGCATCTGACAAAATAGGAACATCTGTATATTTTCCGTGAATTGTTGATCTTCAGAAATAGGGTGTCTTGACGATGCTTTTTCCAGCTGAATCCTGACTCCGGCAGTTAATTCTCCAATAATCATCAAACATGCAAAACAAGATAAAATAACATAAGTATATCATCCAAATATGAAATATATCAATGAATAGCAGTAAATTATGATATAAAATAGTGATGCAAAATGGACGTATCAACTCCCCCCAAGCTTAGACCTCGCTTGTCCCCAAGCGAAAGCTGAACTCAGTAAACAAGACCACAGGTTTATGGAGTGAAGCGTCGATAATAAAGAATACGGACAAGAAGCATCAACATGTATTAATACACAAATCATTTTAGACAGCAACTTCCCCTCATATAACTTATCTTGAACGAGTAATGGAAATCACAATAAAGGTGCATAAAGAAAATCATAGTTTGGTGATGGCAAACTTCGTTCTTGGTCAGAGAACAATTAACAGATTGTACTTATCTTTCGAGTAGAGTCCTTATATCGGAGCTATATTGCAGAACTTACATGCTCAATTATCACAATTTCTTTACAGTCATTGATAACTTTCAAAGTTATATTCCTTCAGATAAAAGACTTGTGCAAAACAAGGAAGGATAACAAACATGATTGATAATATTAATATAGATGGTTGAATCACAACAACTCAAATGCTTGCTTAAGAAAGAAGGGAATAGGTTTACTGACTCAACATAAAAGTAAAAGAAAGGCCCTTCGCAGAGGGAAGCAGGGATTAAATCATGTGCTAGAGCTTTTTAAGTTTTTGAAATCATATAGAGAATAAAAATATAAGTTTTGAGTGGTGTATGAGAATTGTCAACGAATCAGAAAATGGAAAGTACAATATGACCCCTGCCAACCAGACTTTTAAGAGCGGCTCCCATGAAGGACGTTATTTCTACCAGCAAGGCAGATCATCCCTCTTCTCTTTTGTTTACACATGCAGATATTTCACTGTTTTCATTGCTTGACTGATAAATCAGGGCAAAAATGTGAAGAGAATTAAGCGGTTAAAGTTGTAATTAATTGGGACTGGGCACCCCATTTGCCAGCTCTTTTTGCAAAATTAATGGATAAGCGGATGTATATGCCGCTAGTCCGGTGGTAAAGTCTGTTTGACAGTTGACATAAAGACATCCACCCCGTCCTCATGAGCTAGTAAACAGTGACACAAATAAGGAGTAGTAACTTTTGAATAGTTTAAAGGTAGCACATGAAGTATTTACTTGGAGTGGCAAGGAAATACCACATATAGGTAGTTATGGTGGACACAAATGGCATGGGTTTTGGCTCAAGGTTTGGATGCACGAGAAGCATTCCCTCTCAGTACAGGTTTTTGGCTAGCAAGGCTGGGTAGCAAGCATAAGAGTGGAGGGATACAAACAAATATAAATGTAATAGAAACAATCATGCAATCTTCCTTGTAAACACAAATAATTTTAACTTGAGAATACTAAGCTCATGAGCCAACAAGAAAGAAAGATACTGAGATAATGTATCTACATGCAATCCCCTCTTTTCTACTTAAGCCTCAAAGTATTGTTGCTACTGACCAATGCTAAGTTTGCCAAAACCAAATAGATTTACTTGATGCTCCCAAAGTGATGCCAACACTAACAACAAGATCATTCATATGACAGAAATTTGCAAAGTAAAATAAAGTGTGCAGAAAGTAAATGATAAAACTTCTCATTAATATTCCAATAACGGCAACTCACACCAAGGGATACATAGATAACCAACTAAGGAGAGATACTTCCACACTGCAAACCATCCTATATGATAACTTCTCTACTCATGATATGACTCGACTGAAAAGTAAAAGGTAAAAGATAATGGTGATGATACCGCGGCACTCCCCCCAAGCTTGGAACAAGCTGAGGGGATGCCAATACCAATGATGAATTACTCCTTCGGTGGTGATGGTGGGACGATCTTGATTGGGGACAGGAACCGCTCTAGCATGCGGCGAAGCCTATCGTTCTCCTCTTGGAGTATCTCCACCTCCATCCTCAGAACTCGATATTGATCACAAAACTCATCAGTGACTCGAAGAGCCTCAGTTACTGCAGGAAAAGAGCTAAAATCTGGAACAGGCGGTGTCGCTCCCTGCATATTATGAGAAAAGGCACGTTGAGTATTAATTGATCCCACAAAAGTAGGTTTGCTTGTCCTTGATCTTGCAGCAATCTGTCCCTCTTTGTTTGACGACATCTCCTTTACTTCCTCCTTGACGCTCTGATCCATATCCTTGCGCCTAGCTGTGATCCTTTCTTCTTCTGACCATCCTACGAAAGTCCCCTGATCGAGGTCACGGAGGAGCTCACGTCGACGTCGCAGCACGTACTTCTCTGAAGATGAACCCTGGGACGACATCTGAACAGAAACAACCCGAAACGAAAACACGACGAGAAAACGATATACGGACCTCGGGGGATCCGGGGATTATATAGCAAAAAGTTTCATAACAAAAGGAAAGTCCAGGTCGAAACCGGGCTGGAGACGGGCTCCGAGGCGCCCACACCATGCCCGGCGCGGCCAAGGGTGGGCCCGCGCCGTGGGGTGGTGTGGTGCCCTCGGGCACCGTTTCCTCCCCGTTTTCGGCTCGTAATTTTCCATATTTAATAAAAACAACAAAAACATAAGTTGGGAAGTTAAACGCGAACTTTTTCTTACCAAAACTGTTACCTATTCGAAAACAGACTCTGCAGTTTTCTGAATTTGACTTTTAATAAAATCTTCCGGAGTCACTACTTGAATAATATCAACGTCTTCGTTATAAGAATCCCCAGAAATATAATGCTTGAGTCTTTGACCATTAACCACTTGAGATTGTCACCATCAAGCGAAGTAATTTTGATTGCACCTGAACGGTAAACCTCTGAAACAACATAAGGTCCTTCCCATTTCGAAAGTAATTTACCTGCAAAAAATCTGAGACGAGACCTATACAATAGAACTTTCTCACCAACATTAAACTCTCTCTTTAGGATTCTCCTATCATGCCATTGTTTCACTTTCTCTTTAAAAAGTCTAGCATTTTCATAAGCTTCACTTCTCCATTCATCTAAGGAACTCAAGTCAAGTAACCTCTTTTTACCGGCAAGTTTAAAATCTCTATTAAGTTCTTTTACGGCCCAATAAGCTTTATGTTCTAATTCTAGAGGTAAATGACAAGCTTTTCCGTAAACCATTTTATAAGGAGACATACCCATAGGATTTTTATAAGCAGTTCTATAAGCCCACAAAGCATCATTAAGCTTCCTAGCCCAATTCTTTCTAGATTTATTAACAGTCTTCTGCAAAATAGATTTAATCTCTCTATTTGATAATTCTACTTGACCACTTGTTTGAGGATGATAAGGTGAAGAAATTCTATGATTAACATCATATTTAGCAAGGGTTTTTCTAAAAGCACCATGGATAAAATGAGAACCACCATCAGTCATGAGATATCTAGGCACACCAAACCTTGGAAAAATAATATCTTTAAGCATTTTTAATGATGTCTCACCATCAGCACTAGATGTTGGTATAGCTTCTACCCATTTAGTAACATAATCAACAGCAACAAGTATATGAGTATAACCATCAGAAGGAGGAAAAGGACCCATAAAGTCAAATCCCCAACAGTCAAAAGGTTCAATAACAAGAGAATAATTCATAGGCATTTCATTGCGTCTAGTTATATTACCAACTCTTTGACATTCATCGCATGATAAAATAAATTTTCTTGCATCTTTAAAAAGAGTAGGCCAATAAAAACCTGATTGTAAAACCTTTTGTGCAGTTCTATCTCCAGCATGATGTCCTCCATAAGCACTTCCATGGCATTTCTCAATATTTCTTTTTGCTCAAATTCTGGAACACATCTTCGCATTATACCATCCACTCCTTCTTTATATAAGTGTGGGTCATCCCAAAAATAATGCCTCAAGTCATAAAAGAATTTCCTTCTTTGCTGAGCTGTAAAGGTTGGAGGCAAATACTTGGCAACAATAAAGTTAGCATAGTCAGCATACCAAGGACTTTCTCGCGAGCTTACCTTTATCACAGCCAATTGTTCATTTGGAAAACTATCGTTAACAGGAACAGGATCATAAGAAATGTTTTCCAATCTAGACAAATTATCAGCGACAGGATTTTCAGCACCTTTCCTATCTACAATATGCAAATCAAACTCTTGTAATAAAAGCACCCATCTTATAAGTCTAGGCTTAGCATCTTTCTTTTCCATAAGGTATCTAATAGCAGCATGATCGGTATGGATAATAACTTTCGAATCAACAATATAGGGTCTAAACTTATCACAAGCAAAAACTACTGCTAAAAACTCTTTTTCAGTAGTGGCATAATTCTTTTGAGCAGCATCAAGAGTCTTACTAGCATAATGAATAACATTCAACTTCTTATCTACTCGCTGTCCAAGAACAGCACCTACAGCAAAATCACTAGCATCACACATAATTTCGAAAGGTAAAGTCCAATCAGGAGGTTGAACAACAGGAGCAGTGGTTAAAGCCTTTTTTAGAGACTCAAAAGCTTCTTTACAATCATCATCAAAAACAAAAGGTACATCTTTTTGGAGAAGATTAGTAAGAGGTTTTGAAATTTTAGAGAAATCTTTAATAAACCTTCTATAGAAACCGGCATGACCGAGAATACTACGAATACCTTTAACATCCCTGGGACAGGGCATTTTCTCAATTGCTTCAACTTTAGCTCTGTCCACTTCAATACCTCTTTCAGAAATTTTATGTCCAAGAACAATCCCTTCATTAACCATAAAGTGACATTTCTCCCAATTAAGAACAAGATTAGTTTCCTCACATCTCTGCAAAACTTTATCAAGGTTTTGCAAGCAGTTATCAAAAGAAGTTCCATAGACGGAAAAATCGTCCATGAATACTTCCACAATTTTTTCACAAAAACCATGAAAAATAGCAGACATGCATCTTTGAAATGTAGCAGGAGCATTACACAAACCAAAAGGCATACGCCTATAAGCATAAGTTCCATAAGGACAAGTAAAAGTAGTTTTCTCTTGATCTCGCTCTAACAGCAATTTGTGAAAATCCAGAATAACCATCAAGAAAGCAAAAATGAGTTTTCTTAGACAACCTTTCTAACATTTGATCAATAAAAGGTAAAGGATAGTGATCTTTCTTAGTAACTTTATTAACCTTTCGAAAATCAATGCACATCCTATATCCAACAACTACTCTTTGAGGAATAAGTTCATCATTTTCATTTGGCACAACAGTAACTCCTCCTTTCTTAGGAACACAATGCACAGGACTTACCCATTTACTATCAGCAATAGGATAAATTATACCAGCATCGAGGAGTTTTAATACCTCATTTCTTACCACTTCCTTCATTTTAGGGATTAGACGACGCTGGTGCTCCACAACAGGTTTTGCATCATCTTCCATGTTGATGGCGTGTTGACATATAGCAGGAGAAATCCCTTTTAAATCATCCAAAGTATATCCGATAGCCCCTCGGTGTTTCCTCAATACTTCCAATAACCTTGCCTCTTCAGTACCTGAAAGTTTAGAACTAATAATAACAGGATATGTTTTCTTATCATCAATGTGAGCATATTTAAGGTTATCAGGCAAAGGTTTTAAATCAAAAACAGGATCTTCTTTAGGAGGTGCAGGGGTACCCAAATCTTCCACCGGCAAATTATGCTTAAGTAATGGTGGTTGATGAAGAAAGATATTGTCAATTTCATTCCTTTCCTCCATAAAGACCTCACTTTCGTGTTCCTCCATAAATTGCTGCAAGGCATTGTTAGGAGCAATAGCAATAGCAGCAAGTTGTTCAATTTTCGGTCCTCATTAGGCAAATCAGTTTCATAAAGTTTCTTACCAAACTTAGAGAAATTAAACTCATAAGATTCTCCATTAAATTTAGTGTAAATTTTCTCTTTCTTACAATCTATAATAGCACCACATGTATTCAAGAAAGGTCTACCGAAAATAATAGGACAAGTTTTACTAGCTTTAGAACCAAGTACTAGAAAATCAGTAGGATATTTAGTTTTACCGCATAAAACCTCAACATCTCTCACAATACCAATGGAGAGATAGTTTCCCTATTGGCAAGTTGAATAACCACATCAATATCCTCAAGTTCACAGGGACTAATTTCATGCATAATTTCTTTATAAAGTTCAAAAGGAATAGCACTAGAACTTGCACCAATATCACATAAACCATAATAGCAATGTTCTCCTATCTTCACTGAAAGCACAGGAACACTTGTTTTCCTAATTTACCAGGATGCGAAACAATATTAGAAGCATCTTCACAAAAGATAATATGTTCTCCATCTACATTTTCAGTTACCAAATCCTTTATAATTGCTACTTCAGGTTCAACAGTTATTTGTTCATCAGGCTCTAAAGGTTTCTTGGCACTTTTATTAACCACACTAGCTATCAGAGAATGTTGCTTGACTTTAACAGGAAAAGGTATTTTTTCAATATAAGGTTCTGGCAAAATGTGATCAACAGTATGAACTTCAATACTTTGCCAATGGCCGAATTGGTTTTATCTTTATAAGGTTCATGATATTTATTCAAATCCTTCTTAGGCACATCAAGATAAGAGGCAAAAGCTTTGTAATAATTTGCAACAACTTGAGAATCAAGACAGTAAACAGCACTAACATTACGGAAATCATCAGTCTCCATAAAAGATTTAATGCATTCATAATCATAATTTATACCTGACTTTCTACCTTTGTCGTTCTCCCATCCTTCAGTATTTTCCTGAATACGGTCAAGAAGGTCCCATTTAACTTCTTCTTCAGTACGTGTAAATGATCCAGAACAAGAGGCATCCAATAAATCCTTATCATGAAGAGAAAGCCTTGCATAAAAATTATTGATAACAATATTACTTGGGAGCTCATGAATGGGACATTTGAGCATTAGTGACTTCAATCTCCCCCACGCTTGGGCAATACTCTCTCCATCATGAGGCCAAAAATTATATATGCGATTTCGATCTTGATGAATCTCACTAGGAGGATAGAATTTAGAATAAAAGAGAGGTACAATTTCCTCCCAGCCAATAGATCGGCCATTCTTCAGCATCTTATACCATTCCGCAGCTCGGCCCTTCAATGATATAGAGAATAACTTCCTCTTGACTTTTTCCATTGAAATACCTGCACACTTGAACAACTCGCATAATTCATGTATAAATAGTAAATGATCACCAGGATGGATGGTTCCATCTCCAACATAGCGGTTATCCATAACACGTTCAACAATTTTCATAGGTATTTTAAATGGATCTAATTCAGCAGGCGGCGGTTCATCTACTACCTTAGCAGTGGCAGTAGTATTCCCAAATAGGGATTCGAATGGAGATCTCTCCATAATAAAATAAAGCAGCAAGCAGAAATAAAAACAGCACTTACAGTAAAGGTTTCCCTTACCAATTCCACTTACCAATAGCACTTCACTCCCCGGCAACGGCGCCAGAAAATAGTCTTGATGACCCACAAGTATAGGGGGTGTATCGTAGTACTTTCGATAAATAAGAGTGTCGAACCCAACGAGGAGCAGAAGGTGTTGACAAGTAGTTTTGATCAAGGAATCACTGTAAATACTAGCAGACAAGTTTTTAGGGGTTTTTGATATTGCAGATAAATAAAATACGTGTAAATAAAAGACAGTAATAATAATTGCAGCAAGTGGCCCAATCCTTTTTAGAGCAAAGGATAAGCCGGTTGGTTTACTTATGATGGCAAAATGTTCTTGAGGACACACGGGAATTTCGTCAAGTGCTTTCGCTTCCTACAGCTGATTAATCTTTATTGTTTTGATAAGTGTTGTGTGGGTGAACCTATGCTAATGCACTGCCCTAACTTGGACTAATACATACTTGTGATTAAACCCCAGCCTTAAACTCTGAGATCCTACACTTCCTCATGCACCGGTTTACTAACGGGGGTTTAGGTTTCTGTCACTCCGGCAACCCCACAATTAGTAGCCGAATACACAATGCATTCCTCTAGGCCCATAAAGGTGAAGTGTCATGTAGTCGACGTTCACACGACACCACTAGAAGAATAACGCCACAAATTAAATATCAAACCATTAAATATTACTCAACATAGTTCCACAACTAACAGCATGACTTCTCCCATGTCCTCAAGAACTAAACGAACTACTCACAAGACATCATATGGATCATGATCAGAGGTGATATAATGATGAATAACAATCTGGACATATACTTCAATTCACCGATAAAACTTAATAGCGTCAACCACAAGTAGTAATCAACACCGGGAAAGTTTCCCCTATGAACTACACAAAGTATAACCCTAGATGTTACAGCGAAATGAAGTGGAGCGGTGGAGATGATGGTGACAGCGATGGAGATGATGATGATGATGATCCTGATGAAGTCCGGCGTGATGACGATGACGATGGCGATGATTTCCCCCTCCGGGAAGGAATTTCCCCGGCAGATTTCTGCCTGCCGGAGAGCTTTTTCTCTCTCTGTGGTTTCCGCCTCGTGGAGGCGGCGGAATATTTCCTCGATGACTCCCCGCGTCTTAGGGTTTCTGGGGGATGAAATACGCGAAGGGGGAGCGCCAGAGGTGGGCCAGGGTGGCCACACCATGCCACGACGCAGTAGAGGGGGCCCGCGCCGTGGGGTGGTGTGGGCCCCTCGTGGCCCATCTCAGCCTCCCCTTTTGGCTGGCTCCGGCATCTGAAAAAATAGGAATATCTGTATATTTTCCGTGAATTGTTGATCTTCAAAAATAGGGTGTCTTGACGATGCTTTTTCCAGCTGAATCCTGACTCCGGCAGTTAATTCTCCAATAATCATCAAACATGCAAAACAAGATAAAATAACATAAGTATATCATCCAAATATGAAATATATCAATGAATAGCAATAAATTATGATATAAAATAGTGATGCAAAATGGACGTATCACACCACGTTGCCACGAAGGCCACCAATGGGCGCGACGCGTGCCACACCTCGGTGGCACGCATGTAGAACGGCCACCTGTGGTAACCCCTTAAAGTATAAAAGGAGGTCCATGGCCACTTGGGAGGACAAGTGGGAGACAGAAGGCAAAACCCTAGCTCACCTTCCACTCACCGCCCACTTAAGCTCGGGGGCTTGGAGGACGAGTACCTAGAACCCCTCGGGCTCGCCCCTTCACCGCCGGCGAGCATAGACTAGGTTTTCCACCTCCGCATTGTAAACCACCCCACCAGCATAATACAACCAGACAAGCAAGACGTAGAGTGTTACGCGGCAACATGGCCTGAACCTGGGTAAAATCTTTGTGTGTTTGCATTCGGGGACCGATCTCAGAGCACTTCGTGCCACCTTACCGAACTACGAAGGGGATGCCTAGCATCCTCGGTGTCCACGTTCCGATACGTGACACCCGCTCCTACGTCCTCACGACGCCACATCGTCGTCGGGTTCCGCCAAGCCCTACAAACAATGCATTGTTCATTGTTAAACATAGTATAAACTAAGTGAATGCATTGATAAGCAGAAATTTATAACATAAATAGGGCATACGAACAAGGTAACTAACACAATGCATTGTTAAGCATAACTTAATTATAACATAAACATAATATATTAAGAACTTAAATAACACAATGCATTGATAAGCAGGAATTTGTAGCATAAATAGAGCAAAAAAAACTAACACCATATATTATTAAGCGGAACTTATAACATAAATAGAGAAAATAAAAAATAAACTAACACAACGCGATGATAAGCATAACTTATAATATGGCTAGTTTTAACTTAGGCGAGCCGGGGTCGCTTACTGCCGCTAGCCGAGGAACCGGCGTCAGAGCTAGTGTCAGAGGACTCCAAGTCCTCCTCCTCCGCCTCTCTCCTTCTCGCCGGCCTACGAGTCCTCCTCCTCCGCTCCCACCACCTCTGGCCCGAGGTCCTAACCAGGTAGCAGAGACCGAGCTATGGTGTCCCGGAACGGCGTCATTAACACCGCCTCTTGGGGCGACTTTCATCTAGTGCTCGATAGTGGAAATGCGAACTGCCCTCTGCATCGCTGCCTCTCGGATGATACCGTCGATGTGGCCGCGCGAGAAAGGACCTATAGAGCGGAATCCCCTTCCTACCAAAGGTCATTACTACAACGTACTGCGAGTTAACAAAACCACAACAGACACATGTTAAAAAAAATCTAATATGGGTTTGACATACGATGGACAATGATATACTTATACTTACTAGCAAACGTGCCTGTGAGTTGCAACGGCTGCACCACCGACAGCTGCCGCCGCCGCAAGGTGCTGATAATGTGCGTGTTGGCAACCAACATGACTCTTCGCGCCACGAGCAACCGCCTCCACGATGACCTCTAGATCGCCATGGGCGTCACGTTGGGGTCGCTCGAGCGACAACTTTGGAGTAGACATGCCTCTCTTCTCGCGACTAATCCCTAGAACCAGAGGAGGAGTATCACTGCTTCTGCGCGGAAGGGGGTAGTGCTATGCGTTGACAGGCTACCACGCCTCTGAAACCTAGCTGAGCATGCTCGATCCAAGAGGAGTGGGAGTTGATTTTATTTTGCTGAATTTGATAGAGCGACTACGATGGTTTTTGCTGGGCGGGGCCAAGGTTCATGCTAGATGGTTATTATCTCCATGAAATTTCCACTAATTAATTCCAGAACTGAACAAAACAAATCCAGAACTGAACTTACTTTTTTTACACGCTCAACTGAACTTCAGCTAATAGCGCTGTTTTTTTTACCTCATCCACGCATTTGGTTCCCTTGCACTCACCAGCCCATATGCTCTCTCTCCATTATATTTCTTTGATGCTTATTGATGAGAACTGAACAATATGCACTCACCAGCATCAGGTTCATCGAGAGGACAGGAGCGCTTCTCATGCAGCAACAGCAGCATGGCAGCGAAGATCCATGGGTAGCGTTATAAGCCCCACAAGGAGATTATAAGTCCATTCATTATATCTTCACACCGTGAAAATAAGCTCAGGCCATCGTATATTTTTGTCCCTGCCACTTTTCCCTATATTTCGTGTCAGTTATCATGAAACACTTTCAACGAATCGAACAAAACCATAAAATCGCCCACATTGTCTAGCGTGAACTGAACTCCCATTCGTCGTAGTATTCAGTCTGCGGTCTCGCCCTCACCCAGGGATCGTTCATGTCCGGCGAAGAGAACTCGAGATCATAGTCATCTGTCGAGTCGTAGGGCCCCCTCAGCGTCTCGACCCTGGAGAACCTCGCGCGCATCTCGTAGTTCATCGAGATGTTGAAGCAGTGGCGGACGTCGAGTGACTCCAGCCGCGGGCAGCCGTCGAGGATGGCCGCCAGGCCATCGTTGCTGAGGCGATTCGCGAAGAGCTGCAGCGACTGCAGCCCGGGCATGCTCGTGGCGATCGCCGTCGCCTCCCCATCCGCGGGGACCAGGCTGTGCTTGATGTACCGCTTGCTGCTCAGCCGGAGACGCCTCAGGAGCGGGCAGGCCTTGCCGGCGGCCGCGCACGTCTTCGGGAAGTCGCCACGGCAGTTTGACAGCTCTAGCTCCTCTAGGAGAGTGAACTTTGTTATCGTTAACGCCAGAGGCACGTCGTAGATCCAGTCACAAGAGATGAGACGGAGGCTCTTCATCGAAAGCGCCCTGCAAATTAAGGAATACGTACCCACTTGAGTCTGAGTTATTATTATTGAGCAGCAAGTTGATCATTATCTCTAGGGTTCAATTCAAAGTATAACACACAAGAGAAAAATTAACTATCATAGAAAGTAAAATCTTGTTTGCGAATTATACTGATGGTCAGAATCTCCTGTCCCTGCTCAGCTCACATGGATTCCCTTAGTCTGAGTGCTAGCCTTAGAATTCTGATCTGAACTTAATATGGCTCCGCTTAACTTCGTGGTGTGCATCTAGGTTAAATTAGACTTAACCAAACTTCTGTTTTGCAGAAAAGGTAGGGCCGGAAAATATACTGGGTACTTGCATATACCTTTTAACCTTAACAAAGCCTTTTGTCCCAAACAAGTTGGGGTAGGCTAGATATGAAACCCTGTCACGAGGACTTCTCAGGAGGTCACCCATCCTGGTACTACTCTCGCCCAAATGGGTTTCATATCCATGGGGACTGGCTAGTTTTTACGTTGGCTCGCCAAGCCTATCACAACCCTTAGATATGAAACCTTTCATGAGGACTTTCCAGGAGGTCACCCACCCTAGTACTACTCTCGTGGGTTTCATATCCATGGGACTGGCTAGTTTTTACGTTGGCTCGCCAAGCCTATCACAATACAAAAATATATATTTAAAAAGGTGTTCAAATGGATTGTAACCGATCAGAAAATTGGGGAGTCTATATTTTCCAAGGCCAATGACCCATCAAGACATATTCATGTATGTAATATTGGCACCACTTTTCAAAATTGAGGGCTTCACCACCAAAGATTAATTTGTTTCTTCTGACCCAAATGCTCCATGAGGAAGCGATTATTATTTCCATGAAAAAGGGGCATTTACAACTTGACTTGATATCCCTAAAAGCTTCATACACCAATAGATTTGTATGATCTTCTTAGGCAAATATAATCTCAACATCTTTGAGAAGTACATGGGCTAGAAAAGATGCTGGAGGGTTTCCTCGACATTGCAATTGTGCAAGGCACAGTTATAGGAATGGGTCGCAAATTTCTGTCTTTTGAGAAAATTCCTTGTATTTAGTAGGTCAGAAGCAATAGCCAGAAGAAACCTTATGGTTAAACTGGCATCAATTGTCTCATAGCCAGTTGAAATGTGGTGGGATTGTTTCATGCCATGCAATAAGCTTGTACGGCTTTGAATTTTCTAAGCAGAGATATACCTACACACAAGCAACTTTTAGGGATTTATGGTGTACCACAAATTTGAAAAAAAAAATATACACGTTGTATTACAAAAGTTTCATGTCTTGCAGCTTTTAACTTGGTGGTGTGCATCTAGGTTAAATAGACTTAACGAAACTTCTTTTTTTATAGAAAAAGGTAGGGTCGAATATATACTGGGTACTTACATATACAAAAATTCAAAAAAAATAAAAAGGTGCTCAAATGGATTATACCAATCAGAAAACTGGGAAGTCTATATTTTCCAAGGCCAATGACCCATCAAGAAAAATGCATGTATGTAATATTGGCGCCACTTTTCAGAAGTAAGGGTTTCATCACCAAAGATTATTTTTCTTTCGACCCAAATGCTTTCCATGACAAAAGGGGCATTTCCAACTTGACTTTCATATCACTATAAGCTTCATTCATAAACCAATAGATTTGTATGATCTTCTTAGGAAAATATAATCTCAACATCTTTGAGAAGTACATGGGCTAGAAAAGATCTTGGAGGGTTTTTTCGACATTGCAATTCTGCAAGGCATAGTTATAGGAAGGGGTCATAAATTTCTTTCTTATGAGCAAATTCCTTATATTTAGTAGGTCATGAAGCAATAGCCAGAAGAAACCTTATGGTTAAACTGGCATGAACGCAAGGGAGCAATAGCGCTGTGCTCACGCAAGGGGTATAGACGCCCGGGTAGGCAGCAGTTTGTCAACAACCATAATTACGGAGGTTCGAGAGGTGGATTCAGAGGTGGAAACAGAAACTTCAGGCCGGTAGGTGGTCGTTTCCCTCGTCAACCTACTGGTACTATGCCTGCGCAGAATTCTGGAACAGAGGGGAATAAGCCTGCACTGCGTAAGGTGACAGTGATCTCGGAGGCGGCTGATCAGGTGCCCAAGCAAGTTGCACCTGCTACCAGCATGCAGATAGAGGTGGCCTCAAAGGAGGGGGCGGATGGAGCCTATAAAGGAGCTAAGAAGGCGGACAAAACACTTTGTTTTAGATGCGAGTACACCGGTCACTTTGCTACTGAATGTAAAGCTGAACTATGTATCTATTGTTCGAGGGCCACGCACGAGGCGAAGGATTGCCCCCTACTATCTATGCCAAAACCAACAGCGATCACATACGGACTGTGTCGTAGCGAGTTGCTTTTCTATGAGGTGGAGGTGTCGGATGAGCTGAAGTTTAAGCATGACAGTGGCAAGGTCGGACGTATTTCAGTGGATGGGGGGTCTATGTCAATTCAAGAATTGATTAAAGAATTAGAGTGGATTGTGCCGGGTGACAATCAGTGGGATATTACTGCAGCTGAAAATAATTCGTTCAAGGTTATCTTTCCTTCAAAGGCAGACCTTGTTAGGGTGACAAGGATTAAAAACATACAAGTTGAGAATTCAGAAAAGTATCTTCTCTTTGAAGATTGGTTTGAAGCACCGGTTGATAAATTTCATTTTGATGAAACTTGGGTATTGGTTCGTGGGTGCCCATATAAGCTAAGATGTGATTATCTGGCTTTGTTTGCTGTTGGTTCTTTAATTGGAAAGGCTAAAGAGATTGATATGGTGTATACAAGGAAGCATGGGGTTGTACGGATGTATGTACAGGTGACAAGGAAGTCTTTTATTCCTGCTGGTACGGATCATACCTACGATGGTGACGGATATGTTATTACTTTTGAGGTTGAAGATAGTAAGAAAAAAGCAAAGCTTACAAAAGAAGATGTTGACATGAATGATGCTGATCCGGATGCCGATGAGAATTCAGAGAAGGAGAAGCAAGACGAAGCTAAAAATACTGAGCATGCTGCACATGAAGGTGGGAAAATCTGAGTCTGCTTTGGGCGCCAAGGGGTCGGATGTTTCCACTGGTAAACAGTTACCAGTTATTCAATTCGGCTCGGTGGACTTCACTGCTCTTTCAAAATCTGAGCGTTTTTCGAAGAGTGTACAACCACGCAAGCTTTGGAGTGATAGGGTGGAGGAGGACGAGGAGAGCTTGCCCTCACCCATTGCTAAATCTGCACCCCAGCTTCAGTGTCCAATAGTGTCACTTCACTTGAGGCTGCTGTCTCTGCCGCGGCAGGAGATGATGATGGTTCGCCTGCTGCTGCTTCTGTCGGTCCAGTTTGTTCTCTGGATTTTGGGGCCGAGGCCATGAATGGAGGGTCGTCGTCTACTCCTCCATCTCCACCAGTCTCGCCGGAGAAAGCTCTAGCTACGGCTGTCTCTTGGATGTCCTCGGGGGTGAATAGTTTTGCGGTCACTCCCCCGGTCAAGCTTAGGATAGCTTCGCCACAATATGGTAGTCCGAAATCTTCTGCAACTTTCGACGCCTCGTCGCTAGCTTCTGGTTCGTCGCTGCAGTGTAGTCCAGTAGGGAGTACAGGACGCCAGACTGCTCCTTCAGCTCGCGTGACCTCTGTCAGTCCAGGAGGGACTGCGGGCACCACACCTGTTTATTCATCTGTGCAAGGGTCGCCACATACTCCAGGAGGGAATGTGTGTCGCGACCGCATGCCTCTTCAAGCGGAAGGGACTGGTGTTTTCCTAGGCGGCAGATATTCGCAGACAGAGGTGATCGCTTTTGGCGGAATTTCTGAAGATCAAGCGAAGAATGTGCGCTCAAGTGCACGCTTTCAAGCCCAAGCAAACGCTGATGACACGCAGTTGGTGAGAGCCCAGAAGAGGGCAAACCAGCGGGATGAGTACACCGAAGCAGGTTATTCCAATGGCTACGCATTGGATCCGTTCGTGGTCTTACCTACAATCAACGGAAAAGCGCAACGAGATGGATATTGGGTGCAACCGACTGGATACGGTGGCACGGGACTTATACAACCAGTGCAGCTGGCGTTCTGATCTTAGGATAACATGTTAATGCAGAGTCATTCATGTTTGTCTTTGCTCTTTAGATGGTTGATACATGTATCGACTTTGTGTGATCCATGAATCTCTTGTAATGACGGATTTTTAATAAGTTAATAAAGGCCGTATGCATCAATCGATGCAGAGGCTGGGACTGCCCCTTTTCTAAAAAAAAAACACGACATGATGATCATTTAACAATGGGTGTTTGCTAGAGAGGCAGATAAAAGAGCCTCCATATATCATGTGAAATGACTTGTCAGGCATTTAATGAATGGTAATAGGTTCATTGGATTTCATGGAAAAAATGTGTATGCCCAAGAATCGAGGAGGAATGGGCTTTCGTGATTTTGAAGCTTTCAATCAAGCATTGCTTGCAAAGCAAGCGTGGCGGATCCTTACAGTGCCTAGCTCGCTATGTGCAAGAGTGCTCAAGGTTAGGTATTTCAAGAATTCAGACTTGCTTCACGCCGGGTGCCCGGGTCACGGATCTTTCTCTTGGCGCAGTATTCTGTACGGGCGTGATCTGCTAAGGGCTGATTTGGAGGATTGGAGATCGTTCATCGGTTGATGTGTGGAGAAGTAGCTGGATACCGAGGGCGGGATCCCAACGTCCTCTTGGACGCAAGCCAGAGGCACCGGCCTCCATGCCCAAAGTATCCGAGTTCCTGACTGCTGATGGTCTGGGTTGGGATGAACAAAAGCTGCGTCAGTTATGTATGACTTCGATGTTGATGATGTGAAGAAGATCCCTGTTGGTGGCCCGGGGTTGGAGGACTACCTGGCCTGGAACTGGACCAAGAATGGGCTGTTCACAGTACGCTCGGCTTATCACCTAAAAATGCAGCAAAAGGAGATAAACAATTGCGGCAGAGGCTGCTCTGACTCTGTTGAAGCTCACAAGGGATGGCTAGCGCTTTGGAGCGCAAATGTTCCAGGGAAGGTGAAAGTTCACATATGGCGGCTGTTGAAGAATGGACTAGCTCTCGGTCTTGACCTACAGAGGAGGAAAATTAAGCTGGGAATTGTCTGTGTGGCATGTGGGCGGGAGGAGACTGCCCTCCATCGCTTTTGGCACTGCCCACATGCTAGACAGGTCTGGAAACGTTTCCGGGGTCTTTCGGAAAGCTGTATTCCACTCCCTCCGGATAATGTCCATGATCAACGTGATCTTCTTCATTGGATGCTTGATTGGTTCAGTGGTGCAAAGGATTCAGATATTGAGGCTACCATGATGACGTTGTACCAATGTTGGTTGGCGCGAAACGACGCTCGAGAGACAACCAGAATTGATGATCCAGAAAGTATAGCGAGGCGATCCATTCATCTGCTGGAGGAATCGCGCAATATTCAGTCCCCTGCTCCAGTCAAAAGCCCCAAGCCGATCGAGCGCTAGCTCCCTCCGGCTGAGGGGTGGAAAAATCAATGTAGACGGAGCCATGGCGAAGGATTCTAGCAAAGGCGGTGGAGGTGGAGGTGTGGTCGTGCATGACCACGATGGACGTTTCCTTGCAGGAGCGAGCCATTTTTTCCCCTCCCTGCATGATCCGGAGGACGCCGAGATGAGGGTTTGCAAGGCTGCAATCGAGCTGGTTCGGAGACTGAAGTTGAAGAGGATCGTCCTGGAGACGGACAATGTGGCTGTGGCGTCAAAATTGTCAAGCCAGGAGAAGGATAGGTCCATGCTGGGACCGATGGTGGAAGACATCAAAGCGGCATTCAAGGAGTTGGATGATTGCTCGATCAAATGGGCACGGCGTACTGCTAATAAAGCTGCTCATACGTTGGCGAAGGAAGGCTGCGGTTTAGAATTAAACAATGTTTGGTTTCTGCCTCCGCTAGATTGTATTAGGAACATCTTAACCCAGGACTTGTCTGGGATTGAATAAAATCGCAGCAATTTAATCTCAAAAAAAAAGCGAAGGTAAAAATGAGGATAAATTTCACTCATAGACCTGTCCTCCCATATATTCTTGCGACAGCGAGTGCCACATTGCTCTGCTTCACTTCACAGTTCACACTGGCTCTCCTACCCTACCCGGGAGAGAGTGCCGTTTACTACTAGCAATTTCAGTTCCTGCTTCGAATCGCCGATCGAGAAAACAATAGAAGCGAAGTATGATCCTTACGCGGTATCCCGGAGGAGGGAGAGGACGCTGTGGTCGAGGGCGCCCTCGCCCCAGAATACCTCGCACCGCCCCTGCACCTAGCCCACCCAACCCTTTGCCGTAGGCAGCAGCGCCGCTCACATTGCTCTATTTCGCAGTGCGACAGCGAGGGAAGCATTGCAGGGGTCAATTGGAAATAGCAGTGGCAAGCGCCTCAGCGTTCTGCTTCACTTCACAGTGGCTCCCCTACCCGGGAGAGAGTGCGGGTTACTAGTTAGTTACAGGTAAAAGCAATCTAATCATTTTTTTTATAGAAATGGAAAAGCAATCTAATCGTGGGAGTTGTGTAGCAATTTCCATTTCTGCTTCGAATCGCCGATTCAGAAAACAAGATAAGCGAACTCGAGAGAAGCGAATTAGGATCCTTACGATGTATCCCGGAGGAGGGAGAGGACGCTGTGGTCGAGGGCGCCCTCGCCCCAGAATGCCTCGCACCGCCCCGCGCTGCGCCTGACGGCCTCCCGCGCCATCCTGTTGAGGTCGACGACGCGGCGGGAGGAGACGGCCCGGCCGTCGCCGGCGTGGAAGCGCAAGTCGACGCGGCGCCACAGCTCGGGCTCCTCCCGCGCCGCCCGCGCCCAGGGCCCGCACACCTGCGCGGCCCCCATGAGGATGTCCACGTGGCCCAGCCTGTGGAGCACGGTCAGCAGCGCGTCCCGCGGCAGCTCCGCCCAGTCCCTCGTCGCCTCCTCCGGCACCGGCGGCGATTCTTGTTCTTGGTGAGACGACGATGAAGAGGCCATGGCTACGGCGCGCGACGATGCGGTACCGGCACGACGTGGAAACTCGAGATGAATCGCCACGGCGCCGTGCTAGCTTGGTCAAGTGCTCTAGTAGGCAGTAGCCAGCTGCTGTACGTACGGCGATGTAACCGAGATCTGTGACGAGGACGTCGGCCGTCGACATCTATCCATCGCTCGAGGGTGGAGGTGGACAACAAGTACAAAAGTCCAAATCGCCTCTGAGTCACGTCTGACTAGAAACAAGACAAACGGCCGGCCCACGTCTCTTCACATGGCGCGCCCATCACTAAATCTGGAGTAAATTACACAAACATACCACAATTGGCGGCCAAACCACGAGTCAGTACCAACTTTGCTGATTTTTTCGTGTCAGTACCATTCTTGAGGCGAGGAGCAACAGATAGCGCACAAGGGCTGGTTTAAGCTGCTGATGACGTTCTGACGGCGGCGACATTGCTGCCGGTGGAGGCGGCTCGAGTGCTGGATCTGGAAGCAGCATGGACGACCTGGACGAGCTGTGGCCGCCGCCGTCGGTGGCATCGAGGGCGGGCACGCTGCTAGCTCAGATGTGGGTGGCCAATCCGGCGACGAGCGAGCAGTGGACGACAGGATTCGGCGGCGTCGAGTAAGCATCGACTCCATTTTCTCTGTCCCCGTCCCTGTTGATTCCGATTTAGGGTTAGGGTTTCTAGTAGACAGTGACCAAATTTGGGGGATTTAGGGTTTGGGTTTCCAGATTAGAGGGTTTCCACTGAATCTATTTATATTGCGTTGCTTTGTAGTTTGGATCCTGAGGTTTGGGAAGTGCGAATTCATTTCGATGGACTGGACAATCTGGAGAGGAAAATTGGCCGTGATGATGTCACCTTCATGAATCTGCTTGCTCTAATTGAGACCCAGGGATATAGTATTAGAGATTCTATTTACTGCAGAAAGGGTGCTGTTTTGGAACTAGTTGACAACAATGAAAAAATATATGAACTGCTAGAGTATTTCAATTCAAGCAAAAAATCTGAATTTTACTGTCAAGAGGTGCAGAGCTGCTGCACCATGTGCTGCTCCACCTTGTGCTGCTCCACCATCTCAGGCATCATGTGCTGCTGCATCAGCTAGCATAATTGAGTACACAGAACCAGTTGTGTATGATTTGAGTGCCCCTCCTGTTTATGTTGTTGATGATGAAGGATATGTAGTAGAAAGTGAAGGAGGAACTGTGGGCAGTCAGACTGAAGCTAACCCTTATTTGTGCACGCAAGAAAGCATATATGTTGACAAGGGGAAGGCAATAGAGGTGCCACATGATGAAGAAATTGGGTCAGATTCAGACTTTGACATGGGAGAGACAGATTTTGCTCTTAGGGAAGAAATTAGGAGCAAGGAAGATGAAGAACTTGCTGAGAGGATGGAGGAGCTGAGGAGGAGGAGAGAGGACCCCCTGCTGCACTGTGAAGGTGATACTGACATAGAGGATTTGTTTGTACCAGAAGATGAGCCAGCTAGTGAACAAGCCAGTGAACAAGCAGCACCAGCACCTGAACCTGTCATTGAAGCAAAGAAGAAGAGAACTAAGAAAGTGAGACCAGGCCTGTCGTGGTGGGAATCACGCAGATGCCACGGGGTGGCTTATTCTGGGGCCGAACGGGTGCTTGTGGATTCGGGGAGGGATTGCGCGGTGGAACCGCACACGAAGAACACACGAAGAACAATGCAAGAACAACCAAACCAAGAACAAGAAAAGCACACCGCGATGTACCCTGCTTCGGGGCCCTTCTTGTGAAGGTAACTCCCCTACTGCAGCACTAGCCTACTCTCTTTATATCTCAATGGTGACAAGTACAAAGTGCTCCTTGAGCTGTATCAAGTAACAATGGTGAGAGCTCTAGGATGAAGATGAAGGCACAGGGGGAAATGAGCTCTCGGGGTCTCTCCTCCTCCAGAGAAAGTGGTGGTGCTGTATATAAAGCTTGGCCGGATTACTTCTTTGCCCCTGGCTCAGTGAGGTAATGGCATTGCCCTGTCAGTCCAACGGCAGGCTAGTACTCCACTTCGGGTAATGTCAGGCGTAGCTCACCGGGGTCTAAGCCGTAGCCCCTTCCCGAATTGGCTGGGTCAGCGCCTAGGTCCTCGTGATCCAGGAAACCCGTGGCTTTACCTCGCTGGCTTCTGCCAGGCTTCGGGCCTTGAGCTCTGGAGAACGTCTTGTCCATCCTTTCCTTCGTCTTCTAGCCCTTGTCTTCAGGATCTCCACGTCCTCTTCTTATCCTCTCCCGAAGATATTTATGATGACTCGTATAAGGATGTCCCGGCATCTGCGGAGAGTGATCCCGTTAAGGATGTCCTGGTATCTGCGGAGAGTGATCCGGTTAGGGATGTCCCGCCGCCTGCGGAGAGTGATCCGGATAAGGATGTCCCGGCGTCTGTGGAGAGTGATCCGGTTAAGGATGTCCCGGCGTCGGCGGAGAGTGATCCCGTTAAGGATGTTCGGGCGTCGGCGGAGAGTGATCCCGTTAAGGATATCCCGGCGTCTGTGGAGAGTGATCCGGTTAAGGATGTCCCGGCGTCGGCGGAGAGTGATCCCGTTAAGGATGTTCGGGCGTCGGCGGAGAGTGATCCCGTTAAGGATATCCCGGCGTCTGTGGAGAGTGATCCCGTTAAGGATGTCCCGGCGTCGGCGGAGAGTGATCCCGTTAAGGATGTTCGGGCGTCTGCGGAGAGTGATCCCGTTAAGGATATCCCGGCGTCTGTGGAGAGTGATCCCGTTAAGGATGTCCCGGCGTCGGCGGAGAGTGATCCCGTTAAGGATGTTTGGGCGTCGGCGGAGAGTGATCCCGTTAAGGATATCCCGGCGTCTGTGGAGAGTGATCCCGTTAAGGATGTCCCGGCGTCGGCGGAGAGTGATCCCGTTAAGGATGTTCGGGCGTCTGCGGAGAGTGATCCCGTTAAGGATGTTCCGGCTCGGTGGAGAGTGATCCCGTTAAGGATGTTCGGGGAGCTTCGGTCAAAGCAACAACTTTGGGTACCCGGGGTCACACCCCCGACAGTAGTCCCCGAGGCTGTGGGGGACTCGCAGAGTCGCGCACAGACTTACAAAAACAAATAACTGTACCAGAAACCTCCTGCACCGTACAGCCTTGCCTTTCAGGCCAAATGCGACATCCGGTTGACCGAGCTCACCCGAATCAACAACGAGATGGACAATTTGTACTGGAAATATGTTGCCTGAATGGTCACCATTATATGTCGGTTCTTAGCCCTCCTGGCTTTTACCGAACTCGGATGCCACCAGCGTCGGCTAGCCCTCCTGGCTTTTACCGAATTGAGATGCCGCCAGCGTCGGTTAGCCCTCCTGGCTTTCACTGAACTCGGATGCCGCCAGCGTCGGTTAGCCCTCCTGGCTTTTACCGAATTGGGATGCCGCCAGCGTCGGTTAGCCCTCCTGGCTTTTACCGAACTCGGATGCCGCCAGCGTCGGTTAGCCCTCCTGACTTTTATCGAATTGGGATGCCGCCAGCGTCGGTTAGCCCTCCTGGCTTTTACCGAACTTCGATGCCGCCAGCGTAAGCTGAACCGTCATAAACCTGCAAGTATGTATCTCATATGTCTCGGTATCTCGGCCCCTCTGGGCATATCACATATGTCTCGGTACCTCGGCCCCTCTGGGCATATCACATAACTTTGTACCTCGGCCTCTTTGGGCATGTCACACATGTCTTGGTACCTCAGCCTCTTTGGGCGTATCACATATTTCGGTATGTCGGCCTCTTTGGGCATATCACACATGTCTCGGTACCTCGGCCTCTTTGGGCGTATCACATATTTCGGTATGTCGGCCTCTTTGGGCATATCACACATGTCTCGGTACCTCGGCCTCTTTGGACGTATCACATATTTCGGTATGTCGGCCTCTTTGGGCATATCACACATTTCGTATGTCGGTTTTAGCCACTTCGGGCGTATACCGACATAGATGTCTCCAGCCACTGCTGGACTGACATATAACCTGCAAAAACATATCTCAAAGATTGCCTCTCGCTAATAACCATAAACAAAGATCTGGTATGCAAATGATGCCATGATACGCTGACAAACAGAATAAACAGCGATGTGGGATATGGAATGATGTCATGATATTGTGACAAACCGAAATAAACGCGATCTGGGATGGGGAATGATACCGTGATACTGTGGTAAACCGAGATAGACGGCGATCTAGAGAGTACCGATAATGCTAGGATATCTTGGACGATTTTGAGATAGCCAATATAACCATGATACCTTGGATTTCAATTATGATCTGGATGACCAAAATGACCCGGATTACAAATATGACCCGGATTACAAATATGATCCGGATTTTCAATATGATTCGGATTACCAATATGACCCAGATTTCCGATGTGATTCGGATTACCAATACGACCCAGATTTCCAATGTGATTCGGATTACCAAGCTCCTCGGAACTCTGAAATACTTCGGATTTCCAGGATACCTCAGTAACGAACATTCTCAACAAAACCGATGTCACCTTTCAACGTTAGTCCAACATACATATCATGAAGAATAATTGACGGAAATAACCATTATACTAACCGAGGCAAACTAGCTATAGCATTTGATAGAAAACGAATTTAACAGCAGACACTATGCACAAAAAACTAGACTCGGTTACAACGAGTCCCCGAGTTACTCTTCTTAACTAGGAGAAGGTGCAAAACAGACTGTCTACCCAGTCCCCGGGTCAAGACATCTTGTCCCGGGGGAAACACTAGACAAAAAGCGAAGAGACAGTCCCCGAGAAACTTTTGAGACAAAACTAAACTGGACTGGCTATCCAGTCCCCGGGTCAAAACATTTTGCCCACGGGGAAAACAACTAAGCTAGGTACGAAGGGGCAGTCCCCGAGGTACTTTTGAAATTAACCACTTGCGTGTGGTACAAAACCAAATACTGTAAATACTTACATTGTATTGTCGGTGCAGATTGGATGTAGGCGTACAAGTGGGTCCAGTCTAGACATCAAACTGGTGAGATGCTAGACACGGATAGCCTGGATGCAATTGAGTCGAATGCGCTGTCTGTAGACTAAATAGCGCAAGCGATGGAAGAAAACTGCAGGGGTGGAACCGGGTATGTCTCACTCGGCCCACCAAATGGAGCCGAGACACCACCTTTTTATCCTGGACCGGAATACATTTTTTGATGTTTAGCCCGGATCACTCTGTCCGAGTCATTTTTCTGAGCCAACACATGCCCACTACAGCCACCATTGATTCTAATCTCGGCAATTATTTCTTGGCCGACACAGGCTTATCCTCCTTATCAGCTTGCTCTGACCGAGCTAGCACATTTATATCGGCATCCTTTTTTATGCTACTCGGCTGCAGACATAACTTACTCGGCCAGACCACAGGCTTCTCGGCCAGGCCACGCCAACATTCTTTTTTCTATTTCCTATACTACTGCCGAGATCCCCATGACTCGGCTAGTCCAACTCCACAAATCTCACTTCCTCTTATTTTTTCTTTCTTTCTTTTCTCTTCCTACTATCCGGTCAACCAACATAAGCAGTACCCGGTTTGGCTGCCTCCAACTCTCTCTCCTCTTATTCTTTTTTCACTCAACTGCCGACATACACTACGTGCCGGTCCACATACACTGCACCATATTTTTCTTTATCTTCTTCTTTTCTCCTGTACGCGTCCTCTTTCTTCCTCACGCCTCTACTCTTTCCCTTTCTCTATTCTTTTCTTTTTCTATTCGGTTGGGAGCAGCCGACAGCTAACTCGGACAGGCCAGCGCCATATACTACTTATCCGTCTTTCCTTTTCTCTGTTGCCGACATACCACAACTCGGTCAAGCCCAGGGGCGCGGCGAGGAAGTGCGACAGCGTACGCGCGCTATGCAGGCCACCAACCCGGCCACCAGTTTCCTTCTCTTCTTGTTATTTCTAAAGCCGACGTATACGTGATGCCGGCTTGCATAGCTCGATGCTGACCCCAAGCAGTGAGCGCCTGATACGCACTGATTCGGTCGATCCGCGGCAGGGCCACGGTGACAGCGTCAATGCAGAACCTCCGGACAGAGCGGGAACGACGGCACGGACGCCGCAGTCCCCGGGATTCGTTGGAGCCGCTGGTGTCGGTGAAGAAGATGCGAACGCGCGGAGGCGATGGCGACGTCGAGCCTCCGGGCCTCGCGGGAGCGGAGTTGATGAAGAAGGTCCCGTCCGAATTTGACCCAGCAAGCGCCACTATCAGCCCCACGGTGGGCGCCAACTGTCGTGGTGGGAATCACGCAGATGCCACGGGTGGCTTATTCTGGGGCCGAACGGGTGCTTGTGGATTCGGGGAGGGATTGCGCGGTGGAACCGCACACGAAGAACACACGAAGAACAATGCAAGAACAACCAAACCAAGAACAAGAAAAGCACACCGCGATGTACCCTGCTTCGGGCCCTTATTGTGAAGGTAACTCCCCTACTGCAGCACTAGCCTACTCTCTTTATATCTCAATGGTGACAAGTACAAAGTGCTCCTTGAGCTGTATCAAGTAACAATGGTGAGAGCTCTAGGATGAAGATGAAGGCACAGGGGGAAATGAGCTCTCGGGGTCTCTCCTCCTCCAGAGAAAGTGGTGGTGCTGTATATAAAGCTTGGCCGGATTACTTCTTTGCCCCTGGCTCAATGAGGTAATGGCATTGCCCTGTCAGTCCAACGCAGGGCTAGTACTCCACTTCGGGTAATGTCAGGCGTAGCTCACCGGGGTCTAAGCCGTAGCCCCTTCCCGAATTGGCTGGGTCAGCGCCTAGGTCCTCGTGATCCAGGAAACCCGTGGCTTTACCTCGCTGGCTTCTGCCAGGCTTCGGGCCTTGAGCTCTGGAGAACGTCTTGTCCATCCTTTCCTTTGTCTTCTAGCCCTTGTCTTCAGGATCTCCACGTCCTCTTCTTATCCTCTCCCGAAGATATTTATGATGACTCGAATAAGGATGTCCCGGCATCTGCGGAGAGTGATCCCGTTAAGGATGTCCTGGTATCTGCGGAGAGTGATCCGGTTAGGGATGTCCCGCCGCCTGCGGAGAGTGATCCGGATAAGGATGTCCCGGCGTCTGTGGAGAGTGATCCGGTTAAGGATGTCCCGGCGTCGGCGGAGAGTGATCCCGTTAAGGATGTTCGGGCGTCGGCGGAGAGTGATCTCGTTAAGGATATCCCGGCGTCTGTGGAGAGTGATCCGGTTAAGGATGTCCCGGCGTCGGCGGAGAGTGATCCCGTTAAGGATGTTCGGGCGTCGGCGGAGAGTGATCCCGTTAAGGATATCCCGGCGTCTGTGGAGAGTGATCCCGTTAAGGATGTCCCGGCGTCGGCGGAGAGTGATCCCGTTAAGGATGTTCGGGCGTCGGCGGAGAGTGATCCCGTTAAGGATATCCCGGCGTCTGTGGAGAGTGATCCCGTTAAGGATGTCCCGGCGTCGGCGGAGAGTGATCCCGTTAAGGATGTTCGGGCGT
Source organism: Poa pratensis (assembly GCA_947311845.1). NCBI lineage: Eukaryota > Viridiplantae > Streptophyta > Magnoliopsida > Poales > Poaceae > Poa > Poa pratensis. Next base: position 40,140,173 of record CAMZMU010000066.1, on the reverse strand, counting down.
CGGCGGAGAGTGATCCCGTTAAGGATATCCCGGCGTCTGTGGAGAGTGATCCCGTTAAGGATGTCCCGGCGTCGGCGGAGAGTGATCCCGTTAAGGATGTTCGGGCGTCTGCGGAGAGTGATCCCGTTAAGGATGTTCCGGCTCGGTGGAGAGTGATCCCGTTAAGGATGTTCGGGGAGCTTCGGTCAAAGCAACAACTTTGGGTACCCGGGGTCACACCCCGACAAGGCCCCACTGTCAGGTCTCACTCCAGTGTGGTTATTGATGATGTAGTTAACTACATACCCTCATCAGATGAAGAAGAAGGTGGATTTTTAAAAGACAGTGATGATGATGGTTTTGAACCACTATCCTGGGTGCTACCAAAGAGAGGAAAAAGTAGAGCAAAGAAGAGGCCACCAAGAATCTGGTATGATGAGAAGAGGTTGCAGGCACATGAGCAATTGTGCATGAAAATGTGCTTCAGAGATGTGGAACAGTTCAGAAATGCATTGATTAACTTACACATAGCACAAAGCAGGAATTATATCTACCACAGGAACTCCAATAAAAGAGTGAGTGTGCAGTGCATAAATGAGGACTGTCCTTTCCACTTAGTTGCATCTTGAGCTTATCTTGGTTAACATGGTGTGCTTTCAGAAGATTAAATAGAGCATACTCCAGCTTTTTCTTTTCCTCCTTCAATGCTTTCTTCTCCAGCTCCAGCTTATTGTTCTCCTCCACCATCTCTGCCACCTTAGCCTCAGCTTCAATCCTTGCTTTATCACATTCTCCAATAAAAGAGTGAGTGTGCAGTGCATAATAACCAAGCTATTAACACTGACTAATAAACAGAAACATGGACTAACTAATAAACAGAAACATGGACTGCAAGAACTTACGTTCTCAACTGCGCACGCCAGAAAACGTCTCCCTGTGTTCCTTCCTTGATAAGCTACTAATTTCTCCGGCAATTCATTGTGGACGCAGCAACGGTACGTTGAACCCACAGCAATGCCGCACCAGGTTGGATCCTCGATGGTGCCGGGAATAAATCCCCCCTCCGGATACTAAGAATTGACCAACAGACAAGAAAATCGAGGCTCAATCGATGGAATTTCAAATTCCCAAATCGGAACCCTAACCCTAGCTAAGAACCCTAACCCTAGCCCCAGATGTGAAAAATGACTTACCTCAGCACTCAACGGGCCCTCGCTCGACGTCTCGCCGTCGCTCCAGCTCGGCATCTCGACGGCGGCGGCGGCGGCAATGCAGGTACGGCGGGGAGTGGCGGCAAAGCTCGTCGGGCTTCGTCCGGCTTGGAAGAGAGGAGTGGAGTGAGCGAGTGGAGTGAGGACTGGCTTTGACCAAGCGTGGGCACGGGCGCGCGACGGCGACGTCTAACGGCCGTTTGGCCACGTCAGCTCTGACAGCCGGCCCGGCCTGTCAGAACGTCATCAGCAGCTTAAACCAGCCCTTGTGCGCTATCTGTTGCTCCTCGCCTCAAGAATGGTACTGACACGAAAAAATCACCAAAGTTGGTACTGACTCGTGGTTTGGTCGCCAATTGTGGTATGTTTGTGTAATTTACTCCTAAATCTGGGCATAATTTGGTTTCAAACCGCCCAAACCGGCGGAGCAAGCCGCACCGCACCGCATCAGGTCTTGTTTAGGGGATCGGAGGGGATTATTTCGGATCTTAGAAAATCCCAAAAATTTCCAATATATCGTTTACTACTCCGGTTTTGTAAGGGATAATCCCCAAATATCTCCCACCAACCAATTCATTTTTGCCTAGATTGAAAACTCTAGGTCATGCTAGTGTATTTTTGGAAAATGGTATTTGAGGGGAAATGTGGGGATTGGGTAAAAGGAAGGGATTCACCAAATCCCCTCCAATCCCCAAACTTCCCAACCCCAGAAATACCCGAGGAGTAAACAAGGCCTCGGCGGTTTACTCCGGGTTCGAGTAAATAAACCGACTAAACCGAGATAAAACACTCTTTACATGGTTTGAGATGGGTTTGACCCGTCGAAACCGTCGAAACCGCGTCGCACGATCCCGTCAGACGCATCGCATCCGCATCTCATACTGGGCACGGCGTAGACGAGGGCACGGGCCGCACGGCGGTCGAAGGAGGCGAGGGGCGAGAGCACGACGGTCGGTGCCGCTAGGCTAGGAGCCGTGGCCCAGCGCGGCGGTTCACCTGGAACTGCGACGGAGCAGGGGAAGACGGGCGGCGACGGCGCCGTGGTTCCTCACTGGAATGGCTTCATAACTCACGGAGAAGCCGGGCAGGCGCGGGGGATTCCGGCGGCGGGGTTGCGCGAGGCCTGCCGACGGCGGGAAGGCGAGGTGGCGCGGGGGGAATTCCGGTGGCATGGTTGCGAGGCCTACCAACGGCGGGATCCACGGGGGCAGTAGCGTGTTAGGGACGGCGTCGCCGGTAGCTTCCGGGGACGCGACGAGGGGGTCCGGCCGGGGCGGCCACGGGACATGGCGGCGGCGACGAGGTCGTCCAGCCCGGGGTCGGGCACGACGGCGGCGAGGAGGTTCGGGTCGGTGGCGACCGTGGAGCACAGCGGCGGCCAACCGGCCAGCCTCCGTCGGCGCGGTGGTGGGGGGAAGCGGGGCAGGTGGGAGGTTGAAGATGGATCAGGTTTGGGATGAGGAAGAAGGTGGTTCGGTCAAGTGCGTGCATGTCCACGCCTCCACGCTGCCAAACCGTGCAAACCGGGAAACCAACCCAGACCGCACCTCCATATCAACTTGTTTGCAAGCGGTTTTAAACCAAGCCGACCCAGCTAGCACCGTGGCCAACGGTCTGGTTTGAGGAAACTGCTCAAACCTGTTAAGGCCCAATTCTTTTGGCGGCTTCTCCGAGAGGCTGCCCCTCCCCCTCCTTACTGGGAAAGCCGCCCCCAAAATTTAGGTAGGCTTCCAAAATAGGAACCTAACATTGAATTTGGAAGCCCTCTCAAATTTTGGGTGCGGCTTTCCCAGAAAGCTGGGGAGGGGCAGCTTTTCGCAGAAGCCGCCAAAAGAACTGGGCCTAAACTGAGAATGCCCAGGGTTACCCATCACTTGTGCTTCTCGCTTTTTCCTGCTTCCAAAGTGGCTAGTCGCTCGTTTAAAAGTATTTTCAGAAGTCGGTGCCATCGGGAAAGTGTTGTCGTAGCTCGAGTTAAAATTCCCACGTCATAGCATCTCCACCCGGGGCCTCCAAATATGTGTCCGGCACCCTCCAATCGAGGCCCAATTAGGGGGTGTCGGACATGTGTCCGGCCAAGTTTTCGACCACGCCCACAGCGGCGCACCCCAAAGGTCCGTCCTCCAAACGGTCCGAGGTGCCGACCAAACAACAAACACCTTGCGGGCGGAATCTAAACGAGATTTAACAAACTAAACCTAAACCACGTCGTTACCGGCTACACGCTACAACGTCTAGCCAACCACTACACGCGCCGGCGGCGAGAAGAGTTGCCGCTTCATGGCCTAGCGACGGGGAAGAAGATGCGAACCAAGCGCCGGAATCATCAACAGACTTGCATGCCTCGATGATCCGGTGCCGGAAGTTTCATCTGCTATTGTCGTCGGCTACAGCCTTTAGAAACCTCGGCCGTGGCTGAGGCTTCTGGTTTCGCAGCCGGCGCGTGGTGGGATTCGATCTACCGGCGGCGCGCCTGATGGGAAGCCTCGCTGGCTTCTCCTGGCGCCCCCTTCCACAGTGACGGCGACGCTGCTGACCAAGTTGCGCCTCCCGTTGGTAAGGGGAAATCGGGCAGCTCGGGGTCATCGTCGTCGTCGTCATCCTCGCCGTCCGATGCAGACAACTCTGGTGTTGGCTCCCGCGCGCCGGTAGGGAGGAAGTCGCCGACACAGCGCGCCTCGTACTCCACGTCCACCACGGTGTGCCAGTAGGGTGCCGAGATGGAGTACTTGGGGTCCAGCTTCTGCTCGTACGGCATCGCCTGCCACTTCCGCATTATGAAGTCGACGCGCTCCTTGCCGCTGAGCCGTGGCGCCACCGGAACATTGACGGTGTTCCTCGTCCACCCTTCGGGAGGGACACGTCCTCCTCCACCCGCACGCTGTGGCGGCTGCACAGATGCGCGGTCTCCAGCGACACCACGTACGGAGGCGCGTTGGCTGCGTCCTCGAGCCACCGCTTACGTTCATACGCCTTGGCTATCTCCGCCTCCTCGTTGCGGCGACGGCGTTCCTCCATCTGCTTGCGGCGTTGCTGGCCACGGCGCTCGTTGCAGCGGCGAGCGCGTTCCGCCGAGAGGAAGTCGCGATGACGCCGGAGCTCGCGCTCCTCCGGCGTCTCGCGGTTGCCCGTCATGCTTGGCGGCCGATCTGCTGGTGGTGAGTTGGGAGAGGGGAGAAGAAGTGGTGTGGGAAGAGGAGGGCCGCGGCGCGCCGCATTATAAAGGCGGCTGGAGGAGCGGGGTTGGGTGGCCTGCATTAACGCCGAGCAGCGGTTCGCCTGGCCATGCATTGACGCCGACGACGCGTGTGCAGGGCGCCGCCGCTGGAAGCCGCAGCGACGCCAACACGTGGACGGCGCCGCTAGACGCATCGCTTCAGTCTGCGCCATGGCGTTTATTGCGTCGCGTCGCTCTGCGCCCGCTAGGGAAACGGGCGGGGCATTATTGCGAGGCGTGCTAACAGGCGAGCCGCCATCTCGTCGCCTCGCCATTAAACGCGGCGGAACGGTGTCCTGCACAGCCCAAGTTAACACGGGCGCGGGGCGATGTCTCTATGACGGGCGGGCCACCCCTGTCGGAGCCCATGTCTGCCCCATGTCCGGCACCCCCGAAAGGGCCTCCAAGTTTTGGAGGCCCTTTCGGGGGTGCCGGACACGATTTCGCTCGGGGCGACCCTTTGGGGGTGCCGCTGGTGGGCGATTTTGCCGTCCGGACCCCCATTGGGCCTTTGGGGGGTCATTTGGAGGCCCCCGGTGGAGATGCTCTAATGTCCGTCACCGCACGATTGGACCATCGCACTTGAGCTTGGCGCAAGTGCAAGTATCTCTGAGAGGGATCTCGTTTTTCCTGGCTTTTCCCCTCCCTTTCCCCTCCCGTGTCGCTCCCGCCCGGGTGGCACCGGAGGCAAACCCTAGCCACCGCCGGGCCGCGCCCCTCTTCCTCCCTCCCCTCCGCCTCCACCGGAGGACGCGGCCGGGCAAAGCTCGCACCGCCGACGGTGGAGGCAGGGTCTCTCTCACTCGTGCGCCTTGTCGCGAGGGCCGTCGGCCTGGGCGGCGGTGGTGGTCCAAGACGGCGTGGCGGCGCGTGGCGGCGCAGGGAGGGCACGTGGTGGCGGTGTTGAGGGCCGCGGTGGTGGCTGCTTCGCAAGGGGCGCGTCCTGCTGCCCGTGGTTGCGCATGGCGGCTGGGCCCGATCTGGGCCTACGCGGTTTTGACTAGGTGGACTTTGCGCCCCTAGTCAGGCCGTTTGTTTTTATCCACCTAGGTAGAAATGGACGCGAACAGACGAAATTGTAGTTGCCCTAAAAACACCAACCTTCTAAACCACAACATTATGGTGAAATTGGGTCACCCGTCACATGGCAAAAAACAAAAGATCAGTTGAATCGAAAAGAATGGGGCATCTGGGGGAAGAATCGTCGGCCGTTTTACACCCATCAGGAGATTCAAGATAAAGTCAGTGTAGACTAGTGCACGTGCACCGTCCAATGGAAGGACTCAGCTTCAGTGACTTGTAGTGCACTAGTCACCGAACGACTTGGGTGAATCTTGTCCCTATGTTTTAGATCCGACGGACAAGATTCATCCAAATCTGAAACTCGAGAATAAATCTTTTCAGAAAAAATCAAAAAAATCCAGAAATTCATAAATGTTTCGTTTTATATTATCCGAAAGTTTCATCCTATTTCGATTAATGATTTGCGTATAAATAGTGTTTTATGTTCTAAACTAAAAAAGTTATGTATTCACAAACCATTGGTCCAAATCAGATGAAATTTTCACAGAATAATTAGCGAAACATTTATGTTTCACTGAATTTTTTTTCGCTTTTTTCTGAATAGTTTTATTTTTGAGTTTCAGATTTGATGAATTTTGTCCGTCGGATCTAAAACGGAGGGACCAGATTCACCCAAGTCGTTCGGTGACTGATGCACTACAAAAGTACAAAGCTGAGTCCCCAATGGAATCTGTCAACGATGCCTAAGCGGTCAACCAAGGCCTGGCTTTTCCAGCGACGTTAGTCACAATGCGAGTTTGCTGTCAGCCACCGCTGCGGAGCTGCTCCAGTTGTTTGTCCTCCAGGATTTCCATTCCCCCTCGGCTTTCTCCATCAGATGAATAGCTGAATCTTGGTTGGAAAATTGGTTAGGTGATGCGTTCTTCTTCTTCTTCTTCTTCTTCTTCTTCCTTTCCATCCTCATGAATCTGCCCCCTCTTTCTTTCGACTAATTTTGTCCAATGGTTCCTGTACGACAACTGTTGACTTTAGTTGATGTCTTCAAGACAGTTTCTGTCTATAGATCTATTGGGTATCTTGCTAAAAGATCCGGTGTAGTGCCTACCCGTCGAATTGTATGTACGGAGTAGTTTCCTACCCTAGGCTTGTTCAGTTCTTGGATGGTTTCCCGCTGCCATCCTAATCATAGTAACTTTGTAAGCCATGCTTTCGTACGGACTTATGTCTTTTTTTGCTTCCTCCAACCCTCTGAAACCTGAAGGAGCCTTCTCAGTTTCGAATGCCCTCGCTAGTGCTTAATGTATGTAGAATTGCATGTCGTTTCCACTTTTCACATTTCAAAACGGCCCCTTTGTTCATTGAACACTTCTTTGAAAAAAAAGCAGTTAATCATTGTTTCTGTCATTTCGGAGAAGGGGGTTATTTGAACAACAACCGAACCACATTTTTTTATTGAACAGATGATTTTTTTGGACCATTATGAAAAAGTAAACGCTAAATGCATCTTTTTCATGATAAAAGTGCTAGAAGGAATGCCATCAGGCGCCTTTTATTGAGCGGAATCAAATCGATAATCTTGATTTTAGAATGCGGAAGTTCGATCTTGTGGGCATACTATTTATGACCAACACCAGCTACGATATTAATGTCAAACTGATATCGGTTCGTTAGTATGGAACTTCCTGAAAAATTAGTAATGTTCTAAATTATCGGTAACATATAATTTTTTCTTTTCTTTAAATTTAGTAAGAACACGTTGACCATGCCGTATCAAATCTGATTATCACATGACATGCTATGCTAAAATTGACGACCCTCCTTTTTCTTATGCTGCAGTTGACCATATATCGTCTGTTTCTCCTTTAACAAAAAGAAGCTGCAAGCATGACATTACTCAGTGCTGACGTTTTACATGACATACTGAAGCGTCTTGATGGTGCAGCACTAGCAAGAGCAGGATGTGTCTGTGCTGATCTCGGGACATATCAAGGGAAGAAGAGTTATGGGAAAATGCATGCCGATCTTTGTGGCCATCAACAGACCATGACAATGTTAGGAGCTTAATTATTTCTGTTGGTGGATTCAGGAAGTTCTATGCAGATTGTTCCACACTTATACTGAACAAAGATTTTCCTACGGTTCAGGCCACTAAAACTAACCTCTTTGCTGAAGAATGGGATGAGTATGACTGCTACTACTACGATTACACAGATGAACTTGAAAATGCCTTGCCTTCAGACTTTGTATCGCTGATTGATGTACAGTACAAAGATCGTGCGCTCTACTCAAATATCATATGGGGAATTCCCAGCTCGGATGGCGCAGATAGCTGGTTCAACAACTGCCCATTTCGGATAGATGTGTTTCATCACTTACCTGAAAATAATGACAACACTGATGGAGAGGTATTCCTGTCAACCATCAATGACTTACCATCTGTGGCCTCATTAGAACAAGAAAGGAAAGACGGGAAACTTTGGAGGGATCTGAATGATGGTATAAAGTTAAGCTGGATTATTGTCAACCAAAAGATGAAGCTTGCTGTTAACCTGTCAAGTTGGCACCCGCTAGGTGGGCAGAGGCACTGGCCGACAGATAGTGATTTCGTGCTACGGTTCGGTTCTGTCCTTCCGGCGAAGGAGGTCCTGCCATGTCAGGTAGCGAAATGCATTCTGCTGATGAAGTTCCGCGTGACCAGTACGGGGAGTGAAGGGACAGGGGAACCATCAATGCTCGCATTAACTGAATTGAACATGCAGATAGAAGATATGGAAGGCGTCCACCTCAACGGGCACCGCAGCCTCCTCGTCCTGAAGGAGGCAATGAGCTGCCACCGGAGCAGGAACTATGACGAGGTGCTGGATTCATGCCATTTGTACTTGAGGGCTCAGAGCAAGCTGAAAGAGGAGAAGATACGAAGCGAGTGCCGGTTTGACACGCTGTGTGTCGTCAGTGGCATCACAGTATTCGTTGCTCTCTGTGTCATGTGCTACAGAAAGTTTGACAGATTCTGAGAGGGGAGTCTCTGCATTTCAGAAGCGCTGCAATTTCTTGAGCACTTGTAGATATATAGAACTTACATTACTTTAGGTTATGAATTTACCTGTGTAACCAAGACTAGTGGGCAAAAAATAGTCACATCCTGTATGCATCTGTGCTTCAGACTTGTTAAAGTTATCCTATGAAATATAGCTCAATAGATTTGAATGGTACTGGCTCGCACTCTGATTTGTTTGCTGCAAGGTTGGTCTGATCATGATACATCCAGAACGTGAATATGAGACTACTATTATTACAGCATAGACACTGTAAACTGAAGTTAGAGAGTGCTCTTATAGAACAGTCTGCGACGGTGTATTTCTTGAGACAAATTCTGTCGGAGCATATTGTGTGTACTGGGAAGCATATTGTGTGTAGTAGGCACTTTTCATATACTAGTGTGCCTGAGTCCGCATTAGGGCCTCTAATAATCATGAAAAAATATGTAAAACACCCAAACAACAACATTAACACATCCTTCATATGTGGGAGAATTCAAAAAATTAATTCCAGCCACGAAGGAAGTCCTGAAGACAAGCCTGGGACAAGAGCTTGACTTCTGACGCGGAATTCCCAACCTCCCATCTCCAGAGTCCTCATTGTAGGGGTCTGCATTGATCCTTTGGAAATATGATGTGTCATTGTCGGACCTGAACAGTGCACGCTGGTTTGACTCCGAAGAGCGACTTTCGTTTAGGGTGCCGGCTGTGCCAAGCGATAACACCCTCGATACTACTAACACTTTTGGTGCATAAAGATTGCTCAAATCTGTCTGCTCCTTTTCTTTTGCATACACTAACTTCCTAAATATTTTTCTTTTCGGTAGAAGATCTGTTTGCATCATCAGTGTATATGCTCAGGTACTTTTCAAGTACAGCAAGTGTATCAATGAGCTGGATTTGTATGAAGTAGAATGAACGAAAATCATCAGCTTAACAGATCTTTGTACAAGAACTGCTACTCCTTAGAAGAGAGCAGTTAAAATAAGACTGATAAATACAAAAGTATTCCAAAATAAAATAAAATAAAAGAAGTCTGAACATCAAATTGTATCATACATCTTAGTGCTAATATAGCACGCCCTTCGAAAACATCGACAAGAATGCCCCTCTAGTGTGCACATGCATCGACCAGAACAAGCTCAGAGTGACTGATGTAGGGGCGGCCATTGGAGCCACGTAACGCAGATCATGTACAAAATAAAGAATACACTAGAAAACTTGGGAAATCAGCGGATAAATCAGCAGGTGATCTCGCATCTGGAACATGACAAGATTGCCTCAGACATGGGCTTTTGATGTGCCATGACACCAATCATGCAAGAGAAAACTAGGAATTTGTGCAGCCTCTGCATCCGGAGAAGGCTATGCCTCAGAAAAGATCGGCTTTTCTTTTCTGCAATTCTTGCTTCCACCTTGGCTGCTGGTTGAATTCCTCCTTGGTAACACCGAATACAGTCTGGAATTCGCTGTCCGATAAATAAGTCTGCAAAAGCAACACGGAATTAGCCTTCAAACCCGCCGATGAGCGCACACACCTCCGCTCATGCTACAGGTGGATCGTTTAGACTGAAGAATAGCTGGCAACCATAGTGAGAAAGTAAACATGACAAATAGAAGTAGATATAATGAGTATCTTCTGGGCTGAACAAACATCATATAATAGAAGGTTTTTTTTAAAGTCAATTCGTCGTTATTTTACGATTGCGTGGAGTTTAGCCATTTCACAAGATAAAAGAGATAATGATAGCACAGACTTTGTTCTTAAGAAGGCAATAGAAATAACAAACCTCTCGGCGTTTGTAATCTATCCCACGGACAGGGTCGGTAGACTTTGATATCAGACGGTCATAACTAAAGGTTGTTTCACCTCCATTTTCATTAGCGGTTTCTTCCTGTGATACATCAGGCTCTGTTCGCTCCCCCTCGGATGGCACTTCATCTCCATGAGCATCGTTATCCGTATGAAATTCTGAAGATGCTAATTCTGTTCTCTCAGCATCTGCACATCAACTGAAATTGTCAAGATATGGTACCAAGATAAATAAACAAGAACGAAGAAACAAATCTCGGCAGGAGTCATCTTCATTATTTATTTATTTCAATCATTTGAGTCATAACTACAACCACTATAATTTACAAAACAGTGACATGGAAGGCAGTTAACAGGCTAGTGTAACCCAAAGTATTGATGTTGTTTTTGACTTCTTGCTGAGGAAAACAAACAAGGTCCTATGGGTCAACTATGTCGGTAAACTAAAATGATGCAGTGAGTCTAAAATATAGCACTACATGAAGACAGTTTTGACGACGACACATATCAAGTTTTAATTAAATCCTTATAATTATATGTGAGGGCAAAAGTAAAATATAAGTCAACCAGTTTCATCTGCAGTTGGGATGACTTACCAATTCGAGGACTTAGAGTAGATCCCTCAGCAGTTAAAACATTAGATAATGCTGCAACAGCAGCTGCTCTCTGAGAACCTTGACCTGAACGAGATTGTGAGTGTGGGCTTTTAGGTTTTGATGATGGATTGAGTGAAGATGATAATGCAGCCAATGCTGACGCACGCTGAGTAGGTCCACCATCACCAGAGCTTTTAGGCCTATCATTAGACTAAAGAAGATCATGGCATTAATTGAGTTTTCAGATATGTAATTGATAATAATTGGCTATGAAATGCTCTACTTACCTGTTTGTCTTGGGAAGATGGATTAAACGCGGATGAAAGTGCAGCCAATGCTGATGCCCTTTGAGTTGGTCCACCATCACCTGAGCCCTTAGATCCACTCTGCAAGCCATTAAAGTTTTAAGTTAGTAAATTGAGTCCACTTGTTTTACATCTCCAATTATCTTTTGCATGATACCATAAACAATAATTCTAAGACTTTTAAGAGGAGAATTGTAACTTACCTCCGAACGCATTCCAAAAAGAAGTGAAAGTTTCTTCTGAAATGAATTCCCGTGAATCTGTTTCGAGGGGGGAATTTATTATAACACATCCTAAAACAAGTGCGAGAAAGTAAAGTGGTACAACCAAATACCATAGCATAGGTGAGTATAATAAATCATGCAGAAATAGCATTGCTGGAAGTTACCTCAGCAATATCAACTGATAGGCAGCAAATTATGTAAGCGAGGTAGAAGAAATAATAACAGTTAAAAAGAAATAGGGTAGTTCTATCACTTCAAGCATCCTCCTCTTGAGTTTTTGAGGTTCACTTAAGCTTACAGGTCTAGTGTTAAATTAAGTTGGTTTATTAAGTTGCAAATGTAATCCCCTAAATTTTGAAGAACCCAATCTATTGTAAAAGTGGATCGAACTTAAAATAGGGTGAGTCACTGTCTCGCAAATTTTGCGAGAACAGAGAGTAGAACAGAAGTATGGATAGGCTCGAGACCTGAGGACCTGTCTCAGGTATTTGACCAAGACCTCGTTGTAAACCCTATTGCTTATTATATTCCCTTTTGCCCGCAACAGAAAAACTACCGGAGATAAATATTTTTGAATATCCATGTTTATCAGCCCTTCTGATTATTTTAGATTTTGATATCTCAAATAGAATCATGTCTAACCTCCCAAGCCCCTTACTGAATTCTGTTAGGCACTAAACAAAATTAGCCAAAAGAAAATGGGAAAACCAACTGCAGTTATTTTGCAGAATTCTTATGCTCATGTGGATTCAGTTCTAGGTTCAGCATGTCACTTTGAATGAGGAAGTTAACAAGCAGAAACTCTCACTCTCTCAATGAGACAGTGAAGTGGGAAGGGACAGAATTAGGCTCGTGTTGGTTTCCATGTACGAAGGCAGTGTTGCCCTGAAGTGAACTCTTTAAAATATCTGCTATCCCATACAAATGGACGATAAATAAAACAGAATTCGAAGTGCAAGACAAAAGTAAGATGGAAGTGTTAAATAACCAATAGCGTACCACAGATCTAGTGTTATCCCAGGAGAAGTATGTCCTAAAGAAGCAAGGTTCATTCCCTTCACTGACTTTATATAGAGGCACATCAGGAGAAAGACCTTCAAAGGCCACTTCATGTTCTATGTATTTCTGGGGAAAAACAGTTGTTGATATATGTCGAACAATAATATAATAATATACATGAAAGCAGCAAGGTTCATACTCCATGCCATACCTGGCCAGTTTCAAACGCCGTCTGTTTCTCTTTCGTGTCCACACACTGACCCATCCAAACAAAGACTTCGGCATGTGTGTCAAGTATCATTACATCTTCGGTCAACAAATCATCTTGTGAAAAATTGAAAACTTCAGTAACCTGCAGGTAAAGAGGCCTTTTAGAAATTTGAAATCCTGAGGCGCTGGAACATAAAAATTTAACGTTCAAAGAATAAGACAACAAACCTCCAGCTTTCCTGATAAGTGGTGGTCATGTTATGACAGATGAAAACGAAACAATGGAAGATGATTAGGGTACTTGTAGAACATAAATTTAGAGTTAAAAATAAGACGAAATTATGGAATTAAGTTTTGACTCCAACTGACCATTCCTAAAAGAGAAAGTATACAGATGAGGTTCTCTAACAACATCTTGTGTGGCATTTTTACTTGTGTAATTCTGCTTTCCACCAAGAGCAGACCAGAAAGCAGAGCTCTCAGTTCCCTCCTTGCAATGTTTGACAGAAGAGCCAGGCTGTGAATTTGGAAAACATCAGATAATCGCGGTTAGTGATAAGTAGCTGGGACTGAGAGGAAATTTGTTTCTCAATTTAGTCATAACAAGAAAATCAGGGAATGTAGCAACCAAGTCGGTGTGCGTTTGGAAGCAGGGATAAACCCTGATTCCTCCAGCAAGCATTGAACTGTTTCTATGAAAAAAAAATTATCGCGTGGAACACGTGATAAGCTACCTCAAACCAACCAAACAATTAAAAAAAATGTTTCTATGAAATTTCGGCATTGCAAAACAGGCCTTTTCTGTGGCAGAAATCATATTCATATTGTTTCATATCTCCAATAATTTATCCAATGGAGGTAGGTATCTTTTAAAAGTATAACACAATGCATACTTCCAACAGGAACTGGAAACAACCATGTTAATTCAAATATCACATGGCCTCCATGAATATTATATACATACAAGTTCCCTCCAACAACAAAAGGAACAGATTGTGTGTATCCTTTCCAGTAGATGGTAACTTCACTGTAACACAACTGGTTCATTTTTCATGCATAGTAGTTTCAAATAACTATTAGCAAATTACTATAAATAAAATGAACAAAGATGTAAGTAATAGTGTTTTGCATACACATTTGCTAAAACATATTTGGCCTGTTACAGTTGGAATATGGTAAAGTTGTTAACATGAACTAAACTTAGATAACTGCAAGAACAATCAATCTAATCTCTGCCTAGTTATTCTCTCTTCTCAACCTATGTCTACCCGATCCCTCGCAGCCATGCCGTCTGGCTATCTTCTGCACGGTAGTTATCCCGTTGTGGATCTAAGGCACAACCTTTTCAGTAACGGATGTCAACCCATTTGCTTTAAGTTCCAGATAGATATTGCATCATAAGGCTCAATGAGAAAATGTAAGAGAATGATGATGTTCCCAAGTATTCTTAAGTTTCATTTCAACAAATTCACATGTTCTCACAGTTTGTCTTTGTTGACAGAGAATTATGCACTAACTAGAGAAAGAAAGAAGGAAATAACAAAGGTGGTATCTGTTTCTCATATATACCTTGAAAAACTCAGCAACTTTTGCAGCCCATTGTTGCTGTTCATAAGAACTTGTGTTGCCAATCCATGTAAACATTGAATTTCCAGATTGGAGGACAAAACAATCCGTGGAACTCAAGGATGTTGAAACCTAAAAAGTGTTACTCACAAGTTAAAGGAAGAAATAATTTGATTCTTCAAGACCCTTTTAGTGTATAGCTTAGGTTAGTGGAAGCTATATAAAAAAGAATGATGCTGGCCGTTTTTTATTTCTAATACGAGTCGAGTCATCAAAAAGGTCATCACAAAGAAAAAGAAGAATGTGAATAACATTAAATTGTACTACTGAAAGAAAATTAGCACTCAACATTTTAAACGCATCTCCTCGACTAAAGCCATTCATTATTTTTATGCCAACCTAACTCTTCACATAGCTCAATAGTTTAAACACGATAACTCAAAATTTCAAAGAAAATGTAAATCAAGTTTTCACTTGCCTCTCATGTAAGTCTATACTTCTTTTAGATAACTGATCCTAGCTCATACTTCACATTACTGCATCTTAACTGAACCCATCATATAGAGGTAAATAGTACCGCATCAACTTTAAATCGACATAAGCACATATAGAGGTAAATAGTACCGCATCAACTTGAAGTGTTTTGTTGTTATGAATTGATGTTCCGTGAATGTGAACAAGAGCAATGCCAGTGCCAGAATATGTTTCATCTTTCACGCCCTTTTCTTCTATAGATTTCTTGTATCCGGAGCTGATTCCACCCTGCATGATTTTCCAAACAAATTTAGATGCTAATTGATATTGTAAATCTCTTAGGGCTCGTTTGGCACCCATCATTTCAAGCCGGAATCATGGAATTCATTTGTGATTCCATACGAAACCTGCTTGGCTGTCATGGAATTGGACATGTCATTTCATTTGGAATTCTAGCAAATACCTATTGTATGTTATGCCAATTCCTATCTCTAACCTTGTCATTTCACTTTCCAAAGGCATCATTTCATTTCTGCCAAATGAAATGATCGGTGCCAAACGAGCCCTTGGACTAAATAGATCAATGCATAGTTTGTTCGAAAACTTGAGTACCATAGGTACATACCTTAAGAATAACCATGGGCTGGAAAAGAGCAACAAATTGTGGAGGCTCTTTCCCTTGATAAATACGACCCTACAATACCAAATAAAAAGACATCAAACTCCTTCCTGGATATTATTGTACAAATATTCACAGCAGAAATACAGTACCAGAATAGGTCTTCCTTTCATTGAATTCCAAATTGTATTAGCTATTTGCAGAGCCATATGTTGATCTTCCTGTGTGAAATAAACAAAGAGAAATTTCAAATATCCCGGTACAGTACCAATGAAACAAATTTGGCACAAGAGTAATAAATATTTAACTGTGACCGACAATAAGACATAGAAATGACAAAAAGGTCAAGAAGGTGTCTACACCATCAAGGCATCCAATAGATGTTGTGAAGAATAAAATACATTAGCTATTGGAGAATGTCGAGAAAAAGCCAAGAAAGAAAATTAAAAAATTAAGATATGCCATATATAACTCTTGGGACCAATGAAAGGCTAATTACCATTGCACTATCCTTTCCAATCCAGTAAGTTAGATAGAATTCTTCTCTCTTTTCACCAGAATGATATGTATACAGGACAATATAACAATCTCCGCTGTGGAATTTTCCAAGATCCTCCTTCGGAAGAGCAGTCTTAGCACTGCCATCAACACACCAAACCTGTATGTGCATAATGTTATTATTAATTTCAGGTTTGCGGCTGTGATAATAAAACAAAATTATAAAGTACGATGCACTATAAGCAAAACCTCAAGTTTTCCGCCGCCTTCTAGCAAAGGAGGAACTTCCTCATTCACTGGGGTACTGTTCTTTGAGGCCCCCTTGACATCACCTTTTTTCTTCAACAGTGCTAGAGGAAAACAAAATGTTATCAGAAACGATCCAAAGAGATATTTCGACTTATGCCAAAGAACAAGACCAAATAATGTACCTGCAACTTTTCCTCGGCCTTCTTCCGCGCTGGCATTTCCTGTTGCACTTACCGGCCACGACTCAAACTTGGACTTGAATGTATGGTTTTCATAACCTTGGATTACTTGGGTTACTCTTGTTGTCTTTGGCCTACTTTGTTTAACAATGAATTCCTACAAATCCAAATTTTGGATAGAATGACATATGTGAGCAAGATAAAAAACTGAAAAGATATCCTTGTGGGTTTACCTCAACTGCCGCACTTGCAGCTTTCCTATCTTCCACTTGTGTTACTCGACCAACCCATACAAATAACTCAGACCCGCAGTCAAGTAAAAAGCATTTAGTGTTCTCAAGAATTGATTTTGTCAGAACAACGTCTTCTAACTTCAGTTTACCATTATTGATACTGCAAAAATAACAATTGACTGTGTGAAAATGTTCAAGGAATGAAAATAAAGTTGAACAACTGGAAATTTGTAAAATAAAACTAGAACACGCTGGGGAAGACAGACCTAAAGATATAGATATATAGTAATATACATTATGTATCAACTAGAAGTTTTGCTGGTCAGTCATGTTACACCACTAACAGAACTGCGCAAACCTATAAAGAGAATTGGCTAGAACTAAGAAAAGGTAACTACACTTTTCCCCGAATACCCCTTACAACCATCAAACATCTTCCAAAGGATTTAAATTGGGACATAGGGTCGATATTTTAACACTCTTGATCCCATCAATGGACAAACTATATTGAAACAGATACTCCCAAGGCCATGTGCACATATAGTGAAACAGATGTTGTAAGCTTTAGTAAAATTATTATCGATTTTGCAATTTTCTTTATCCTTGTTTATGCTAGAAAAGACAGATTAACTTGTTTTGCAAGATATTCAACTGTGTTCACTCCAAAATAAATTCATTAAATTCTGATTAAACCAAAGAGATTCCATGTGGTCTAGTATTGAACGTATATATTGGAAGTTTTCATTTTGACTAATCTATACTGAACTCAAAACAATCCCATGTAATCATTTAGCCTTCATATGTATCAGTAGATGTAAATCTAAACATAATTCAAGTATAACATTTAGTTAATTTTCATCAGCATTCATCAGAAGTAACTATCATCATCAGAGATCTACAAAAGATGATTGCTATCACAAGTGGATCGAACCGGTCTGCCATGCACAGTACATGTCACCCCAGGAGAAATAGTGTTTTTTTTTTTACTTTATACCCTTACTACTTCACTTTTTTTTATTGGCCTTAGATCTAATTGCGAATAGTTCAGACTGCAAGACAATCCGAAAGTCTCCCATCTTCTCAATCTACCAGATCTGTACATCTCACAGACCCCAATTCTGACTCTCCCCAAAATGTAGCAGCATTTTGTTGGTAGAAATACGTGATTTCATTATAACTTGAATGAGTTATTTGTCGATACAAAATCATGAGTGTGGATGTTAATTAGCTGGACCAGTTGCAATCCTTGTTCAAATACCTGTAAAGCTTTGTCGGCGAAGTTTCAAGAATAACATCATCATCGCTTACAGCTTTCTTCCCTATTGGTGCGAAACCACCAAAAACGACCCAGAATTCACCTGAATCTGATTCTGCTTGCAATTTTCCATCATCTGTTGCAAAAACAACTATAAGTAAACTGTGTGTACTTGCTGCAGGAAGTCATGGGTATTTAGTTTTAATGTTGCTCATCTCACCAACAATTGCAACATCACACACTCCTTCATGGTACTTATCCTTTAAATGTTGGATTACTTCTAGTGCTTTGGCTCTTTCTTGAATATTGGAGTTAGCGCCATTGAATTGGTATATTTTCTTTTCAGTATCTAAGATAAAGACATCATCATGGTTCAACGATGAACGAGCAAAGGGAACCTGAATAAACAAGACACATACTTGATATAACACTATTTTTTTTCAGTAAATATATGTTTTTCTTAAGCACAGAAAGGAGATGAAATGTAATGCACCTCTTTGACTCTGATAGCTCTCTTTCCTTTGCAAATATAGAGTCGCGTTTCAAACTTGTCCACTTCTGGCGTTTTAAACCCAGACGCAAAGCCGCCCTCCATTGGTATAATGCATGGCTTGAAGTATGATAGAAACTTATCGGATTCATAGCCTTGGGGTTCCCTGTGCTGGACTGCACGACCCCCAAGCATGGTATCAAGTTCAACAGTCTTGATTGCAGAAGTGCCAGCTTCATCCTGCATGACAATATATCAAGTCAGGATGACAACTGCAAGGCAATACCGTCTCGGTATGCAAATCATGTGGTGTTGTAGAAAGGTGTACTTGACTAGAATCTTTCCCAATCCAGAAGTGGATGTCAAAAAGGTAAGCACCACCCTTGTTACAAGTCGTCTAGCAAAAAGATGAATACGGCATTAGAAGGTAGTAAATTTTGGGGGGAGAAATAGAAAGTTAGAAAGACTCCTCTCGAAGATGAATGGACTAAATAATCACCTGAAGAACTATATATGAATCTCCACAGTAGAATTTACCATAATCTGATTTTGGGAGAGGAACTGGGTTAAAATTTTCAATCCGCCATATTTCTGTCCCACTGTACAGTCGTTAAGGAACATGCAACATAAAGAGACAACCGAAGTATTGCACAAACAGGTTTTCAGCTAAAGAACATGCGAAAGAAATGTAAGTAAGGATACGGTTTTTGGCCTGCTCCTTGAAATGCAGGTTCAAGCACCTGTTTTGCGCTTGACATTTAGAAGCAACCTTAAAAATTGAACAGAAGAGACAGGCAGGCGGCTCCACCACAGAACACCTGTAGCAATTATACTGAGGAAGGGAACAGAGAAGCAGTTAGACATCAATTTGAATACCCAACGTTGAAAAAAGTTGGATAGAAACAACAATCCAATCAAATGAAGTGGTTAGCAGGTGGAGCATAGGAATTAATAACAAAAAAGGGAACACCAGCGAAGGGAAAATGATCGATTGCATATAATTTCACGCATAACAAGCCATGCGGCTGGAAATGCATAATTTGCTGCTCCGAACAGAACTACAAGTCTGACCAGAACATGTAATCTAGAATCTAGACATTTATATGCAGCACCAAGGACAATGTGTCTACCACCTATACATGAGAAGAAGATGGCAATCGCTAACATCAGGACGAGCAAATTATCTGTTATTGTAGCACAATCTCGTGGCTGTGACTGCATATCATCGCAAGATTCCCACGACGCCAATTTGGATCAGGATATTAGTATTCGTTATCTGCGTCATCTTGACGCATTCTTCTATTACTAAAAATGACACACATTTGGGCGCGTGTTCGTGACAAAAAAAAACTTATCTCGCTAAGACACCTACGCGATGGAGAGCCAGTGCTCAATGCTGCCGCTGGCCCGATCAAACAAACGGATCAATGACCTGACAATCTACCTCAGTGATTTCCCGATAAATATGAAAAGAAAATAGACAGTCAGAAGTTCGCCGATCGCCCACATTTAGCCCCCATTCCCGACGATCGGGTGCCTCGGCTCGATCAAACAAACTCCAAATTCCACAATCCCATTCCCACCCCGGAAACGTACCGTCCCCACTTAAGCACACAATGGCTGCCGGAGGCACCGCATCCCACACGAAATCCGGCACAACACGATCGCGTCACACGCCGCACCCACACTACTCAGATCAAACAAAATGCATCGAAACCTTAAGAGCGGCCGAGATCGACGAGAGGGGGAAGAACATTGGAGCACCGATCGGCGGAGGTGTACCTCGGAAGGATCCCGGTCGGGCGGGCGGCGGTGGCGCGGCGATCGATGGATGGAGGTGGCAGGGAAATGCGGAGGCGATGCAGGCTAATAAAGGAAGCGGGGCGCTATTATTGCTCCATTCCTCCTCACTCTGTCGTGGGTCGGGGTGGAACGGAACGGAGATGGAAGAAGAAATACGGAGCCACGTTTTGGGTTTGCCTTTTTTAAGAAAGGCCCCTATTTATACGGCACCGTAGCAAGCGTGCGGCAGAGACTCGTCCGTCCTAGGGAGATGCGGAAGCCAGAAACCGGCATATAGTATGCTCCTTGCTCCATCGTCACGGAGTATTTTTCGATAAATCTGGCCCTTTTACGAAACAATGTCAAGTTTGTTCCTAGTGCGAATCTATTTTCAAATCTGATCTGTGAGCTCAGCTCCAACAAGAATGGAGCCGAACTTGTGCAGTTCGCGCCAGGGCAAATTGACAATCTGATGGTCATGGTCACGCCAATGCCATGGGTCCGACCCTGGTTCGGCTCACGAATCGGTTGGCGCCAACCTGCGGTTTGGCTCCAACCTTGATGGCGTTGACCTCGGGGGTTAGATCTGAAAATAGTTTTGCCCGGAGGCCAGACTTGCTTGACATTAGTTTCATCAAAGGATCAAATTTGTCAAAAACAAAAACGCCACGGGAAGTCGAGAAGTGGATGGCGCTGAATTACTATTGGTTCTTTTCTTTAACAAAGGATGGACCCTAAATAAAAGTTTGAAATGCAATCCGGTACCTCTCCACCGAAACAGACGAAGCACTCGACATCGCGGCTGCCTCCGCCAGGGACGAAACCACTTGACGATCGTGACAGAGTCTGAAGGGCCTCCTCTTAGGCATGTCGGCCAGGAGATTGAAGACGCTGAGCAAGGTTATATTAGGTACTGTTGTCTGTAAAAAAAATCATGTATCAAATCAAGAAAATTGCAATGATCATTGCGCGTACTGGTGAACCATAGAAGGATAGAGCGTGTTTGGTTGGTCACAAGGCTCGGTATGGGTTTAGTGGATGAGAATTAGTGTGTTTGTGGGCTGGCTCATATGGAGAATCTTGCATAGCAAAACCTTAAAACAAAGCTGAGCCTAACCTTAGAGAAACAGCCTTTTCTATGGAGCCATATTTGTAGGAACAAAAGGTGGCACGGGGGTGGACGCACGGGGAAGGACGGGAAGACGCGTCGCTTCGGGAACACGCGCCATAAAATTCACTCAGTCCTCTCACTTGTCTCCTCTCTTCGTCGTTGGTTTCTCTTCTGCCGGAATATCGTGCGCACCGCAGCCACCATCTTCGGAGGATTTCGAAGACCGGCCATTTCCTCTCCCTTCATCGGTAGTCAGGATGTTCATCGGCACCGACGACCTTGCGTCACCCTGCCTTCCTCGGGGGCTTCATATATGGCCGTAAGATGATCTCTCCCCTCGTATGCCTCGTAAATATGTAGATTGAAATTTATTTATCTTTGTAGTATGAAATGCACAGTAGATCTAGATGTTTTAAGGGTTCAGTATGTGTCAGGTTCGTTCTTTCGGTCGTAGTCGTCGATTTGGTCTAGGTTTAGGCATGCAAGACGATTGACATGAGAATTTCGTTCGGTAAGGGTTTGATACCATACCAATTTGAGTGTTTAATGGATGGGGCTTAGATTCGGGGGTTTTGCTAGCTTAGTTCATCTATGTATGAACATGTTGTGAGTTAGATTTACTGAGGCCGGCAATTAAACCCAGTCTAATTTTATATGTGCTCACTATTATGTGTTGATGATAAAACTATGCCATGATAAATTCAAGTGATTACTCTACAGTGCCTAGTAGTATACAAGGAAAAAAATTGTGGGAGTAGTATACAAGGACATTGCTTGTATTACTCCCTGATCCTGTGGTGTAATCCCTTTGCACTGTGTTGGCAATGTTTTTATGAGACTTGTACAGTTGTACTACACATCTATTACATTGTTCCATCTGTGTTTGATCTGAGTGCCAAGCATGCATTAACATGTGTCACAATTCATTCTAGAGATGATCTTTAGTACCTATTGTCGTGCACACATGGAATTAGTTGTGCATGATCTTTAGTACTACGGGATCGTCTCTTGAGTGTTGTGTGTGATTCTATGGCCAATGATGAAAATGTGGCACAATATTGGTGGAAGGGTTATCCTATTTTATCTTGTCATTGTACAAGCACATTGCTTTTGCATGTTTCTTGGTACGGTAGTATCATCTCTTCGTAAATTATATGTGTGTTATTTGTAAGTTTGAGGCTCCAATTATGATTTCTAATGTTGTTGCAATAAGCCGATGATTAAAATGTGTCACAATATAACTATTGGAGATTCCATTGTACCTTGTGCATTGTACAAGCACATTGTTTGTGCTCTTTTATTGGTACTGTGGAATCATTTCATAACATTATGTGTGTGCTTGTTATTATGAATCTACTTTGTATGTATTTACTATTTTGTGTCGATAATTTAAATGGTGCAATGTTATATGCAAAGGATGATACTGCGTAGTAGTGTTTATATGGACATTGCATGTGTAAGCTGCCGGTACCGTAGAATAGACGATTTGCATTGTGTTTGCAATATTTTTATGAGGCATGATTTATGCATTACACTGTATTTGCACTATTGCATTTAACGATGATTAAATCATCGAGCATTATCAGTTCAAATATGGGTCTAAATATCAAGTGATATGTACAACATATTGGTTGTACATTTCTCTTGATATTGTTGTTCCAACCCTTAGAAGCTCATGTTGTGCTCTGATTATATGTGGCACATTTTTTGGTGTGCTTTGTACATATTGTGTCTAAATTGTGTGTGTCATGTCTAGTCACGAGATATTTATTTTGTAGTCATCAAAGGGCAAGCTGATCGTTTGGAAGTAATGGTGAGGGCAGCTGCACCAAAGAAACTGGTGAGGGCAGCGATAGCAAGAGGACGAAGTCCGTAAAGGTAGTTCACTTCCATGAGCAGGTGTTTCCAACCCATTTATGCAACGTGATGCTTACCATTCATCCCGCCTTTCGTCAGCATCTAGGCAGCATCAAAAGAGACATCGTTCTCAAGAACAACACGGGCTACAACTGTAAGGTGAAAATCATTGATCACAATGGGAATGCTGCCATTGATAAAGGGTGGGCATTATTTGTCAGAGTTCAACAGATTAAGATTGGCTACTTCTTGACCTTCAAGGTCTTGAAGCCAGATGTATACATGGCCACTATCTTCGACTACACCTGCTCGTAGATTGTGAAGATGTGCGAGGAGCATCCGAACGTTCTGATGTCGATCGACGATGAGTATGATCATCTGAAATCGATGATCGCTTATGAGTGTCTCTATGTCTGTCTGTTGCGTAAACTATGTGTGTGTCGGTTGTGTCTTTCGAGCTATGTATGTGCCTTGGTTCTAACACATTAAGATTGCTAGCTATGTGGTATTGTAAATATCATTATATCAGTGCTCGTTTTATGTGCTTCTAATTAGTTTGTGTGTTTAAAGTGCCACCGATGCTGGTGACCTCACCGCTCGAAAAAGTGGAGAGTTTATATGTCCGTCCGCACGCAACCAAACATCTGGTGCTTACATCTGCTAAGCATATACATCCAGATCACCAAACACTGATGCTCGTTTAACTTGTTTTGAATCGAACGGGCATGAATAGAATTTTGTGGGCAACAAAATGATCTACACAACATGTTTCAGCTCGCGGGTTTTCCTCAGTTTAAACCCTAACGAGTCATGGATAAAAAGTGCCAAAATGTCACGCAAGTAAGCAAACACGGCCATAGGCTCTAGCCCTGGGCTGAATTCAGGAGCACAATTGACGACGCCAATTCATGGATACGTATAAGAGTGTCAAGCGGTCGTCCCGCAAGCCCGCAAAACATAATTTTTAGTTCAAAACGAGCTAATTTCGTGGAGAATATTATAACTAACCAAAAAATCTTTTTTTTTTTGCGAAAACCAACCAACCAAAAAAATCTTTGACTAGGAAGCGGGCCGGGTCGGGCGCCGCCTACATGGACATCTAGCGAACACATCCCGCGCGCCACACAGATTCTCGATCGTTTTCCCATGGCAAAGAGAAGATTTGTTCACAGGTGGGCGGACCCCTTTACCCAGCCTTAATTAAACAGGGGCAGTGTAGCTATCAACTTAACTCACCCCATGATACCCCATGTCCCCATGGCCTATTCGACGATTCTCCTCAGAAAGACAGGAAGCTCCACAATCCAGACCAGTGTACGTACGTGTGCCGTCGCCCATCGCCGTCTTTCCTAGCGCCCACGTTCAGTACACCAGCTGCTTTCGGCCGGGGAGATGCACCGATCCGTGAACAGCTGCCGACGCATGTGCCCATGCACGCGCCGGCCATGGACGACGAAGTCATGCTGCTAGAGAATCATGAGATGGACCCCCGTTTGCATCATCTTCCTGATGACACCCCCAAGCTAAACATGATCTGGTATACCAATTTAGCCTTGCATCAGATTTATATGGAGATCTTTTAGTTTGATTCTTTGTCTATTGGTCATGCTAGCTGCACGAGGCTTAAAATGTTTCAAATGGAATCATTTGATTTGTGAGAGCTAGTGGAGCAAAGTTAGTATGATCGCCACATCACTGTAGCATTATTATTTCACACTCAACACACTTCAATCGATGGCAGCCCAATGGGTCTGAACGAGAAAGCTTTTCATACTTGCTATTGTTGTACAAGAACACCTTCGATTGATGTCACTCACGGTTAAGATACCGTCCCTTTGCTGTTCGGGCTGTGTTACCGGAGGTGAACGACAGCACCTTCGTTGTTGGTCCTCGATCATATTTAACAGCGGGTACCCTGTGAGTTTGAGCTCGGTGAAGACTATACAAACCTCAAGTGCATATATACGCCGTTGGGAGAGTCATCCGCGGTTTATATATGCAAGTTCGTGCCCGAGCTGTCGTCGAATAAACGATCGATGACTTCAGTTGTAGTATTCGGTATCTTCCGTGCAATTCTTGGTCATCTAGAATCTGTTCTGTGCAGCTTAGCACTGATGTTTCTTGCTCTTTTCTGAACTTTGTAATCTTGTATTGTGATCGTTAAAATTAATACATCTTTCATGTTAAAAACTATGCATGTGGGTGGCCGGCAATGAAAGGCGAGGCAATTGACACGACGTGTTTATATATGCTTGCGTATGCATTCATCTGCTCCATGCTCGTATATATGCATTGTGGACTATATATGTATGCACCTTCTTTTTCGGAGGCTGCGCAACAATCGTTCATCTGATTGTTGAGAGACGTCACGTCGCCAATCAAAATAAGTTTATTCATTGTTTCTGCCTAGCTATGCCGTATGCTCAACGTGCTTGATCGATGGCCCGTTTGCATCAAACTTTGATATGTGACGCATCCATGGTCCTGCTGGACAACTGGAATCTCTTGCCAGCAATCGCTGCTACACGACTGCACCTGCAGGCGACGTTTCATCCACAGCTGCAGATGCACAGTCTTCGTCAGCCGAAAGGAAAACATCCCAGACATGTCTGGATCACTTGCTCATTACCCATTTCATCCCATAAAATTCGTGGCATGGTCGTAACAGCAGTGGTGACATAGCAGCAGCAACGCGAGGACGACAGAGAAATACTCCATCCCTTCCCAATTATATGATGTTTTAGATTTTTCTGAATCATATGCACCTACATGTGTTTTAATGTACATTGTCCACAATGAAATATCCAAAACATTTGATAATTTGAAACGGAAAGAGTAGCTAGCAACGCCATGGTCGTGAAACGTAAACTACCGATTCGAAACGACATGACGGATGGAGCTGCGACGGAAGAAGATAACCAACGACCTGCTAAGCGCGCGCTGGTGTCACTTTGGAGTATTGCCATTTCAGATTTTCAGTGCTCATGAATGAGATTTTTAATGGATGCATGTGTTATCTATCTCAATTTATCCCTCTTAGGTATTTAGTCACATTGGGGTTTGTTCGGTTAATCTTCTCCACAAGGGAATTGGAGAGAATTGAAAGGGAATTTAATACTCACCGGACTGAACAAGCCCTCCAGCGGCGGAGCTAGGGATTTTCCCTATGGACACTCAGTCTTTTCTTGTGACACCGCATGTGCAATACAAAACATTACTAAAAGAACAATGTAAATAGTTCAATCACCCCTCCCAACATTGTAGTCCGCTAAATATTTTCTTTTTTTGCAAAAGTAACAATGCAAATATTTAAAAAAAATGGCAACATGATTTTTTTTTAAATAATCAACTTAGCGTCAATCCTCTTAGCATTAGCAATCCCCGCTAATTTATTTTCTTACTACCGTCCAGGGGAGCCGATGCTCTCGATAATCACTTGTCTCCTTGCCCAAGGTCGATGTCACTATGCGTCGCGTGGTCACCATGCTCTGAGCCAACGGCCACCAACCCGGTCTCGCCGTCACTCGGACCATCCCTCTAGCCCGTCATGCTCTGGATATATCTCTAGTTGTAGGAAGACCCCAACCCACCCTAACCTCCACACACTATAACAATAAAACTACATCCTTTTCATATCTCTATTGCCGCCATCACATATCTTTAACTCGCATTATCATCGTCTTCGGCTTGATAAACACAAATTACAAACTAATCACATGATCTATACATCAACTGTGGTTTGCAAAATTTGGCGCGTCTGAATTTTAGCACATTCAAGAAAAAAGGATTGGTCTCCCTATTTTCTACAGGCCACTTCATATTTTGAGCCTAACTTAGACTATTAAATAACAATAATATGTGAGTTATATGCGAGAGTCGTTTGATTCAAATAAAACGTAATTCTTATTTTGTTATTTTTTAAAAATGGGGTGTGTCCCTAGCCACTATATCGATCGATACATATGGCCACTCAGAGTATAATTCATGGATCACAAATGGTTGCTACATGGATCAACCAACAAAAACATGAAACACTCATGCTAAGCTCCTCCATCAATATGCGATTTTGCGGCTAAAACGCCAGCCAAATACATTGAATAAGCTCTGAGAGACCGTTTCCAAAAGGTTGCATCAGAATCCATATCCTGCCTGCGCTCCACCTGCTGGTCTTATTTTGTTAGCTAAATCATTATTTGAAGTTACGCTCAAAGCATAAAGTAAACCTTGTGTGTAAATACAGGGAGTAACAGAACATGGTCCAAACACGAGATTTTCAATTTAGGGCATGTAATGGTTGATAAAACTGCATTTTCTTATGTCATGTAGATAACACAAATAAATATGTTATACAATAGATTATATCTTTATGTTACATAAGAGAATTGTCTTTTCAACATTTATCTTTACATTTCTCTCTTCCAACTTAGCAATCATGCTATATATTACTGGTAAGATAAAGGACAGTGCTAGGCGTCCCCCGGGGGATCTGGGGGAAAAATCCCCCGGGTCCCCCTGCCGACACGTGTCCCTATCCCTGACCCAAAATCCCACCAAATCCCGCTTTTTCTTGACTGAAGCAAAAACAGTTCGCGCGTAATAAGAATTTTGTGCTATTGTAGCAAAAGTCTGATTTCAACCAAAATCCCCCGCAAATGGTTCTATGAAGTAAAAACGGTTCGCGCGTAATAAGAATTTTGTGCTATTGTAGCAAAATTTCTAATTCTCACCGAAATCCCGCAAAATGCTTCTATGAAGCAAAAAAAGGTCCGTTCGTAATAATAATTTTGTACTGTTGTAGCAAAAGTCCAATTTTCTCTCAAATCTCACAAAATTCTTCTACGGAGCAAAAAGTTTCATTCGTAGCAAATTTTTTGTGCTGCTCGTAGCAAATGCTTATATGGAGATTTTTGTTTGCTGTAGCAAATCCGATGAGACCTTGCTGGCAACATTGGAAACAACCCCGACGCGGCGTCGCCGATGCAGCAGCACCATGGTAGCCGCTTGCAGCAACGTTGATGGTCTGTGGCAGTATCTTCCTCCAGAGCGCCGGCAAGGCATCGACAACTCGCACCATTGTAGATTCTTTTACGGAGCAAAACTTGTGCTGCCGTTAGGAGCGTCGCGCGCCCCCGGTAGCATCGTCGGCTAGCCGGTAGCAATGCCATGCGCCGTCGGTAGCCTCGCCGACTCGTCGGTAGCAATGGCGCGAGACGTCGGTAGCATCTTCTGATAGCTTTGCCGGATACCGTCGGGTAGCATCGTCGGCTCGTCAGTAGCAACGACACGCGTCATCGGTAGCATCGCCACGGGCCGTCGATAGCAACAACCGGTAGCATCGTCGGCTCGTCGGTAGCAATGTCATGCGCCATCGGTAGCAACACCGCGACCGCGAGTCGTGGACATGTTGTTATCAAAACTACAAAACCGTTGTAGCAAAAAACGACTTCACCAAAGACATCGCCGGAGACCGTGTAGCAAAAAAATTATTCTATTGTCGCAAAATAACAAAACTTTTGTAGCAAAATTTCGTGCTATTATAGCAAAAATAAAAACTTTGGTAGCAAAACTTTGCATCAGTCGTCGTTTATGGCAGCACGACCCCGCGTCTCTCGTAGCAAGGGCGAACGTCGTTGGAAGCATCGCCCCGACGCGTTGCCGCCACCATGACAGCACCACTGCCGGTCCATGGCAGCACCGTCGCCACAACGGCAGCACCGCCTCCGGGCCATGGTAGCATCGCGCCGCCACGACAGCAGCAACGACGCCCTAGGTTGGTAGCAACAATTTCGGGCTCCTCAGCTCCGGGGACCGCAACGCTGCTCCCTCGTGTGCCGTCGCTGACTCGCCGCCGCGGCCGCCTCGAGCATCCCTCTCGCCCTCAACGCGCGGCCATGCCCCTCACCGCGGCCCCTGGGACGCTTCTCCGCCGAGAGCCGCCATGGTGCCGTTGACCGTGACGGGGGTGGGCTTAGGGAGAGCGGCCATGGTGCCGAGAGCAGCAACACCCCAGTCTGGCAGCACCCTCGACTGCCGACGGTAGCATCTCGGGTGCCTACCGTAGCACCGCCGTCATCTCCATGTAGCGGCGCCGCCCCCATATCAGCGCCTCGCCGTTGAGGGCGCGTCGACGAGGATAAGGCGAGCACCTCCGCAGGGGTCGTCGGCAGCGGGTGTCGGTTCGCAGCACGAGGGGCACCACCTCGAAGATCCGGTCCTCGCCGGACGTAGGAGCGAGAAAGGCACACGTGGTTGGGGTTGGGGATCGGGATGGAGCGGCGGCCCGTGGCTTGGACGACGCCGTCCCCGTCGACGCCCGGAAGCAATCGTCGGGAGGCAGGGGAGGCGGAGTTTTAGGGAGAGACGATCTGCCTCCATGGCCGTGGAGGTCGGGGCGTAGAGGGCCATGGCAACTGGAGCTGGGCTTCTCCCGATCCGGCATGCGGCTGTAGTACGGGGCGGCGGCGAGGCTTTCCTCGTTGCGGCGACATATAGGGACGGCGGCGTGCGGCCGTGCGGGTGGCGGGGTCGGGGCTGACCGCGCAGGGGCCTGCTCGCGGGCGGCTTGGCCGATGGCGAAAGGGGCGGCGCGCGAGCGAGCAGTGGAGACGAAGGAGTGGTGGAGAAGATGAGGTCGAGGGAGAGGATAAGGCAACAGATTTTTTTTCCTAGGAGCGGTGGGCTGGTCAGGCGAGGAAATCACACCCGCACGATCGTGCCCCATCCGACGGCTATGCATCCGGAGGACGGAAGCGCGAGATCCAGGGGATAAGAAGCGTTTTCCTAAGATAAAACCATTTTCTTTAATCCGATAAAACCATTGTTGATCGGTCCAAGTTGCCGCCCCACTCAGTTTAGTCAATTATCCAAGCCAGATCATGGTCCTGCTGTCAGTCTGACGCGATCATCCTCCGAGATTCCTCACGCCCGCTGCTGCTGCAAGGAACCGAGCCGGAGCACCGCGAAGCCACCGGCCGGATTCGCCATGAGACCGCTGCCGTCTCTCCCTCTGCTCCCCTTACTCCTGCTCCTCGCCCTCCTCCCTTCGCCGCCGGCGGTTGCGGCGGCGGCAGGCCACGCCTCGTGGGAAGCGCTCCGCGCGGCGGCCGGCCGCAGGGCCGCGTCGCCGGTGACGCAGGAGGGAGCGGCCGCCGGGGTACTCCCGGCTCCTCCCCTCCCATGCGCTCAGCTTCCGCTTCCAGATCGACCCTAAGGTTGGAGCACGGCAACTCCGGAGACGAAAACTCACTGTCAGTGTCACTAGTAGTTCTACTTGGATTCATATAATCAGCGTTTGTTTTTCTTTCATCGCTCCAGGGCGGGGCCTGTGGCGAGTCGAGCTGCTTCAGATAAGCAATGTCGATGGCTCGGGCAAAGGGGAGCAGAGATTCTGTATGCTCCTTTCTCTCTTTGTGTGCACATAATCGCTGCCTGCTCTGAGGTTCTAAATTTTGAGTAAAAGTGTAGCTATTTATTAGTTAGTGGTTGTGATTATCTAGGACTGTGTTAGGGGTAGTTTTGAAGTGATATCCACGTTGACGTTATAGTGCATGCTTTGTGTTAAATTTGACGTTCTGATGAGCTTAATAGCAACGCGCGCTTGATCAAGCAGTAATCAGATTTCAAAGCATTTCCCTGAGAAAGAAGGTTCAAAATGTGTTCAACTCTTGCTTCTTCACTGAGCATGGAGAGAGGAATGGAGTGAAAATTTGTTGGCATGCACCTACTAAAATTTCAAAATGTCAATGGCTCTATCGCAAAAAATAAAACTGAACGCAATCATCTCCTCATGGTGTCCAGGATCCAGGGTACCACTGCTGTTGAACTTGCATCTGGACTCCATTGGTACCTCAAATACTTGTGTGGGGCGCACATTTCTTGGGATAAGACTGGTGGCGCACAATTGGCGTCAGTCCCTCCGCCTGGGTCTCTGCCACGATGAAGGAGGTGGGAGTGAAGATTGAGCGCCCGGTTCCATGGAACTACTATCAGAATGTCGTCACCTCCAGCTGTGAGTTTTTTCGTGGTTTAGATTTTTCCAGCTCTCATAATCTCTTATTCTCTATTCTGTTCATAGTTTAGTCATGTCTTGAACAGCCAGGTTCATGTCCTTAATTATACATAGACCTCTCTTGTTGATTTTCTGATGTATTTCATCATGTACTGCTCGCTGAAAAATTATTCCCTTTGTCACCTCGTTGCATAAAAAGCAAGGGGAAGGCTGCCTTGAAATTCCCTTCCCCAGACCCCACAATGTGTGGGAGCTTTCAGCACTGGGTACGCCCTTTGTTGCCATATTGATTCATTGATCGCTTAGGAGTACGGGAAAGTAAATTTCACTGTTCAGTGTCTACTATCATGGCTGTTTGTTTTGATGCAGAAAGCAATATAAATCTATTGGCTAATGCAACCACACATGGCAAATTATTTGGTCTAGTACAGAATTGTACTAAGAAGTTTTAGGTTGTTAACTCTGCCCATTTTATAGATAAACATTTTTTCTGTATATGCATTTCTTAATTTAGAAATATATACAAAATCTTGCCAGCTTCCATTCTTTGTATGGATTCCAACGTTCTTTCCTGATAAAATTCTTGTAGCATCTCTATAGACTCCTTTGTGTGGTGGGATTGGAGAAGATGGGAAAAAGAAATTGACTGGATGGCACTTCAAGGAATCAACTTGCCTTTAGCATTTACTGGACAGGAAGCTGTTTGGCAAAAGGTTTTTAAGGTAGTGCGGTGGACACATATCTTTTGTCAAATTTTGGAGCTTACTTCTGTTAACATGATTCAACTAGTCCTTTGGATCAAGTACTTTCTGAATAGTTTTGGTGATGTACCCTATGATTAAACCGGCGCAAAAGCTGGACCATTTTAAAACAATTTTAGAATACGGGGATTACAATTAGAATTGAATGCTTCTGCATTATAATAATAAATCGATAATCATTTACCTCGATTTAGTGTCTGCCTCTCTATTTGGGAACTGGCATAGTAGCTTCATGAGTGCCAACATTCACACCTTTCATACACAACCTTACATTTACTTTCCTGCAAAATAAAAACTTATATATACATATTGTAATTACTCAACACAGCTCTTATGGTTGCTGACCAGCTTGGAACCTTCAAACATGACAGACCCAGGATTTATCTTTTGTTAAGACCACTGTTTTTATTTTTCCCTTCCATGGCATAGTGGAATTAATTATGGTCTGATTTGCAGTTTACTCTACCTTTTTGTTGCATTTAAGCCGTTGTTGACTTATTTATTCTATTCCAGAGTTTTAATGTCACCGAGAGAGATCTAGATGATTTTTTTGGCGGACCGGCTTTCCTTGCTTGGGCTAGAATGGGGAACTTGCATGGGTAAGTTAAATCGTAAATTTACTGGAGATGAGTTAATCGGCAGTTGCTAGATAAATCGCAATATTGCTAATAAACAAGGATGTATTGTCTCTGTCTTAGGATTTTGGTGATTACCTCGTACACGATGGTTAATTTCCTTATGTGTAATTTTATTCGAGCAACCGACATAAGTATCATGAGCATTCTGGAATCATCCTTTTGTTCAGTGTTTAGATATTTAGTTCAAGACAATCGTCTTCATGTTGCTAAATTAGATAATCATGAATGCATACTAGAAAAGGCTAAACATTTCTACTTGACTATTTTCTTGTTGTATAAGTGTTTACGAATGACAAACAGTTGCTGTCACATTTCCCTTAGGCTTATAGCACTGCCTCGAACACTGATCGTATTGTTTAGAACTCTTGGAATGCTAAGTATGATTATTTGTACATGGGGATCGTTTGATAGTATACATTTGATTGTTTGTTTAAAGATTTCTTTTTAACAACATTTCTTAGATGGGGTGGACCACTTTCACAAAATTGGTTGGATCAACAGTTGGCGCTGCAGAAGAAAATATTGTCTCGTATGATTGAGCTTGGAATGGTCCCAGGTATGTTTGTTTTACTGTCCACAGTCACTTTTTATTGTTTTCCCCTATTTAATATTTATGCTAGTGAAACCATAGACACGCCATCGGAGTTTGGTTTTCCTTCTTCATTGAAGTTTTCTCATATTTTATTATTATTGCCATCTACTTCTAATTTTTAAATCATACATTCTTGAGCTTCAGTTGACATAAGAACATGTATATTATACTATCGATAAACATGCTGTTCAGTTCCCAGGGTACAGAGTAAGTTATTTTGCACCCAAGTGTTTTCCTAAAAAAAAGGGCAGCTCGGTGCACGTAGCTCCTGCTTGCGCAGGGTCCGGGGAGGGTCCGACCACTTTGGGTCCGACTCAAGTGTTTTCTTACGTTGTTATTGTTGAGTGTATAAGTGGATTGGCTGGCCCTTTCCAACAGATCGTTCTATTGGAATAGTGGTCAGCGCATGAACCTTGACATGGTATCGAGAGCCAACGTCTCGAGTTCGAGTCCTGTGTGGCGCAATTTTCCTAAAAATTGCTGAGGCCCCCTCCGTTCACATACAAGGCCCCTTTCTCTTCATGGGCCTACCTCTGAGTTTACACATGTTGGCCTCTCTCTTCCCCTCACATGTGAGGAGGGGCGTTGAGTGTATAAGTGGATTGTCTGGCCCTTTCCAACAGATGGTCTTTTGGAATAGTGGTCAGCGCATGAAGCTTGACAGTTATATTTAGAATTTACGCATACTATTGATATGTTGTTAGAGTAACTCCCTGATTTCCTTTTCAGATTGTGTACTTACAATACATTACCATTTTCAGTTCTGCCATCGTTCTCAGGAAATGTACCTGTCGTGTTTAAAAAGTTGTTTCCATCTGCCACCATAACCAGACTCGGTGACTGGTAATATACTGGCATGTGCCATTTGTGCTGATATTCTCAAGAATTTTGTTCTCAGTTTAGGACTCTACAAAACGATTACCTTCTTTTTTGTAATTGAAGTTCCTAGACTCTTCATCTTTGTAGCTGTCTTTTGTTATCATTCAAAAATATCTATGGTTACGTTGGAGCCAAAAGTCCAGCATTGGTGCCGATGCATTCATGATGTCTTGCAAAGTAATTCCAGTGCTAAGTATTATTAGAACATTTGAGAGAGATAAAAAAGTTTCAGATTTTTAGCTTTGTTAAATTGCAATAAACTATGAACTTGCCCTTTCCATTTGATTTAGTTACCATTATTTGGGCTAAAGACACAGTTGACTAGTTGTCCATAAGATGCTTAGTTAAGGGGCAAATTTTCCTAAAAGATAGGTTGGAGTTATATGGCCGTTATATCCTTATTGTTGCAAAGAAAGCGCAATATTAGATTCAACTTCTTCAACCCCCCCCCCCCCCCCCCCCCCCCCCCCCCCCCCCGGTTGACTAGCATTTCAGTAATCAAATATTTTCGACATGGATTACCCGAATAAAGTGTTTTCTACTTCAACCCATGGATTCTGATATTTACACATTCCTATGCTTCAGGAACACTGTTGATGCTGATCCTAGGTGGTGCTGTACTTATATTCTTGATCCTTCGGATGCATTATTTATTGACGTGGGACAGGCTTTTATCAAGCAACAAATGAAAGGTCTGCATTTTTTCCTCTACCTTTTAATTGAAATGAAGCGCAAGGCTCTAACGCTATCTCGAAATACACTGGACTTGATTTGGTCCAATTTCATGCAACTGTTTCCCCTGGATTAGCTTCATAAAGTTGCTGAATGAACTGACTGAAGGGCACATTCTATCACTCTTCATAACCTGTACATGAAGTTCTTATTTGTTTTTATCTTTTTGGACACGTGCAGAATATGGTGACATCACCAGCATCTATAATTGGTAATTTTACTAATCTGCTTCTCTGGAATATTTTATCAGTTTGTTGCATGAATATTTTGTGTTATTGCTTGTTGGATTACACGGTTCAGCAATATACTACCCCCTCCATCGGCTTTTAAGGGTGTAGCAGTTCGAGATTAAAACTTCGGAACATTTTATTGACATGCCCACCCGCATTCTGCTTATTTAGGGTCCTTGCTAGCTGTGCTGCTTTGACCTTTTAGTTTATACAGCATGTGCATTTTGCATACTTTACAATCAGAGTTGTTGCTTTCAGCGACACATTTAATGAGAATACACCACCGACAAATGAACCGGCGTATATTTCATCACTTGGTTCTGCTATTTATGAAGCAATGTCAAGAGGTAACAAGGATGCGGTGTGGTTAATGCAGGTGTGTGCTTGCACTCTTCTTTGACACTCAAAAGTGTAAAAGACTATGTATTTGATTTTCTTATAACAGCAGCAAGTCCTCAATATAGTAATAATTTGTGTCAATTGGGTGTTACGGAAGACTTTTGGGGCCAGTCCTACAGGTGCCAGCATCAGCACCGCAAGATTGGGAAGCAACCAATGAGTTGTTTCCCTTTCTCTTTACATACTTACCTTACCATCTCCTTTTGCTACTATTATTTTCCCTTCTCTTACCTATGTTTGTTACAGAGACTATAAATTAAGGGACACCTCATGCATTTGTTACGAAGTTAAAGTACAAAACACTTGCCCCACAACTCTCGGTAGCTCAGAGTCTCACGAACTTCTCGACTTCCTTGCACTCAAGTGAACACAAAAACTTAATGAATATTACTTTCCAGTCAGAAAATGTCCATGAGTGGAGCTATGCATAGGAATTCTTCATGTTCATGCTGTCCCATGTCCCGGTTTGTAGAAAACTTAAATAAGGTGATGTTAAATGCTGCCTATGATTGACCAGTGAAAAGTCACTTACTCCAAGCCACAGTTTGTATTTTATAACAGACATGATTTTCATGAGCACACAATTGGCTGTTTCAAGGAGTGTTATAACCTCCAGACCTCTACTTCATTCAGGGTTGGTTATTCTACTCGGATGCAGCTTTCTGGAAGGAGCCGCAGATGAAAGTAGGTTGTCATTTTGGCTTCGATTTTTTGTATCTTGAGCACTGACAGAAATGAGGTTACTTGTAAAATAAAGGTTAAAGCATACCTTAGTTATAACTTGCAGCAGAAAAGTTTATGCATACATTTAATTTCTAATGAAAAAAAGTAGAAAAATCTTGTAAATAATAATATGGACACCTATATGCACATGGATGAAAACAAACACGCAATGTTAGCTTTGGTATGTAAAGCTGCTGCCCATCCTTTAGATGAGGATAAATGTTTGCTTCTTCGTCCTTGCAGGCACTACTTCATTCTGTTCCAATTGGTAAGATGATGGTCCTTGATTTATTTGCCGATGTCAAGCCCATATGGCAAACGTCCTCTCAGTTCTATGGTGTACCATACATCTGGTATGTCCTCTCTCTCTCTCTCTCTCTCTCTCCATTGTGCCAATCAGTCTGAGTAGTTAACTAATATTTCTTGCTTAATCTAGGTGCATGTTACACAATTTTGGTGGTAATATTGAAATGTACGGAGTACTAGATTCAGTTTCATCTGGCCCTATTGATGCACGTACAAGCTACAATTCAACAATGGTAAGTTTTTTTTTACTTTCATTCCTTATGTATATTTACTAACAGTAGGGGTCCTTTTTCTCTTTCCCTAGAAAAGCACCTTTTTCTAATGGGGTACTTACGTTTGACCCTTTTCTCTTATTTAGGTTGGTGTTGGCATGTGCATGGAGGGAATAGAGCATAATCCAGTTGTTTATGAGCTTATGTCTGAAATGGCATTCCGTAGTCAAAAGGTTAAAGTTGAGGTACAAATTACAAATACGCCTGGTCCCTGGTGTGTTGTCAATTATGGTTTACTCCTCTTATTTCATCATTCTATACAAAGTTTTCAAATTCGGTTAATGTGAGTTTATGTGTATAAGGATTTAACTTGAAATATTAAGTTACAATCAATCTGATCTAAAGTTACCTTCTGCTAAGGCTGTGTTTATGTTCTTCTTGTAGTTTCAGTAACCCCATGTGATTTATTGATATTTTCTTACCTATAAGGTCAATGTTGATAGCTGGTGTTATAAAAAAAAGGTTTACAAAGAACATCAACTTGTTGTTTAATTGTTATTCATTCCTTGGTAGAAATATTTTACTCGTTCGTGTTAGCATGAGGTGAATCAGGTACAAATTGTTGTACATATCTGTCACGGCGTGTCGTACTGTCCATATCTTTTCTTTTGTTAGAAACTTGCCATGCTGCTTTGATTCTGTCTATGTTTCCCCTTTTTCTGAAGTTCTTGATTATTATCTAATCTATGTCTGTCATCCAGGATTGGTTAAAAATATACTCCTATAGGCGATATGGCCAATCAAATGTCGAAATACAGAAAGCTTGGGCAATCCTGTATCATACGATATACAATTGCACAGATGGAATTGCGGTTCGATTTCATACAGACGCTACTTTGTTGCAATTGTACAGTGCTTTCTGACATATTCATATATCATTTTCATATGTTCATTGCAGGATCATAATAAGGACTACATTGTTGAATTTCCAGACATGGGTCCAAGTTCTTTCAGCTCCCAGTTTTCCGAACGAAGAAGTATCTCACTTGCGAGGAAACATCCAGGCTCTTCTTAAGTGAGGTCTCTGCAAGCCTACCACAACCACATCTATGGTATTCTACAAAGGAGGCCGTCAAAGCCCTTGAACTATTTATTAATGCAGGCAATGATCTTTCAAAAAGTCTCACATATAGGTATGTCTCGACGTCTCGTCAATTCGTCATAATCATCGATTCTTCAAGTATTCAGATGGCATGTATGAAATGAACTGGTGGTTTCTACACAACCAACTCTTTCGAAAATTATTGAATTTTATGGAATCTGGCTTGTTCATCATGATTCATGTGGATCATATCAACTATATGCACTTAAGAGATAGGTTTTTCTTTGGCTGGAAACAGGACTAAAATTTAGTTCATTCCTAGGAGAGTCGCCGGCAAGTAGCAACCAAGGTTTTCCTTGAATGGTGTTC
Source organism: Poa pratensis (assembly GCA_947311845.1). Classification (NCBI taxonomy): domain Eukaryota; kingdom Viridiplantae; phylum Streptophyta; class Magnoliopsida; order Poales; family Poaceae; genus Poa; species Poa pratensis. The sequence goes on along the minus strand of CAMZMU010000066.1, from coordinate 40,102,294 downwards.
CCGTTACATACGGTTACCAGAACTAAATGGACCATACAATATTTCCTTAGTATTTTAGTTGTGCCCTTGCGGGATCGAAAATTCTACCTCTTAACCCCAGTAAAAGAGACAACGTGCCAATTTATGTTTGTTCCTGCTTTTTAAGGTTATATTGATTCCTGCCTATTTCATCTCCTGCATGTTTTCCATCGCTTGCTTTCGAAGTGTGGATATATGGCTCCCTTTGTTTTCAGAAAATCGTATTTAAAAGTTTCGAAAATATCTGATTTTTTTGTATAGATACATACATAAAGATGATTTCAACGTACAAAATCTTATTAAAAGATATGTTGTGTTTTGGGCTACACGAAAATCTGAGAAACGTGACTCTAAGTAGGCATTTAAAAATCATTTTTGGTCGTCACATTTGTCTTTTTTGTGTAGGTCACAAATTAAAACATAATTCGATGAAAAATTGTACGTACGCACTAGACAACCATATGTACAGGTGTGATTTTGTTTTCAGATATTTTGAAGTGAAAAAAGTTTTCGAATTTTTCGAAAAACTAGATGGAGCTTGGGCTCCATTTGAAGTTTCCGCGTCCAGACCTTAGTTTGTTTTCAGTCATGTCGAATGGTCACGGCACAAGTGGAGTCAGTTGTTCCGTGAAAGAAAATGGAGTCAGCGGTGAGCTCATGTGTGCTGGGTTCTGAATAGAAATAAAAAAACTGAAACTCAGTATGTATGTGGAGTACTTGTGACGAGAAGATGCAACAAACTGAAGCTTCGATAAAAATAGGGCAAGCCACACACAAAAGCATGAATATACTCTTTAACAACAAAAGGTTATATATTACTGTTCTGGTTATGATTCTTGACTGCCTACTAAATAAGACAAACTTCTGTATTCCCATGATCTCCTTCTAACTCATAGGTACTAATGGTAACTGTTACTGCAGGTACGACCTTGTTGATCTGACAAGGCAGTCACTGTCAAAATTAGCAAATGAAGTGTACCTTGATGCTTTGAGTTCTTACCAAAAGAAGGAATTGAGTGATTTAAACTTTCACACAAAGAAATTTCTCGAACTCATTGTGGATATCGATACACTACTAGCTTCTGATGATAATTTCCTTCTGGGCCCTTGGTTGGAAAGTGCAAAAAGCCTTGCTATGACTGAAGATGAACGGACACAGGTGGATTTCTTTCACGCAATTTATCTAGCATCTGGATCTGTCTTTTTTCTCTTATCATGGACTGAATCGAACTTTATTATCAGTACGAGTGGAATGCTAGAACACAGGTGACAATGTGGTATGACGACACGAAGACCGAGCAGAGCAAACTACATGACTACGGTAATACATGGCAATTTACTTTTGAAGTGGACGATTCCGGCTATTCATACGAATGTGACAGTCAACCTCTGTGTTACTAACTGCGAGCTTGTTTTTCAAATCCTCATGGCCAGCCAATAAATTCTGGAGTGGGCTGCTGAAGAGCTACTACCTCCCAAGGGCGTCGAAATACTTCACTCGCTTGTCAAGAAGCCTACAAGAGAACCGCAGTTTCCAACTGGAGGAATGGAGGCGAGACTGGATCTCGTATTCTAACGAATGGCAGTCAGGGAAGGAGCCGTACCCTGTAAAAGCCACGGGCGATGCTTTGGCGATCTCTAGGTCACTCTTTGCAAAGTACTTCGCGTAGCTATGGCCAGACAACTCTTAAGGCATGTGTGTCTGTTCTGGAGCAAGAATAATAAATGTACACGCGAGATGATGCGAAGTGGACCTGAGTTGTAACTTCGTAGTTCTGCTCTTGACTCCGCAAGTAGTCTTGTCAACTTTATGCCCGGAAAGAATCATTGCGACCGTTTTGTAATAATGCAGTAACAAAATTGCACACATTTGATGTGATATTTCGATCTTAGCCACCAAAATTGCTCACCTTCTCATTTACATGTACAGAAAAGTCGAATTCACGTCTAGACTCCTATGCCCAGTAAACGTTTAGGTGCAGGCCTCGGCCTGTCTGACAGTCTCGTCCATTGTTAGGAGGAGCCCTCAGCCCACTGTCGTCTAGGGCGAGGTGGTAGTCGTCACTACTGTTCTGGCCTTCAGCCCTGCCTATTATGTTCTCTTTGTTGGCGATTTTGCCACACCACCTTGCCATTTCCGACAGTGGCCCCAACTTGCCCTCTAGGTACTGGAGGTGTCAATTCTCCTCTGGTGTCGGTATCTTCTACCTTCAACCTAAGTTGGCACACCATTTCCTTCATCGGAATTGGTGGAGAAGAGGAATTGTTGAGCTCCACATACATGAGGACTGTAGGAATCTTTCTCAAATGTAGGTGCTTGACGAGTCCCCAGGCCCAACTTCAAACTCAGGCCCGTTTGGAACACATATTATGACTCAAAATGTAGAAATAGTTAGAACTTGGATTGAAATATCATGTATCCTGAATTTAACAGGAACAAAAAACACTGAAAAACTTCAGAACTACATTTGGATATCACGCAGAATAACACAAAGGAATTATCGACACGGGGGGGGGGGGGGGGGGGGGGGGGGGGGGGGGGGGGTTGTACACACACACGAATTTTAAAAAAGGAATGTAGGATAACAATTTCTTTGTTTCAAATGGCACCAAAAAAACTTTTCTCATAGTAATACTATCCTCTAAATTCCTAGTCCTTTTGTTCCAGAGAAGCATCAAGCCCTAGCCTAGCTCGAGCTTGTATATTTAAAGTCATATCATTTATCATTTTATAAACTTCGGAGGATTTATGGTCCAAACAAAAAACTTTGGAGGATTCTACTCCTTAGAACTATTTGTTGCAGAGCTTGTTTGCTTTGTCACCTTGTAATCTTGCATATGGTCTATTTGCATACAATTCCCAAAAACAATTCAATGACCCAATGATTTGGTTTCTTTATTTCTATGATAACTAAACCATGCACCAAATCCATTAGGGCCAATTAGGATTCTACAAACGCAGGAACAGAAAAACATAGGATTGAGATCTGCTGCCATATAAAATCCTGCAGGAACTGAAAACACAAGAAACTATTCTATAAGATGCTTGGTTGCATTGCACCACAGAAATATAAAGGAAATTTCTTAAAAGGGCTAGGTAACGACATTGCCATAGAAGCAAAGCAAAATTTACACCATGCTACCGGAGATTCTCCACATAAGCAAAACTTTCTTGCTGGACTGCCGAATATGAAGAAAGGGAGGTATTGACTTGTTTTAACGTTTTTCCGGGATGGAATAGGCCGCTTAATTGGCTAGAGTGTGAATTGAGCCTGTTAGAAAAGGTCAGGATGTTATTGGACTTGTGTGTATCTATAATTCCTACAGGACTTATTACCGATTAATCTATAATGTGATACCGACCGAGCAGTAAACGATAAGCGATATCTTGAACTAATAGTTTTTCTTAAGATATCAGCTAATAGTCGCGACTAATGTACACAATTTCTTTGTGAGACGAGCTTTTCAAACAATGAGAATAATTGATAACTGGTGATGTCATTAATCGATGATTACTTGACATTTTCAGACATTGATACTTGATTTGACTGTTTCTAATTTTTTTGTGAAACACAGTACAACGCAGACGCTCACATACACGTGCACACACTCACCCCTATGAGCACCTCCGAAAGACTGAACCGGCGGTCGGGTCTTGAGATTGACGAAGTCACCACATGCGTCTCGCTGTCGACGGGAACGTCGCCTCCCACTGAAGAATACTCCGCCTAAATGAGAAACACCAGTGTCAAATCTAGGGTTTAAACTCTGGTGGGCTAGGAGTACAACCACCCTCCTAACCATCTTGACACAGGCAAATTCTCGAGTGTTTCTAAATTAATCATGATGTGATGTGCAAAATTATTGGCGTAGCGAGACGTCTGATCTAGATGGTATTGATTATAGGATAATAGGAGACTAGTTTAGCGAGACGTCTGATCTAGACGGTATTGATTATAGGATAATAGGAGACTAGTTTAACTCTACTTTTTGATATTAGCAGTAGATTAATGTAGTTCTATTTATTTATTTTTTTAAATATGTTCATTTTGTAGCGGCAGTAGTTGCTCAGCCTAGGAATGGTGCGGCTTCGTGGGGAGTTTGGTGCGGGTTTCTGTTTGGTTTGTTCTGGGCTGGGCACCGTTTTGTTCGGTATGAAAACGGTTAAACAAACGTAGCGTGCCACGCTTGACCCTGCGCGCCAGCCTTTGCCTCTGTTTTTTTTTTTTTTTTACTAACAGCCTTTGCCTCTGTTGGTTTCATCCTTTCGACAGAGACCACACCCGATCTCTTCAGCCCGTCATAAATTCTCTCCCCTTTCCTCCCGGATCACACAACCTCCCTCCGCCCGAGTCTCCTCTCTTCTCCCGCTATCCTCCTTCCCACCAAACTCCCCCGACTCCCCCTCTTCCTCGAAACCTCAGGTCACCCACCCGCCCGCCAATCTCCCCCTCCGCTGCGCACGCGCCATCCCCGCTGGGCCACGACACCGCTCGCCGGCCCGATCGGGAACGGAGAGCCACACAGGAGACCGCGATCCGTCCGTCACGAGCGCCATGGCAGCAGCAGCAGCGGCCGACGCCGGCTCCGGTCCCGCCGCCGCCGTTGCAACCTCCACCTGCGCCCACTGGTTCGTGCTCCCTGCTCCCGCCCCGCGCGGCTACCTCCCGTTGCTTGGTCCTGTGCGCGTGCGCGTGTGTCGGTGACGCGATTACCCTCTCCTGTGGTCTCTCTCTCCGTTTTGGATCTGAGCTAGTTTCATTGGTCCCGGGAGACCGAGGTTGCGTTTTGGATTCTGACTGTGTCGCGTCGCGAGATTAGAAGAACTCTCTTGGTTTACGTAAGGGATTTGCGTTGCGCCATTGGCACTAATTAATTTATAAGCCGGCCGGATAGGTGACCAACTGAACATGGGCTACCTCGATACAATGTTACTGCTGCAACTTCGTGAAATATGTTCGCGCTAACAGCCGATGATGTCCCAGCCCATCTTGTGCCGGGCATACTTGCTATTAATTCTCATGGGAACCTGTCAAATTCAGTGAAGGGAAAAGCACTTTGATGCTTACTATTTTTTTACTCGTCGAGGGAGTAGTTGGAGTAGGTCTGTGCAACTATTGTTTAGTCGAGTAATCCATTGTTAGTGACTTAGTGTTAACATGTTGAACGGACTGGATTATAATTCGTGACCATTGGTGCCACGACATTGTTGATGCATTTCTATATTAGAGCATCTCCACTGGCACCCCCCAAAGCATCCCCAAAGGCCCATTGGGGTGCGGGACACGAAAAACGGCCACACCGGCACCCCCCCCCCCCCCCCCCCCCCCCAAGTGTCTGGCGAGACCCAATTTCTGTCCGGCACCCCCGAGAGGGCCTTCAAACTTGGGGCCCTGCTCGGGGGTGCCAGACACGCGGGAGGCAGGATGGCTGGTCAAGCAAAATAATGGCTTCGCCGGTTTCCCAGATGGCTTCACCTCTTTCCACGCGCCGCTGTTAGGTTTGCCAATGCGTCACCGGCATTGATGTCGGTAGCGTCTAGGCCGCTTCGTCTGCTCTGCCCCCTTTACTATAGTGTGGCGCTTGCTCGCCTAACGGCCACCAGATCTCCCCCCGCATCGCATCAGCTCCGGCTTCCTTCTCAATGCCTCCCTAGTCCCTCCTAAATGGCGCAGAACGACGAGGCTAGCAGCTCGAACATCAACGCCTACCGAGGCCACAGCCTAGTCATCGACGAGGCCTAGCTGTTCGAGCGCTTCGACCTATGCCGGTGGACTACCGCCTTCCTAAGGGGTGGCGGAGCCCCGTTGGTCGCGCCATCCCGCTGCTGCCCAGCGGCTGGTCGCGCCGTCCCGCTGCTGCCCAGCGGCTGGTCGCGCCGTCCCGCTGCTGCCCAGCGGCCGGGAGCTGAGCCTGAGCATTCTGCAGCGACGAGACACCATGACACCAGAGCAGCGGCGCCACCCTGACAACGCCGCCAACAACTACGGTGGCTGGTTCGAGCGCTTCTGGCAGGAGAGCGGCGACGCCCTCAATTCGCTGGGACGGCACGGAGAGGTACGCAACGGAGCGCCGCAATAACTGGTGGCGCGACCGCACGCTGGAGGGTGTGCTCGCCTGGGCGTGCCGCCGGAGCCGTCGCTCTCCGACAGAGCCGCCTCGCCAGATCACACCGCAGCGCGCTGCTCCGCTCTGTGACATCAAGGAGGAGCCCGAGAGCAAGGTGAGCAGCAAGCTCCCCGCGCCGTCAAGGAGGAACCCGTGAGCAAGCTGCCAGGCAAGTTCGCCAGGGGCCAAGCGTCGCAGTGTCGGTGCCGTTAAGGAGGAGCCCCAGCCCTAGCTCGAGGAGGACCTCCCCCTAGAATGCCGCGTATCATCGCCTCTCCGGGACGCCGTTGGCGGGGGACACGCCCGGCTTCACCGCGGCCCTCCTCCGATCTACCAGCGACCCGGTGCCGCCGCCGCTCGACCCGGAGAACTGCCCGGGCTTCTTCATGACGATGCGCGTGTCGCTGGAGCAGCAGCCCGAGGAGAATCAGCAGCAGCCTGCCGTTGTGAAGCTGGATCCAATTGACTGCCGTTGTGAAGCTGGATCCAATTGACGGCGTTGTGGAGCAGGAGGAGGCAGGGCCGTCGCAGCAGCCGGAACCCTACGACGGCGCGGTCATCTGCATCTCTCTGAGGCCAGCTAGGGTTTAGGCTAGGCAAATTTCTTTCAAATTTGTGTAAAATAAGTCGAATTTAAATGAAATTTGCCGCTTTTGTTATTTTTTGTCAAATTAAATCTGAGGCCGCATTCTGATTTGGGGGGTGCCGGTGTGGGCAGCAATTCGTGATTGGCCGGACAAGTGTACAGCACCCCACAAAGTGGACACAATTTGGGAGGTGTCGGACATATTTCCGGGGTGCCGGTGGAGATGCTCTTAGGCCATAGCTGCATTCTATGTTGTTCACACCTTTTGGCATCATATTCTGATCACACGTTCACATCATGAACAAGACGTTAGTTAGTAGAACTATTTGATCAGTAGCTTTTCGCTCCAGAATGCGTCTAACTACTACTCCCACTCAAGTTCTACGCAATTATGACATGTACAGTTGTAGTTTTATTGAGATCACAAGTTGGTTACCAATTGTAGTTTTTGCATCTTCTTTTTCTCCAGTCAGCGAGAAATTCCATCGTCAAACATTGACTTGCATTCTCTACACTGTGCTCGTAACCTTCAAAAGTGTGAGCACTGCGGAGAAATGGTTGCCAGGAAGCTTATGGAAGAACACTACGACGAATATCACGCTCCGGTATGTTTTGAATTTTTAGAAGATTGTGCCATAACGTTGGTTCTCTTTGTGTGGTCTGTGTTGCATGTTTTCATTTTGGTGGTGCATATTTCTATATCTTGAAAAGACGTTGATTACGCAAGAGGTTCAAGTTAGCTGCAACAAGTATTTGTGTTTGCACCATGCAGGGTGGCTGCAAGTGATATATTAGGATAGATAGTATGAAATCACATAGCCCAGTTTAAAACATTATAGATGACCCGTGTGTATGAAATAAGAAGAGTGACCAACATAATAAAAAAACTGAAGCTAATCTAACAGGAAGTCTAGCTACTAGCTGAAGCAAGTATAGAAACCAAAAGGTGTTACAATCAGAAGTATATGCAATTGTATTCTTCCAGCGCCGTGATAGCTTGTTAGCTTCTTGTACTTGGAAACTGGATACACACAACCACACATTTCCTTAGCTTGTTCACCTTTTCTTGTTCTTGCAAATTAGAAAGCGCATTGCTTCTGCTAATCTGCTATGATATCGTTGTCACATTTGAAACAGGAGCTAATGCAACATCACATTCCATAGTAACAACAGGAGTAAAATGCACATATTCCAGAATTTTATGGCAGCTGTTGTTGTTTTTCTGTGATGTACAATAAGCCCATCATATCACATGCAGGTAGACTGCTCTCTTTGCAAAGAAACCTTGCAACGGGAGATATTAGATCTTCATAAAAGTGAACAGTGCAAACAGAGGATGGTTGCGTGTGAATATTGTGAGTACGAATTACCTGCAATTGATATTCATGAACATCAGGTATAATTTGTCGTTACCTTTGAAGGTGCATATTTATTTTGAATTTGTTTGATATATGTCGATTGGTTCTGATCATAGTAGTTTGAGAAACAGGATGTATGTGGAAACCGAACAGAATTTTGTCAAACCTGCAAGAAGTATGTTAGACTTCGTGAATGGATAGGGCACGAAATGCAGTGCCACGCAAATGGTTCTGCTGAATCATCAAGGTAAATATGCTCCCTCATGTCCAAAAGAATGCTGAATTTTGTTGTTTTGGTTATCATACAATGTATGGTATGTTTAAGATTAGTGATGCATACTCCTTTGATTATTAATTTCTGATGAACTATATATGTTTTCCAAACTAAAGTGTGCAATCAATTATGTGCAAATAGTATACCTAGACAGGATCTGTACATGCTCAATCGATGTAATTCAAAATTGTTTCAAAAAAAATGTAATTCGGAATCAGTTCAGTTTGATTTATCTTATTTGGTTAGTTTTGCACTCAAGACATAGTAGTAATTAAACTGGCATCCCTATATGTTTTCCAACTTTCCATTCTCTAAGATGGGTTATAAAGTTTAGTGTTTTTACTAGCGAAAATGTGTAGACCTCATTAGCTAATCAGATACTTCGAATTTCAGTGCCAGAACCATTCCAGAGAGAGAAGTTCGGCCTCCTCCACCGGTACGGCCAGCACGCCCTGTGCATGGTGCGCAACACAAGCGACTTCTCTTCACGATTGCTGCAACTGGAATTGCCGTCATGATCGGATCAATACTCTTCCAACGGGAGGAAAGTTTCTAGGTCCAGTAGTCATGGATTTCACATGTCTGAGTTGTTTCCTACAGCGGTATCATAAGAGAATCCCTTGATGTATAATGTTATCCCCGTAGTCAGTTGGTACATCTTGCTTTCTTAAGAGTACAGTTCCACTCATGGCCTCGAAATAACCATCCAAATATTTGTTGTTGTCAGTGCAATGTATAAACGTCTGAATTTTCTTATATTCATGATACTTTTTTAGGATGGACCTTGTTCAGTGCACCTAGCATAAATCCATGCCACGTAGTGTATAAATTATCATATATCAGTGCGTCTAATATCATACTGCCAAATCTCTCAAAAAAAAAAAATCATACTGCCCAGTCGGTATAACCGTTTCAGCCATGATATGACTTCAGTCCTGTAGCTATTTTGGAACCATGTAATTTGTGCGGATGTTGGGTTCTCAAACACGTGACTTCAGTAATCTTGGCTGGAGCTGCGGCCTGTTCATGAACATGATAACGGTTAAATTTGAAATGATTTTAAGGTTTTGATTGCCAGGATAAGATGTTTTGTTCGGTGAGATGGGCATGAGATCTCAATGCATGGAGATATATTCTGCGTGGCATCTGCATGTGCGTTAATCAAAAGCCATTACTGAAACCACCAAACTGCTACCTTTCCAATGAAATAAAACGCAAAGGTCCTTTGCGTTTTCGCTAAAAAAAAACACCTAACTGCGTCTGCTTTTGCTATTTTACATGTGCTGAAAGCCTGAAACGTGACACCGATTAAATCCGATGCTTCGCATAAACACTCCAAGCACAGCATTGCAGCAGTAAAATCATACCAGTACTTGTTTCCCCGCGAAGAAAAGGTAAAATTTTATTTCACATGTGATGAAACACGACAGCAAAAGAAAACAACGAACTCGATCAACCTTATCCCCTCCCGTTCCCCTTCTACAGTAACTCAGAGAGGCGACCGGAGGGCGATTCCGTGTTCTCGCCGGCGATTCCGCCGCCCTCCTCCTTCCTGTCGGCTTGCTGCCGGCGGTGGGGGGAGGGGGGTCGAATCACCTGCGGGATTCGTCTGCTTCTAGTTAGGGTAGCTAGGTAGCCTAGGTTTTCGCGCGGGTCTCCTTCGCTGTCGATGGCGGAGAAGGCGGCGTCGAATAAGCTTGCTCTGGTCCTTCTGCTGGTGCTCTCCTTGGCCAGGACTGGCGGTGGTACTAGAAGCTTGGTGTTCGGTCATGGCGGTCGCTCCGGCGGTGGCCACCATGCGTTGGATTTTGTGCCCGTTCCTCGCCGGCCTGGCGGTGTGGCTCCGGCGTCGTCGGGAGGTTCTGGGCCCTGTACAGGAGAAGATGCTCTGGGATTCTGGTGGTGGCCGCTGCTTCTGGGTGCGGCGTTCAGGCCTTCTCTGCCGGCCGTGGCGGCGTGGGGAGGAGCGCTTCTGGCGTCGTGCTCTATCTGGTATGTTCTTCTTCCTTCTCTGGCCGGCCGAGGTGGCGAGGAGAGAAGGTGGGTTCAGGACTTGCTTGCGGCGGGGTCTCCGGCGAGATGGGGTGGTGCCCAGTGCAGGGCTCGATGGAAGAGGGGTGGCTGCGGGAAGATGGCGCCTTGGCCGTGCGCGTTAAGCGTTCTTCAGCTCCGTTGCTTGCGGCGGACGGCATATGCGGTCGTCTACATGTGTGGGGTGGTTCCCTTCCCGGGTTTCGTGGCGGCCTGGCGCCTTCTTCTCCGGCGGCGTTCGGCGATGAAGGTTCTGTTCAGGCGATGTGGAGGTTCGGCAGCGATCCCTGATGCTGCTGTTGTGCTGGGTGTCCTCTGCTTGTACTGCTGTGTATTTCTGCTCCGTATTCGTATTCTCTGTTCAATACGTAGCTGTAATCCCTTTCAAAAAAAAAACACGACAGCAAAAATTAAGGAGTAGTACGCACATTGCTTGTCCCAGGCGCAGGCAGGCTACACACACAGCTCCAAAGCTCCTGGACCAGAGACAGGTAAACATTTCGATGCGGCCGCTCATTCGTGGCACTCTTGTGCAGGGCCTGCCATTTTGATATTTCTCTTTTGAGATAGGGATGCATAGTTATATAGTGATGCTGACATTTGTACCCTGACGAGCGTGGGCAATTGTATAGTTACTGCATTACCGTGCCATGGAAATTAAACTGGTTAAAACAACCGATGTGATCTCCTCTGCAACAGCTGATGTGTCTGCTTCTTGTATAGGTCCAGATTGGCAGCAGGAGTTGAGGCCATGAGCATGGCAGCATGTGATGCACTGCTCTTACTTCAAGTCTTCAAGTATATACATACTAGTGGTATTCGGCGCGGCGCACGCCGCGCCCTTAGTGCTAATTTCTGGCGGGGATTTTTTGTTTTTTGATTTGGTTGCATAATATATTTTGCAAGTAGAGTGGTAGCTTTGATCTGTAAAAATTTAGAGGTGCAACAATGTACATTGTAGTCTGTGTGAACAACGGTAAATTTGTACATCGTTAAGTAAAAGTCGCTCTTGTATTTCAAATGGATTTGTCGTCTGCAGTACCTCCGAAATGTTAGCAATTTTGAATGTTCAAATATATATATATAAGTTTGTGTTTGTATGATGCCATATTTAATTAAGCTACATAATCGGTGGAATACAGTATGCAAATATTTTTTTTAAATTCAATGTCATTTAATTAGAGGGAATGCATTTAGGTTGTCTCTAAATAGTTGTGAAGTCAAAATGTCCAAAAATATTAACAATATATGCCTGTGTTGCGCCATAAATTTCTAATTTAGCTCCATAGGTAAAGAACGCGTGTTGTGAGCATTTAGTAATTTTAACTACATAATTATATGAAGTTTGTTTAGGCTGTATCTAAATTTTAACCAAATTGAAATGTCCCAATTTGCTGGCATTATGTTGTAAGTACTTAGCATATATTTTTTTTAGCAAGTAAGAATGTTTGAACATGTTTATATTTTTTTCAGTAATATTCAATTTAAGACTATAATGAGTGGGAATGCACATTTGCTGAATTGAATTTCATGTGTCGTCCAAATATTTACGAAACTGAATTGTTCAATTTGAAGCCATATTTGGAGGAAGTGCATTATGTGAGCACTTATTTAATTTAACTCCGCATAATGAGAGGGAGTGCATTTGTTTTTTGCTCAAATATTGACAATGCAAAATATTTGAACATGTTCGGTGCAAACTTATTGAATTGAAGTCTATATTTAGGGGAAGTCTATCTAGATTGCAGGCAAATATTTAGCAAGTTCAAATGTTCAATGTGAGTCCATAATCGGAAGAAATGCATTATGTGGACATTTAATAAATGCGATTACACATAATCAGAAGAAGTGCATTTATTTTTTGTTTTGTGAAGTCAAAATGTCCAAAAATATTAACAATATATGCCTGTGTTGCGCCATAAATTTCTAATTTAGCTCCATAGGTAAAGAACGCGTGTTGTGAGCATTTAGTAATTTTAAGTACATAATTATATGAAGTTTGTTTAGGATGTATCTAAATTTTAACCAAATTGAAATGTCCCAATTTGCTGGCATTATGTTGTAAGCACTTAGCATATATTTTTTTTAGCAAGTAAGAATGTTTGAACATGTTTATATTTTTTTTCAGTAATATTCAATTTAAGACTATAATGAGTGGGAATGCACATTTGCTGAATTTAATTTCATGTGTCGTCCAAATATTTACGAAACTGAATTGTTCAATTTGAAGCCATAATTGGAGGAAGTGCATTATGTGAGCACTTATTTAATTTAACTCCGCATAATGAGAGGGAGTGCATTTGTTTTTTGCTCAAATATTGACAATGCAAAATATTTGAACATGTTCGGTGCACACTTATTGAATTGAAGTCTATATTTAGGGGAAGTCTATCTAGATTGCAGGCAAATATTTAGCAAGTTCAAATGTTCAATGTGAGTCCATAATCAGAAGAAATGCATTATATGGACATTTAATAAATGCGATTACACATATTCAGAAGAAGTGCATTTATTTTTTGTTCAAATATTCATAAATTCGAAGTGTCTGAACATGTTAGGTTTTTGCCATATGTAGTCAGCATTCATTGTTTGACCATTTTAATGTACTTTTTCATGGCATTTAGTATATTTCTTTTTTTTTCCCTAAGGTGGATTATTAATATTTAAGAGTCATGTTAGTTCTTATAATTTTTTTTTTTGGTAAAGTTGTGTAAGCACGCATGAAGATGTGTTAGCTATGAAGACCTTTTTTTTCTGCAAATTTTAGTATTTTTTTTTGCATTTTTTTGAATCATGGTTTGGAAGATATGGATTTTACAAAAAAAATTAAAAAATCCGGTTTTTGCAGCTGACAGGTGGGGCCCGCTGACGTCGGGTGTGACGTCAGCGCTGGGCGGCAGTGGCGGACGCGCCGGCGGCGCTGTGCTCGCGGTAGCGCCGCAGGCACGCGCGGACCGCGCGGATCCGCACGAGCGCGTCGCGGGAAGCCGGATGGGCGGCGCGGCCGACCAAATGGTCGCCGGGTTCGCCGGTGGCGTCCAAAACGACGGCGGCGGATTGCGGAGGCGGCGGCGCGCGGCGGCAGCGATTACAGCGAGCAGGCGACGCCCCGACACGCGGCCTTCAGCGAGGATGGAGAGGAGAGGATGGCGGACCGGGCGGGTGACTTCGATTCGTCGGAGGAGGAGCGGCGAGGCGGCGGGACGCGTCGGCGGCGGCGGCGACCACGGAGAAGAGGAGGAGGGGGCGGTCCGTGGCACTTTTACGAAAAACGACCTGAACTTTCGCGTAATTGCAGATAGGTCCCTGGCGCGGAATTTTCTGTGAAGAGTATGGAAATTTCGTCCGCACGCGTGCTTCCCCGCAAAATTCCGCGGCCCGCTGTGTGGCTGACACGCGGGACCCACCCGCTACTGTAGAACACTGTAGAAATCTACAGTATCAACTGTAGCTAGCTACAGTGGCGCGGGGCGCGGAGAGGCCGAGAATTTGCACGCTCATTATACAATCGATGAATGATGTACTGCCCAAGAAAAGGTCGATCCATCTCCTCACAACATAGGAAGGGAAAAGGCAGAAGTAAAATTTAAAATAATAGAAGGTCTAGATCCAACTCGGTGATTGGATTGGATGCAACATGGTCGTAATGATTTGTTATCATTGTTCGTTATTAATTACTCCCTCTGTTCGGAAATAGATGTCTTCTCTTTCTCCAAATTCGTATGTATGTGTACAGTAAAACATGTCTACCTACATCTGAATCTAGACAAATGCAAGACATCTATTTTCGAACGGAGGGAGTACTAAACATGTGTTGCAGCAAAATCAACCCTTTATATCCCACTCTTGCGGGCAAGGTAGAACCCTTCTATTTTTGGGTTCTGTTTTGCATGAGTTATTAGTGAGTGCTCACATGATAATTATGTCATCTAACTTTTCCATGCTTTTGTGCATTATACCTTTCTTCCACATGTTCCCTGAATATCTGATAGCCTTTGTGTTCATCTTAGTTTTTTTAGATGTATTCGATTAACCCAGCCGGATTGCTAGCTAATTAGCAAAGATTTTGCAGAGTGAGGACTGGCACCGGATCCATAACACGCCCTGGCTAGCTCTCGCACGCTAAAGCACATAAGACACACAATTACACTATCTGCAACAGATTGCAGACCAGTCTATAAGAGAACCTAGCATACTAGCTAGCTTCCCTGAAGAGAATTCCATGTCTATCCCCAAGCTATATATATCGTGATCATTCCATGTCTGGCAGCAAGATCGTGATCATTCCGCTTCCCACAAGAGCTTTCCTTTAGCGTTGAGGCATTGATCGGTCTCCACCACAACGATGATATGTAGTGCAGCCAATGAGCCAACGGATCACGTACGCAAAAGACGACGGGGGCGCGGCCGAATCACGAGTCGTGATAGGGAAACACCGATCGAATCATGCAAACCCGCCCGGTGGCCCGGTACTACACTACTGTGTAGTGTACGTGTAGCTGGTAAGCAAAGAAACAAGTTGGAGAAAGCAAACAAAAGGTAAAGGTGGCGAGCGATGTGGACTTGTGGTGCTGTACCAAAGTGGTGGTAAACCCCACTGCCCAACCAGCTACCAGGACCTCTACCCTCCGGCCCACGAGCATGAGTGACACTGAGCGCTTAAAAACATAGCCATGGACAAGGGTAGGTATCTACTGTCTAGTCCTAACGAAACATCACGATATACAGGAGCCGACAAAAGAGTTTGTACAAAGAGCGCCGTTTTGGACAAGGGTAGGTATCCCGGTAGAAATTTATCATTTTTGTACAGGGCGCATACGATGTCATTTCGACGCGAAAAATACACGGTGGTGCGTACCATGGTCATGTACGTGCATGATTTTTTTCAGATTTTTTTGATAAGTTTTAAATTTTGATTTTTTTTTGAAAATACCGGGAGCATATGCTCCCGGGTGCCAATGCGAATTTCCGTTGTACAAGCACATATATTTATTAACTTTTTTTTTACTATCAAACATGTTTCTCCGGGAATTGGATTCCTCTGAAATATATATACTCGCTCCGTTCCAAAATAGATGACTTCCATTTGTACAAAAGTGGATGTATCTATATCTGTGACAAGTGGCTAGCTCTCGATTATAGTGTATCATCTCCGTATCATTCAATATCTTTCAGTCATTTTTGAGCTCAAAGTGGTCGTATCCACCGCCCGAATAGATAGAAGAGGTGACCCAATTTACATGGAAAACCGGGTACAAAAAACATACAAACTGTATAATGTTCTGTTTATGAGGAAATTAGGGTCAAAAACCGCACAAGCGAGGTGACCCGTCACCCACACGACGCAAATCGACCAAACGTCACAGACACACACCACCTGCTCCGGGGGCGCCGCCCCGGCATAGCAATCAGGACAAAACTTCACATCACCAGTCAGGGTCGATGAGCCTGCTATCCGCACAACACACCTTGCAGGCATTGGTTTGGCTAACCTTGCATGACTGTGCCATCTGCCTACTACGAACCACTCTGGTAATGGTAGGAGAGAATAAAGTTTTCTACTCACTTCGATGGACGCAAGTTGCTGAAGTACACAAATGTATTGCGAATCATTCTCCGTTAGCTTGGTATTTTGGATGAATTGACTGAAACTCTACATATGTTACCAATCATCACCTTCAAAATGCTTTTGAGCATTGATTTAGGGAATCACCCTCTTTTTTTCTAAACATAGTCGATTGTCGTCAAACAACGCCAATAAACTTTGAGGTGAAAGCCATGGTAATCCCGTGCTGACCATACATATGGTGGCGAAACTGAGTGACGAGACATCATCGAAGCGTGAGAGCAATGGTCGGTTGGTGAGAGCACACGCCCCGTGATCTCATACACCTGTATGAAGGCGCAGCCTCTTCCGTAGGGTGCCTCATTTCTACCTAACAACGTACAGTTAAGGGAGAGAACTTCTCTTTTAACCATGTTTTTTGAGACATAGACGCATGAGAGTAGGAGACGAGAAAAGAAACCTTGCCTGAAATGGTGGCGGCACACGAGCGGAATAAGAGAAAAGCTAATATAGAATTTTCTTGAATGGATGGCTAGATTTAAATCAGCCAGGAAAAAGGGGGCAATCTTGTAATAACCTGTTGAATTGTTACTTCCACCTTAAACCTAGTGGCAAAAGTGTGTGAACCCAAAAGACAACTCATTTGGATGAGGAATCGCCCTTCGAAATCTTAAACATTTTAGCATAATGTCCTTGCATGCGTTGCTACGAAGTCACAAAACGAGGAAGAGCCATGTTGTTGTCTTAAGATATTGATGTCTTCCAGCCGTTGTGCGCTTCATTAAAAGAGAGTGTAAAGATGGGGAGAGATTTGCATGTGGCGAGACGATGGAGAACCTGACGCATTGGAGAGCCTTTCGCAAGATTTGAAGTGATAGAACATTTCAAAGTTTGAAACAAACAAGGTTGGGCAATAGGAATGAGACTGCACGATGTTATGATTAGTATGAGGGCGGGGTATATAATTGTGCTAGAATTAGAACTTTTTATGCCCTTTTATGTTATGACATAGAATAGGGAGATGATCACAATGTACTAGATCACCGTGGTACCTTCCGTGAGAAATATTATCCCAAGATTTATCAAACCATTTTAGCAACCACACGTAGTTGGACTTATCACTAACGTGACTCCGCTTGAACACAAACCTAGGCTTTGAGATAGATTATTTTCCTCATTACTTAGAACACGATAAAACTCCCTACGTACAAAATTAAGTGATGTGGAGGGAGAGCTAAGCTAGTACAAAGTTGTGTATAAATGACGTCAAATAAACCGGAACAAAGATAGTAAAAGAAAGGCATACTAAACTATGAATTGATGATAATTAAAAAATAAACTAAAATTATTTAACAGAAAGATCACTCGAACAAAGATCGAATCTAAGTCGTTGCTTCACTGGTACTAATTGGATAATTGACGGCCTCACTCAACTACATGTGAGGTGATTTCCCAAAAACCATTACCTCATAGTTGCCATTGCAAAGGTGATTCATTGTCCCCTTCAAGCCAGTAAAAATTCCCGAAGCGGTATAAGCTATACATGTCTCGAAGAATGAAGCAATGCATTAGGTTCTATGTATAATCGTTACTCCCTTTGAAAGGGTCCAAGAGTTCAACTGGAGGGGTTGAATAGGAGACCACCAATTTTGTACATTTTCTTAACAATTTACAGACAATGACAATATAGGTTTTCTAGATATGATACTCAGTGAGATCAACCTATATGGTAAGATACGACTAGCATACAAGAACAACAAGACAATAAGCTAGTGAACAAGAAAATAAAGATAACGATGCGGAGGGGTGCTAATGTTTGTTGGAGAGGTGCGGAGGCAAAATGGTCCCCGAGTGCCACAAAAATCTCCCTGGTTCTTCTCGAGCCTTCCACACAACGGAAGCGCCTCGATCCACTAGTGGTACACTTGAAGGCAGTCACTAAACCTTTACAGACTGATTTGGAGCCGCTTAACACCTCGGAGAGTCTTGAACTACACCCGAAACCCCTATCATAAAGGAACTTCTGGACGAACTCCTTCTGTGTAAGGTGTCTAAACACTCAAGAGTAACAATATCCATCAAGGAAAACAAGGGGGAATAAAATATCCTTTGGTGAGAATGTAGACATGTATCATTCCCTAAAAGATCAACTGAAAGAGCATGGCGCCCCCATGTGTGGTTTTGGTAATTAATGACAATCCCTATGGACTAATGGTTGCTTTGACTTATACATGTAGTGTTTGTCCATAGGCAATGTTTGAACTCCATTTGTTGGAGTCAAGGTTGATGCCCAAGGTGTTATTCAAGGGGTATTGATATATTTGATACGATCAAGAATAAGACTATGTGATGACCAAGGTGTTATTCAAGGGGTTATCCGAAGAATGGTCATGATAGTGTTGAGCATATTGCAAGTATGTCTTGAAGAATAAGTTTGTGTGAACATTCATGTTTACCTTTAAGACATCATCTTTATAAAGAGATAAGAAAAAAATACAAGGTTTGATCAAGATATTGATCAACACACAAAGCTGGAAGATGTACCTAGTGTGATCATTGATCTCGTGGTATGGTAAGCAATTGTCAATATAGCTTTGTGAAGTAACCCATGATCTACGTGGGGTTAAGTAGTTATCTTTCCATGGACTTTCATCAAAAGGAAGATTTCATATAACCCATGGAGGATGACGTCAAGTGGTGGTCGTCATCAAGTTTGAGAAGTGCAAGTTCAAGAGAAGCATCTCGAAGAAATCCTATGCTTGAAGCTTGCCACCCATTTGGAGATAATGGCCATGTGAAGATGCGCCTAAGAGCGGCTCTCCCATAGTGGAGTATGGGGGAGCAATATCTGAGTCTTCACCGAGTGGAGCGCAATAAAAAAAGGTGGTCCACTTGAGGAGATCAGGATCGTCATCATCTAATTCAACTGGATTGCGCAAAGCAAAGGTATGATCTTGATATGGTTTCTATTTTACCGGTCTCATGATGCTAGTTGGTAGACCGGTGAAAGGATAAGGATGTCGCCTAGAGGGGGGGTGAATAGGCGCTTAAAACTTTTCCGGTTTAGGCTTGATAATTGCGGAATAAAACTAGATGTTTAAATTAACAAGCCAACAACCTAAATATACTAGGCTCACCTATGTGCACCAACAACTTATGCTAAGCAAGACAAGCAACAAAGTGATAGCAATAGAATACTTCAAGCACGAAGGCTATCACAATGTAAAGTGCATAAGTAAAGAGCTCGGGTATAGAAATAACCGAGCCACACGAAGACGATGATGTATTCCCGAGTTCCTCCTTTTTTAGGAGAGTACGTCTCGTTGGAGAGGTGTGAGACACCACAAAGGTCGATCTCAATGCCACAAAGTCTCACCCTATTCTCCGATGAACCGCACCACAAAGGTTTGGTTCACCTTCCACTATCGGAAACCTTCAAGGCGGATTCTGGAGCCTTTACAACAACGATTCGGGGCACAACCCACAATTGGATTGGGGGCTCCCAAACAGCTACAAGTGACCACAAGAGGTCTCAACCACCACAAAGGCGTCTAGGGTCTAAAGACCCAAGAGTAACAAGTTCACAAACTTTCAGTTTCCACACATCCTCGTGGAGAACACAAACCGATGCACAAAGCAATGGCAAGAGCACAAGTGCTCAAATCCTTCACTCTCAAATTCCAACAAAGCAACAAATGCTTATGGGGGAATAAGAGAGGAAGAACAATGGAGGAGAAACACCAAGAACTCCAAGATCAAGATCAACTAGGTTCCCCTCACTTAGAGGAGGAATGGATTGGTGGAAATGTAGATCTAGATCTCTTCTCACTTTCCCTCAAAGATATGCAAGAATCATGAGAGGGATTGAGAGGTAGGCAAGCTTTTCCAAAGGTCAAAAATGGAGGAGAGAGAGGGAAAAAATGAGCTCAAGAGGTTAGTGAACCATTGGGGAAGAAACCCCCTTAAATAGGTCCCCTTAAAATGTGCCCATTGGGCAGTGCAGGGAGGCCGGCTGGGAGCCGGCCTGGCTGGCCACCCAACAGAGGCGCCCGGCCTGGGACTCACCACCCATGGGAAGGTGTGGAATTTTCCTCAAGGATAAACCGATAATATTTCCAACACGAAAACGCAACAAGTTTTTCATCCGGACTCCGTTTTCTATGATCTTGGGCTTGCTCCAAAGATAATCACAAGAACTACAAGATCATGCATATACATATCATAGTCCATCATGTGAGGAGGATAACACAAGAGGAGAGTTTGACCTCTCTACAAGAGACGAACCGGTAAAACCTCCAACATAAAAAACACCACAAGATATTCAAATGAAATCCGTTTTTGATGAACTAGAGGTTGGTATGGAGATGAACACAAGCTCTAAATTCTCACATGGATAAAAGCCAAATAAGAACCAAGAAAGATGATATGCCAAATATGCAAATGTTTGAGCTCTCCACAAAGATGCGATCAAGTTACTCACTTGAGAGCCCCTCTTGATAGTACGCCGTCTATCCTATAACCCGGTCTCCCACTAACACCACGAGACCGGTAAAATAGAAACCCTATCAAGATCATACCTTTGCCTTGAGCAATCCACTTGAGCTAGATGACGACGACCTTGACTCCCTCAAGTTGGAACACCTTTCTTGATTGTGCTTGCTAGCACATACTTGATGAAGACTTCTCCAAATGCTCCCCCATGCTCCAATATGGGAGAGCCTTTGCTAAGCTCCGTCTTCATGAATCCATTTGCACTTCATCTTCTTCTCTTGATATATATGATGGCTTGGAGATAAACATGAATGTTCACTCAAATTTCTTTTCCAAGCCATGCTTGCAATAAGCTCAACTCTAGATGACCATTCTTCATATAAACCCTTAGATAGAACCTTGGTCATCATATAATCTTCTAGAGTCCAACATATGAACTCCAATCTTTTCCCATGGACAAGATCTATAAGGATAACTCAATGCAAACATTAGTCCATAGGGATTGTCATTAATTACCAAAACCACGCATGGGGCAACACATGCACTTTCAACCGGGTTATAGGATAGATAGCCGTACTATCAAGAGGGGCTCTCGATGGAGCTTTAGTGTATCGGCCGTAGAGAGCTCAAACCTTTACATACTTGGCATCATCTTTCTTGGTTCTTATTTGGCTCTTCTCTATGTGGGGTTTTGGTGCTTGTCGTGTTCTTCAT
Source organism: Poa pratensis (assembly GCA_947311845.1). NCBI lineage: Eukaryota > Viridiplantae > Streptophyta > Magnoliopsida > Poales > Poaceae > Poa > Poa pratensis. Next base: position 40,081,148 of record CAMZMU010000066.1, on the reverse strand, counting down.
GACAAGCCATGATCATCAAAAATGATTTCGTATGAAAAACTTGTTGCGTTTTCTATGTTGGAGGTTTTACCAGTTATTTATTTTAGAGAGGTTAAACCTTTCATAATTTGGTTTTTATTCTTCCTTGCCGGACTATGATGTTTCTTGGCATGATCTTGTAGTGCTCATTGTTGTGAATCCAACGAGCCCAAGTTCATCGAAATTGGAGTCCAGATGATCAAGATATGTTTGTTTTCGTGGTTGTGTTTCTGCAGTTTCTTCATTCGGGGATCACTTTGTGACTCCGCACTGCTCCAACGGAGACTAGCTTACATTGGGAAGTGAACTTCGGGATAAATCATCGTCTCCAAGTGTCTCGGTCATTTCTATACCCGAGCTCCTTACTTATGCAATCTACTTTGTGATAGCCATCGAGCTTGAAGTATTATATCTTGGTATCACATAGTTGCTTTTCTTGCTTAGCATAAGTTGTTGGTGCATATAGGAAAACCTAGCTTGTTTAGGTTTGTGCTTGATAAATTGAATGTTAGTTTTATTCTACATTTGTTCAGGCCTAAACATTAATATTTTATAATCGCCTATTCACCTCCCCTCAAAGGAGACATATATGTCCTTTCATCAACAATATCCAAGCACTAGGGAGGGAGATATCCAAGGTTTAACCTTTATAAACATGAAAGAACCGGAGTCGCACCTTCCTCGTGGGGAAGACGATGGACTTAAAATAGATGACACAATCCAAATTTTACAACCAATTTTTGCGAGGCACAAAGGTTCCAAGCGACCTCTAGGGTCAAGAGAGAGTTGCACACAAAGTGCCACTCATTCTGTTGAGCCCAAAGACCCAGCCTGGGAGGTCTAGATCTTCCAAGGAACTTCCAGGGGACACAGAGTTGTGAGCAAGTGTGTAACCTCTGTGTGGCACCTGGAGGTTGGGCCGAGGTTTTAAAATCCGGAGGTTCCCGGGCCAACCCCGTAGCGTCCGGATTTATAAACTGAATTTCACATATTGAAATACGGGGAGGCCCTCTGTTCCTTAAGCGAGGTACGTGGGTGCAATATATCATTGTACATGGTTAGATTCTCACTGCTACTTTCTGAAGCATGCCCCCTTTTTATAGTACAATTCTCCTAGAGACTCAATAAAATAAAATCGTCAAAACGACGTATCTTTTCACTTTCTGAATTTGGGGGGTACTCTAACTACAATGCTTTCTTCGGGATGTGCTGAGGCACTATCATAAATCTTAAGCACATGGTTAGTATGTTAATCAAATTGTCATCAATTAGCACCAAATCCACTTAGGGAGAGATTTTCCCTTTCACCTTTAACGAATAAAAGATTCCTGATACTTACCAACAACATGTCATTTCTGCATGCCTTTGAAAGGATACGTATGGTCACCTAGAGGTTGGGGGGGGGGGTGAATAGGTGCTACCCTTTTTTTAGTTCTTTTTCGATTAAGGCTTGACACAAAGGTAAATTCTCTAGATATGCAACTACGGTGAATTTACCTATATGACAAGTTAACTCTAAACAAGATACAAGTAAAGGTAACGATAAAGAGATAACCGAAAGTGAAGCACACGGAGACAAGGATGTAATCCCGAGTTCCTCCTTTTTAGGGGAGTACATCTCGTTGGAGAGGTGTGAGACTACCACAACAGGTTTGTCTCAACGCCACAACAGGCGCACCTTCTTCTCCGATGAACCGCAGCACAAAGGATTGGTTCACCTTCAACTATCGGAATCCTTCGAGGCGGAATCCGGAGCCTTTACAACAACAATCCGGGGCACACACCCACAACTGAATTGGGGGCTCCTGAACAGCTACAATCTGTCACAATAGACAAGAAGTAAGATCAACAAGATGCCTAGGTTTTCACAATGGAAACCCTAGGCTCAAATCCCTCAGGTGAATGAGGGGGAAATGAAAAACGGCTTGGTGAAGATGTAGATCGAGACCTTCTCCTTCAATCCTCCAAAGATCAACGAGTTTGGTTGGAGGGATTGGGAGATCTTATAGTTTTGAGCTTGCAACAATGGTGGTCAAGATATTTCTGGTCGAGCTACTTGGCTGGAGGAAGGTGGAGGGGTATGCAGAAATGTAGCCGTTGCAAGACAGGGGGACCGTATATTCCGGTCCAAGTGGACACCGGAATATCCGGCCACCCGAAATATTCTGCCCCTGAAGAAATCTCCGTCCCAAATCTCCGGGCTAGTCCAGAGAGACGCCGACTTGGGCGCTCTTTTTCCTTAATCGATTTGACCTTGGGCAGACCCTGGGGGCCGGATATTCCGCCCCAGCCTGGGACCGGAATATCCGGTCTGTCTGACTGAATTCCCTGATCTGATTCTTCTTTCTCCTCTTTTTGGTGTTGAAGCAATTATGTATTTAGACAACTAAATCCTGCAACACTTAACACCTGATCAAATTATCACTAGTGTTGTTGCCTAACACACGAAACACAAAGGGATCAAGAAATGTTCTTTCAGCCTTATGTCTTCCCAATATCACCATCGCTCTTGAGATGTCACGAAAACACTATAAAACCAAAGGTTAAGTAAAATTCGTCTATATCTCTGTATGTGGCCTAGGAGGAGGGGGTTGATGTCTCCAACCAAACCAATGGATTTGGCAGTTCCAATCACTAAGAGGAATAACATGAAGAGACAACAGAGACATAAAAGTAACAACGATCTAACTTGGTGTACTATATCATTTCAACCTAGAACCGACATTTTTATCAACATATTGAATTAAAAAAGGAGTTCAAGTTTAGAATCCATGACAAATATTGTGATGAGGAAGGAAGAGGGTGATGGACTCGTCGACATGAATGACATGTCGACGACGATGCTGGTGCCAACCATAGGGCTGGCGCCCGACGGTGTCCTGGTGGCTCCCCTATTCATCTTCCTCTTTGGAACTCCCTTTAAGGACATGGCGGACCCTGAAAATGGCTATCAAGATCACGGCTTTGACTACGGCAACAATGTCGAGACCTAGGTTCTTGGTTATAATTGTTCATTTGTTTACTATCCATCAAGTATGAGGCAGGTTTGATTTAAAAAGCAACACCACATCAGCTACGGTCCTGGCAAAAACAAAATAAAAGAACACCACACATAACCTAGGGTGTGTTTGGTTCAGGGGATATCTTCAGGGGATGAGGGCACCTCCAACCACCTGGTTAGGGATAGCCACTTTTTCTGTTTGGTTGAGAGTGTGGGATGAGCCAGTTTTGTGTTTGGTTGGAAAGGTGGTATGTGGTTGGGGATAACCATATGCTATGTGAAGTTCAACAATATATCAAACTCATCAACAATATATGTGTTTGATTGTCATCAGAAGTACATGACAAATCTGATTCTACATAGTTAGCTGTCCAGTGATCTAGCAGCACTAATCAACTCGTGCTACTCGATGCAAATGCAACACATGCATCTCTCTCGGGCCAGCAGAACTAATTAGCTAGTGCTACACGATGCCAAACAAGGGCAGAAGAGGTTTCTCGGTTGCAACACACTGCAGTTTTTTCGTTCCCAGATCTTCTCCCGACCAGCCCGTCCAGCGTTGTTCCCTAGCAGAGATGAGAGAGATTGAGGGAATCGGAGAGAGGAGGGACAGGGGCAGGAGGGAACGCGAGACCACCAGCCCGACCTGCGCAGTTCCGCGCCGCCGGCCCATCTCGCCATTCTCCCAACCCTGGCGCACGGGAGAAACGGACCAGCCCCCGTCGCCGACCAAGGAATATAGGGGAGAGGGAGCGAGGTACTTGGCTCCGCCGTACAGAGTAGTTCCTACGCCGCCTCTGGTTTCCCGGCGCCGCTCAATTTCTTGCCGCCGCCTCCGCTGCCGCGCTGGTTCACGAACCTGGGATTGAGGAGAGAGACGAGGGATAAGCTGGGCGTTTTCTTTCTTTCCCGAGCGGTGAAGGAGCGAAACCTGCGCGAGCGCCGGGAGCTAGAACTGGTTGGCCTCATCCGCCACATTTGGGCGGATCAGCTGAGCCACCGTTTCGGACGAATATTCTGTGAATTAGGTTACCTCTGCCTCTCTCATCCTCTCAACCAAACGTATGGCAACCACTAAAAAAGTGGCTACCCCTAACCACTTGAGGATAATCTTATATATAAAGGCTCGACAGAGCCGCGGCCTCTCAGGCCACCTATTACTGTAGCTACTGTAGTTAGCTACAGTAGCTACAGCAGCAGATCCTCACCGCACGCTCGCTGATCAACGTCTCACGGCAACCCTCACCCAGTAAACATCCACCCGAAGTACTGTAGCTGCACGAAATTTGGCGCACGAGATGACCCCGCACGGCCGGTCACGCCCATCTGGCGCGAATTTTGGCACGCGTCGCGTCCGGTCGCCGTCCGTTGCTAGCTGGTAGCCACCGGCTCGCACGATCTTTAACGCACGCCCTCCCGGTCGCCCCCTGGTGGACTCGCTTCCTCGCTGCAACATTATAAAAAACCCTCGCGAAGGACTAACTTGGTATTCCCGAAAATTCCAAGGACTTTCGTGTAAAAAGGTCGACACAACTCCCCTCTCCCCTCTTCTCTCTCCCGCGCGGCCGAGGTCGCCGCCGCGCTCCGCCAGCTCCCCACTCCTCCCCCGTCAAATCGAAGGCCACACGAAGCACCGCCGTCGCTTCCTGTCCAACCTCGCCGACTCTCGCCTCCTGAGACACCCGAGTCTCGCCGGAATCATCGCCGGCGCCGAGCTGCTTCCTCCGCTGCGATTCGACGACGACGGCGACGCTCCGGCAACACAGATGTGGCGGCGCCGCCGATTTCAGGCGCCCCGAGGCCACGCACGTCTCCCTCGGTCAGCCGCGCTCTCTAGCGTGCGCGGATGCGCCGCCGGCGACCTCGCCGTGCCGCTGTGCCGCTGCGTCGATTGCAAACGCCACCATGACGTCATAAAGGGGCCCACCTGTCAGTTTCCATTAAAAAACGAACCCCTAAAATGGAACCATTTATATAAAAAAACACTGGAAAAAATACAAAAAAATACATCAAAATGGTTAGGGAAAAAAATGACTACTTCGGACAAAAAAAACAAATCATTCTCGAATTTTTTAAATTTTGATCAATATTTTGAGATACTCTAATTCATTAAATATAAATGGAAAATAATAAAATGGGAAAATAAAATCACATTACAACATTCAAAATTAGTTAATAGTTGAAGATACTCTAGAACACCTAAACGTGCTTATTACAATCATTTTTTAATATTTTGAATTGGTCAATATTTTCGATATACTGTAACTCAGCAAACAATAATGAAAAAATAAAATAAAACTTGAACACTTCAATTTGCTAAATAATTGGAGATGCTCTAGAATATATAAACATACTTACCAAAAAAAAAAACACCCTGGCTACTTCTTACGAAATACAAACATATTTGAATGTTCCAAATTGGTAAATATTTGTATACAATGTAGGTGAACTTTGGAGTTCAGTTAAAAATTTATGACACCGTACAACCACATATTTGAACATTCCAATTCAACAACTATTTGGACATACTCTAGAAAAAAATTCCAATGAATTTCAACAATTCAAATTACAACGAATGCTGTAAATATCTAGACAAAATCCAAATTGACCTCCTCTAATTATATGCATTTAAATTTCCAGCAAATAAAAGTATCTCTAAAAAATCCACATCCGGAAAATACGACAAAATATATCAGAATGCTCCCAAAAAAAAAAACTAATTATTTATGCCAAAAAAACCAATATGTTTGAACATTTCGAGTTGATAAACATTTAAAGAAAATCCTAATGCACTTCCTCTTTAGAACAATAACTAGGACATGAAACTATTTCTATAAATACCCTCACAAAAAAAAGGTTAATTATGCCATATAATCATATTTCAAATTCACATGCTTCAAAATTTCAAATATCTCCAAAATCTACTCATTTTACAAACGCAAAAAAAATTCGAATCTGAACAACACCCCAACTTGAACAACTTCCCAAAACTAAAACAATTTTTAAACGCAAACTTTTCCGAATTCCACTAATTTCCAAACCTACACAATTTTTAAATGTGCAATTTAGCAAATTTAAATTTTCCTATTTATAGGAAATAAAAATTCATTTTCCCCTACTTATAGAATAAATTTTAAAAATATTCCCTTGATATATTTCCTCCGATTATGGTGCTAAATAAAAAATTTGTAACAAAGTGGAACCATATTTCATCAATTCAAATTATTTAACATATTTAAAGATAACAAAACTTAACTCTCTCTAACTATGTAGCTAAATTTTAAAATACTTTATTACATGAATATTTGGAGAAAATGCAAGTTAATTTCCTTCAACTATAAATTGAATTTAACAAATACTCATAAAATATATTTTCTCCGATTATACAGTTAATTTAATTCCAACAGATTCCAGCAAATTCCGACAGATTTCATCGTTACACAAACTTCTTTAGATTTCACTACTTTCTAAACTTACACAATTTTAAAATGTACAGATTACCAAATTCAAATTTTACCGCGCCAAGTTGCCTAGTATCCCCTCAACCAAACACACCCCTACTGGCTACTGCTCTATTGGCTACCGGAGTGTACTGTCTAAATACAGGCAGCTACCCCCTGTAGAAAGCTTCGAGAGCAAGCTGCCCCAAGCCGCTTGTACCAAAACCCGGAATGCTCCTTTCAAAAAAAAAAACCCGGAATGCTCCAAAGCAGTCAGCCAGCCAGCCCGGCACAGCCGTAGTAGCTCAGCTGCAAGCGCCACCCCAGCCGCTTTCCTCACTCGTATTCCTCTTCTTCCTCCTCTTCTCCGTCTCCAGCTAGCTCTCCCCCAGAAAGGGAAGCCAAGCGAGCGAGCGAGCAACCACCGCCAAAACCCAAACCCTAACCGCCTCCACCACCACCACCCTCCCCATTCCCGGCCCTTCCGTCCCGTGCAAAGCGCGCTAGATCGGCGGCCGGATCCAACGAAACGCTCGCTGCTGCTACTGCAGCGCGGGGCGACCGACGCTCGGATGCGGCCGATCTGAGGCGGCGAGGAGGAGAGCGAGGGGATGTCCTCCGCGCCGGCGCCCGGGGGCGCCTTCGACCGCTACGTCCAGCGCGGCGGCGCGCCGGCGGCGGCGGCGGCGAGCGGCAACACGGTGAGTGCTTACCGTTGCGTGGGTTATGGGTTGCTTCGTTGCGTGCGCGGCGGGGGTAGCGGCTTGGCCGGGTTTGGGATTTGGTGTGGGTTTGGCATCCGATGCTGTTGGGCGGCATCTCGGTTCCGTGTGCCCGCTGGCTATAGAATTCAGAGGGTCTGGGCCGAGCCTGCGCTGCTCCGGTGTGGTCTATGCTTGCATGAGTGGCTTCTTCTCTGCTATTAATAGGCTTGGGACCTTGCTCGGATTGTGTTCGAGGCGCCGGGGAGAGTTTATGCCCTTTTTTGGACTCCAAAGAGCGTGTGATGGCACTGGTGCGTATTTGCAATGCAGCATAGATTTGGATTCGGAGGGGGTGAGCTTATCATTCAGGTGTAGGATCATGATAGGACATGGCTTACATCTACGGAGGTTTCTGCTGGTTGCTGGATGTTTTGGGGGACAAGTGTTGTTGGTTGAATTGGGACAAAGTGAAGAAATGACTTGAGTGTGGGAAATTTGCGTTGAGGTAAAATGGATCAGAAATGACTGAGGTGGGTTGTCGAGGAAGGAAGGAGGAATGCCATGGTTATAACAACGGACTACATGCGAGGAGGAGTATAAGATGCCGATACATACAAATACATTTGTTGTTTCAACTTTCAAGAGTGCAAAATGTGGGAATTCTGCATGGTATTATGACTTTGTGGCTGCAAAGCATGTGGATGTGATGGAAGTGCCAAATGGTTCTTGCGCGACACTGTTGCTGCCTTCTAACATTATGGCATACTAGATATGCATATAGCCTTGTATCAGTTAAGCTGAAAAAACTTCAGTTACTAATGAAACTCTAAATAAAGCAAGATGGAAGAAAATATCCTAGTGCCAGTCTAGATACTCTATCCATGTCTGGTAGTCCCGAGTTCAGTATAGCTCAATTTAATTTTAGTAACCAAAAAGTTCAAAACACGCCGTATACATAAATGTCGTTTATTCATAGTTATATGGTCGATAAATATCTTCATAAAATTTTCTATCCATGTCTGTAGCTGGAAGTCCCAAATTCAGTATAGCTCAATGTGACTTTAGTAACCAAAAGTCCAAAACATGCCGTATACATTTCATAGTTATATGGTCGATAAATTTCTATTATAAAATTTGCATATGTTTATAGCCACTATATTTAGCATGAAGCACTAGAGTTGAAATAACAATAGCAATCGTAAACAATGTGATGATGCATTTATTTCATTTCATTTATTCTCTTATCTTGCTATGAAGTATGGACATTGGTCTATACACATACTTAATTGTGAACTCGACATTACGGTTTCTTAGTTCACTTTTACTACAAGCTGTCCATCTACATTTTCTGATGTCATAATAACATGCTAATCAGGTTTTCAAGAGTGGACATCTCTTCATATCATCCAAAGGTACTCTCTCTAACTGTGCTATTTCACAACAGTTAATCAGGTTTTAATACCGACTCTTTGATTATTGTTAATCAGTTGCTCATATTCTGTAGCTAAATAGGCAACGGAATGGTTTGTAGTTCTCTAAGAAGGAAAATCAAATTTAACTACATGAACTTTAAAAATCAAAGAAATATCTGAAAAAGCTGTCCTAGATGATAAGTAAGATTGTGTCATGCATACAGTGCCATTCTTCTGATATCAGTAATTAAGATGAGTGCTACTGCGTGCCTTGTCACCAACATATACGGGGAACAGAAATATGTTATCATGTACAGAGTTCCATTGCCTTGCACAAGTTTGTTAGACTATCTTTTGTGCAGAATTGCAGTTTGGCCACGAAATCAGCTAACCATATTTCTCCTTTCCATATCTGAAATTTTGAATCATGGTCCGGTCAAACAATTTTTTTCCATACCACATGCTATGGTGCTTGAGTTCAGTCTCACATGGCTGGTTATGGCTCTCATTTACAGTTTTTACTTTGGGTAGCACGTCTTTTTTTCTATTGTTAAAGAGAACTCATGCATATGTTCTTTTCAGGACTTGGATGGAAATCATGGAAAAAACGCTGGTTCATCCTCACACGAACATCATTAGTTTTCTTCAAGAGTGATCCTGTTAGTATCTCTATCCTTATGAGTTTCCTTTATTTTGGGAGATGCAATACTTAGCTGGATCGAGCATTTATGTCTTGGTGCACAAAATACAGTTATCATTGTTGTGACCAATGGTTGAAAGTTTCCTCCAAAAGAGTAACCACTCAACTGAAACATATTATGAAGTAAAATGTGGACAACTCTTGAATTTACTAGGTATATAGATATGCTGATTCATGTTGTTAGTAGGTTAGCATGCTTCCTACTTGGACTTTTGGATATGTTTCCTCTCCATTACCTTTGTCCTGTGCGCAGTTAATATGATAGTTCCAAGGATTAACTCTATGAGTTGGTACCTGCCTTTCAACCGAAAGCCTCAGCTAGTCATGACTAGCCGCGACTAATAGCGCGGCGAGTCCATGAGTCGCTACCCTAGCGACTCAGCTAGACTCGTAATCCTCTATTTTATTTGGTTTTAGTGTTCGTTGCATCTCCTGCACGCATAATGAAACTGTTGTCGTGCATGTGTAGTCAATGTCTAGGTGCTGATGTCAGACTGGTTACTCAATATGACAACATCCTTAGGTTGAATAGGATTTCTGTTATGTCCTTGCGGCCCCAATGGTTCTGTACATAAGTTGATAATAAATCCAACCACCGGTGAATGGTAATGCATGTTTGGTAGTCGTGTCAAACAACTTGTTCTTTCCATAGACAATACCCCTATACGAAGTGATGACATGGCTACCAACCTGGAAGGCCTTACCCAATTTACTCCATATTTGGGCAGATATTAAAGGGTTATACTAAATAGGGAGTTGCATTGAACTTTTTTATGGCTATTTCTGCTCTCTTTATCTCAGTAGTTGAATATAGGCCTTGTGTGCAAGCACACATTTCTTCTCACCTATTGACAAGTTCCTTATGTGGGCATTGCAGAATACCTTGCCCCAGAGAAGTGGTGAAGTGAATGTTACTCTGGGTGGGATTGATTTAAACAATTCTGGCAGGTATTTGTCTCTTCTACTGATTTTTCTTCCTTTTGGGGATGTTCTGCGGCAGTGATATTGTATTAAAGTATTTTTCTTGTGCAGTGTGGTAGTCAGAGAAGACAAAAAATTGCTGACTGTCCTTTTCCCAGATGGCCGTGACGGTCGTGCTTTCACCCTTAAGGTATGGCTTTCCAACTTAATAGTTAGCCTCATAAGAAAAGGTGTGAAGTTACTAATATAATACTATATTTTAAAATTATGCTTTTGTTAATGCAGGCAGAAACTTCTGAAGATTTATTTGAGTGGAAAACAGCATTAGAAGAAGCTCTTGCACAGGCTCCAAATGCAGCTCTTGTGATGGGGCATAATGGGATATTTCGAAATGACACTGCTGATACATACGAAGGAGCTACACCAAATTGTTGGTCCCATTGCGCTTTTGCATTTTTCTCCAGAGCTTTCAAACCCTCTTTGCAGTTCAGTCATACCGTCCTCAATTGCTTGCAGGGAGAGAGAAGAGGCCAATCAAGTCATTAGTTGTTGGCAGGCCAATTCTGCTTGCATTGGAAGATATCGATGGCAGCCCTTCTTTTCTAGAGAAAGCTCTGTGCTATCTTGAGAAACATGGTAGGTGCAGAAAATAATGTTAACTAGCAGAACCAATTTAGATTCTGGAAACTCTACATGTTGCTAACTAAGTTATCTTAACATTTAGTTCGTTCCATAAATCTTCCCTTACAGGGATAAAGGTGGAAGGAATTTTGCGTCAGGCTGCAGACGTGGAGGAGGTTGATAAGAGGTTGCAAGAATATGAACAAGGTTTTTATGTAATTTCATAATTTTTTTAGCTAGTGCAATTACTTCTTTGTATTGGCAGCTCTTGTGTCTTGGTTTCTTGTGTTGATCAATGCGTGTACTCTGTAACTGTTTCTATCTCATACCAGGAAGAACCGAGTTTGCACCAGGTGAGGATGCACATATTGTCGGTGACTGTGTGAAGGTATATCACTCATTCAGTCATTCTAGTAACTAGAATACTTTTGGTGCCGCACAAGGCATGTATTATTCCTTCTTTCACTAACTGCATTCGTGAAAACATCTCTGCAGCATGTTCTTCGCGAGCTACCATCCTCGCCAGTACCTGCTTCTTGCTGTACAGCATTATTGGAAGCTTTTCGTAAGTTTTCTGTTCAGTTCATTCTAAAATATTCTTGTGCCATTTCATATGTCATGTACAAAATGCTGGTCGTCAATAGCAATCTTCTCTCCAGTTTGAAATAACTACCCACAACTTCACCTATGTACCCAAGTATAACAGCAAACCACAACTGAACTAAGACTCAGCAGTTATAAATTGTAATTCATGGACATGTCTGTTTGGCACCATCCTTTAGGCGGCCAGCAACATGCTAATGCAGTCTCCAATTATTGGTTTTGCGTCGTTTGACACAAGAGTACACAAGTGATGTTGAATAAATCTCCTTATTGTGTGAAGATTTAACCATTCATGCCTGGGAATCGAGTTTCATCTTGAAACAGTGTATGCAAGGTACATAAAATACTAGCATACATATGGCAGTGACTCCCATATATATATATTTATCGTTCCACACGATATAGAAACACCGTCAACATTTAATTTTTACAAGTAGTAAAGAATGCATGGAAAAGTGCATGCCTACTTCCAATTTTGGTTATGTCTCGCTCCAGTTGGTAAAGCCTGTGGATAAAGAGGAAGTGGGAGACTTTGCTTGTGAGTCATGCAGCACAGCCAGGATTAGTTATGGCGATGGTAGGTTCTCGACTCTCGCTTGCATCTATCCGCTGGAAGGCTTTCCGTTGCCTTTGCAGAGAGGCTCTGAGGCCTACCGGAGAAGGGAGAAAGAGACTAGGAACCTTGTCTATTTATTGCTGCACTGAAAGTGATGATATGCTATGCCTTATTGTCAGCCAGACCCTAACAGCTTAATTTAATATTTCCAGCTAATAAGGATAATATGAAATAGATGAGATCCTATCTCTTGGATAAGGCAAGATATAACTAAGTATGGCAAACAATCAATTCGTAACAATGCAATCTAATCTAATGACGGTTGCTTAGGGTAGGTTCTACTCACGTGAACAGTACCAGCAACCATTTTACAGTAGATGTAGTTAATTTGCTCCAAGATATTGTAGGTTTCTATCTGGTGCCTAGCATCTTCCCTAATATGGCCTCAATCTGTCTATACTAGCATCATGTTCCCATGTATGTACTCTGATTATCTGCATATACGGATATACCTCAAGTTTGAACAAATATTTGATTATCCGTAGATTTATTACTGAATATTATTATTTAATAAAGGTTTACATAGCTCAAACAATTTGCTGCCTTTTATTGGTTAATGGTCAATATATTCTCTTTTACATTCATAGGGCTGGAGACTAAGGAAACCCGGATAAATGCTATGCGTTCAGCTATATCTGAGACATTTCCTGAGCCTAATCGGCGCTTGTTACAGAGGTTAGCCTCACATTGTCCTCATAGATTTCAATATTGGATTACGTACAGTTTTTTTGGGGACTTCTATCATTCTCATCTGACTTTTATTGGTCCGCCAGTTTATGTAAATACACGGCACCTTTTGTTTTGTTGGAAATTCTGTTTGCGATACATGCTGTCATTAACTTGTATATGCTAATTGCACATGAAATAACAACTACTAATGTGGACTATTTTAACTTGCATTTTAACTGTACACTTTGTATTCTTTATTCCACTGTTGGTTGAACTTTTCAGTTTGGACTAATAATATCTCAGTGGTCATTATCAGCGTATATTTGACAGATCAATTAGTTATCATGGAAAAAAGAACATTCCTCATGGAGATTCTTGTTTGCAGAATTTTGAAAATGATGTACACTGTTGCTTCTCATACCACTGAGAATCGGATGACAGCATCAGCTGTTGCTGCCTGTATGGCCCCTCTCTTGTTGCGTCCGCTTTTGGCTGGGGAATGCGAGATGGATGAGGTATTTGATATGGATGGTGATGATTCTGCCCAGCTTCTTGCTGCTGCAAATGCTGCAAATAGCGCTCAAGGCATTGTTGCAACTCTTTTGGAGGAATATGAGAGTATATTTGATGTAAGGTCTCTGGTGCTGCAAGTTTTTCCCCCTTTTTAGGTGGCTTCATTATCTTTCTGATAGTTGTTATAGGCATTAGTTTTTCACTTTGTGTTGAAAATTTACTGTCCAGCACACGAGTTATTTATGTCTGCACTATGTCAATGGCGATATGTGAGGCAGCTAGTGGAGTGCATTGCCTCTTTTTTATCCGTCTGTCTTCTGGATGTTCTGTTTCATTTGCAGATCTACCATTGAATATTCATGTTTAATATATTTTGCAGGATGAACACCTTGTTAGATCTTCCCCATCACCTGAGTCTCAGATTGAAGATAGTGGCAGTGAAGCATCCACTGATGATGTTAATATGGATGCCAAAGGTAACGGATTTCATGATGCAGAAAATGATGTAGATCAAGAAATGGATGATGACAATGGTGCAGAGCGTATACTTAGTGGAAAATTGAGTGAGAGCAGTGGATATGCTGGGAGTGACCTCTACGATTACAAGGTTTTGTTATGCTCCCTTTCTTTAAGCTTATAGGCTGTAGTTATTTCTGTTGTTATACTGTGATTATTGCTACACACATATGCATGATTTGATATCAGGACAGTGTCGTAATTGCAGTGATATCTTTGCTTTGATTCTTACTGTTCTTCTCCTGATTGAACGACAGGTTCATGCTGATTCAGATGCTGAGCAGTCTGTTGATGATAAGGCAATGGAAGAAAAGACGGATTTCAGCAAAGGTCCAAAAATTCATTCATCTGAAACTGGTTCAGCAAATATGGAAATATCACCGAGCGAAAAGGATCCTTCTAACCCAACATCCGGTCATGAAACACCGTTGTCTATGGGAGAGATCCTTTCTTCTTTGGATCCTGGGATTTCTCTACCTAGTCATGGTTCTGAATATTCTGCAGACAGACACCCAAACAAAACAAATGGGTCTCACCCACATGTGAAGCGAAGCAACTTTTGGGGGCGGAATAATGTAAGCAACACTCTAGTTGTAGTTACTTCCTTTAGTGGGGCAGATGAGTTGTTGTGTTGTCCCACCTTTTCTGGCGTGTTGAATTATTGTTACTTCTGTAACAACATTTGTTCAATTCAAGGTGATAGAATCGTAGAAAATATAACATATAAAGATGAAATCACATCGAACATCATCATAAAACAGGGATCCATGCATCATTCAGAATTTTTATTTATATGCATCACTTGTGCAGGCAAGAAAGAGCCAGCATCCAGAATCAGTTGACTCATCTGGCGAAGAAGAGTACGCTCTTTTCCACTAAACGCCAATCTTATGTATTTACATTGCTGGTTCACTGGGTGTTTATTTCCCTGTTAGGTTTCTGTAAAGTTATGAAAACAATGGATATTTATAGTTACGGTAATACACCTGAAAGGGTTATGGAGATGAAATATGCTGTATTTTCAAATTTAAGTCTCAAATGTGATCCCCACCCTTGAAACTGTAGGCTGTAGCCATGTATATATCTGTAGTTTCTGCTTAGGTATAATATTGTTGCATTGAGTACTCTTTGAACTTCAGTTAACTTCCTGACTATTTTACTGCTGATGCTTGTGCAATTTATGAACAAGCACACTTGTTTCGTAGCTTGCCAGTTTCTTCTTGGATGCTCAAATCCAAAGGTCAAATTTGTTTAATTTTTCTTTGGAAACAAACCTTTCAGGCTTGCGATTCAAAGGCTTGAAATTGCAAAGAGTGATTTGCAGAACAGAATTGCCAAAGAGGTATGGAAACAAACTTCACACGTATCGGCTCCTTTTTATTTATCGTCTTCCAGTCATCTGATGGAAAGTGTATCGCAGGCTCGAGGTAATGCAATTTTACAGGCGAGCTTGGAAAGAAGAAAGCAAGCACTACATGAACGCCGTTTGGCCCTGGAACAGGATGTATGCTGCGTTCCCTTGCCTTATTATTATTTTTTGTTTTGTAATTGTGTAATTATTTCCAGTTTAGGGAAAGAGACACCTTTGTCCGCCACGGTTCGATTTATCTTGATCTTTCTAGGTTGGTAATTGCTACATTGGCCCTTAGGACAATTAGGGGGATGTTTATAATGCAATATCCAATTTCTTTTGCCGGAAAACATTTTTTGATTCTGTTGACTTCCTTTTGTTGTTGAAGTTCGTGTGTTTTCTACATACCGAGTCACTATAATCCTTAAAATAGCATGAGAACGTCCCATTGGCCTCTGATTCTACATACCCTAGTCTTAAGCCAGGATTTATGGTAACCGGCTGACCAGATTCCCTCTGGGCTTTGGAACCCCTCTCTCTGTAGACTACTTGTCTTATAGGCGAGCTGTGCCTGTCAGTTACTCGGAGGTTAGACAGGCTTGGTTGATTTCTTATTGGAAGGACCAAATTTGAAGCACCCCTAAAATCAAGGAACCAAATTAAGATAGTGCCTATAGCCCCTCGGTTAAAAAAAAATGACATTCCCGATGCTGAAAAAATATGAAAAAATTTAAGACATGTAAATGTCCATGCTCTATGTGTACATGTAAAATTCCATGGATATAGGATAAGTTTTGTGAACTGTGTAAGAAAACCCAAATTTAGTGCTTCGAAAAATGCTTTTTTAGAGCACCGACTTTTGTTTTTATGCCTAGGACATGACATGACATGTCGTTTATGCATGAAACTTCGCAAACACATGGTAGATATGAAATGTATGTTGTAAAAAAATATAGATTCATTTGCATTTTAAAGAAATTTTATCCGCTACTGCTCATCCCGGGAGCATATGCTCCCCTGAGCCGAAACACTGCTCCCCTGTAGCCCTGCACAAAATTCAGGTTAACTGCAAAGAGTCAACACAGTCCAAAAGTTCAGGGACCAAAGTTTTACTTTTGCTTAAAATATTTTAGTGCAGTTACTGTTGAACAGGTTCTTATATACCATACTAGATGGTGGCTGAACTTTTCTGGAGATAGTTTTCACAACTGTTTTTATCTACAGGTGTCCAGGTTGCAAGAGCAACTACAAGCTGAGAGGGATCTTAGATCTGCATTGGAGGTTGGGTTGAGCATGTCTTCTGGACAGTTTTCAAGTCCACGTGCTATGGACTCCAAGGTACCTTCAACGATTGCTCTACTTACTGGACTAATTTTATGGAGTCTCATTTTCTTCCTTATTTTTCTCAAAGACAAGGGCTGAGCTTGAGGAGATTGCTCTCGCTGAAGCTGATGTTGCAAGGTTAAAACAGAAGGTTGCTGAACTTCACCTCCAGCTAAATCAACAACGCCAACACCAATATGGTCCATCTCCAGATGGAAATGATCGTTATCACCGTATTCCTGGCCATTTTTCACAGCAGTAAGTATACCAAATCTATTATCTGTTCTTTCTTGTTGCCATTGAGGATGCTGCTGGATATTTGGTTCTAGCTTCTTTTAATTTTTGTGTGACCTAAAATTTAGTAGGAGTTTGTTAATAATTTTATTTCGTCGAAGTACAATCTTCTTTAGTTAGTGCCGAATTGTGCTGCAGTTGGTCTTAACATGGTTTCCTTTTCAGACTAGTTTTAACACGGCTTTGATTTCAGGCGTTATATTACTAGTTCTAGACATCAAGACTGGATATGTTGTGCTCCCGTAATTTACTTATCATATTATGACACTATTTTATTGTTACCAGAAACTTTGTTCAACCAGGGTTCGACATGAAACTTGCCTTCTGTAATCAAGAGAAGCAGAGAAATGAGGTTTGTTAGAATTTCTCCCTATACACTTGGCATTCTCTATGGCAATACGGAAACCTGTTTAAATTCCAGTTTCAGGAACTTGCCTTCTCCACATGCATGACGCAATTCACTGTTAGTCTGTTGTTCTCTAGATAAAGTACTAACTGTTACTCTCCCTCTGTCCCACAATTTAAGATGTTTTCGCAAGTTAAAACAGCTTGCCACATCGTCTTATATTGTGGAACAGAGGGAGTAGTTTTGGAAATGAACAATACTACTATTAGTCATGTCTGGTTATTTAGGGGACCAGCTTGGAAACATTGTCTTATTTTGCAGTCTAGAGTTATTCAGATTCATCAGTTTCATCGGCGTTCGCCGAACGTCTTTATAATGGTTCTAGACTCCTTCACTAGGAATAATTGTAAATGCAGTACTATCAAAAATTTCCTGAGGACCAATCGAAGTTTCTTGCATGTTACCTCCTTTTTTTGTAAATAGATGATGTCCTAGAATGCGTGTAGTCAAACTTCTTAACTTGCTATTGTTACATACAAAATATTTAGTTTTTTCACGAGGAACTTATACTATTAGATCTGTAACGAGATTATCTTCATAATACAGTATAAAATTTCACAAAATTGTATTCGCATATTCGTGTGAAGAATAACGGTCAAAGTTGCATATTGGAGGCTATGTTCAAGTCTAAAATGTCATCTAGCTACGAAAGGGGTATTATTTTAATCCAACTTCTACAAGTCTACTGTATGCTGGTATAAGTGGGCCAACTGTTGCCCTGGACCAGGGTTACAAAACTTGTGTTATATTGAAGTAATGGGTACTTTTAGCGGATAGTCGGTTTGTCGCACGGGTGCCATGGCACCCGTTTTTTTTATTATTTTTTTGTCGCCATTTTAAGTTTCCAAAAAATCCAAAAAAATACTGGACATTGACAAGTACTGGATCTATGATTCTGAAAAGTTTCAACGCGAAATAGTTTATATTGCGCCCTACACAAAAATGACAAAATTCTGACAAATTTGAGAGGATTTGAATCTCCACCCAGATCTATAAATTTGTCATTTTTGTGTAGGGCGCAATATAAACTATTTCGCGTTGAAACTTTTCAGAATCATAGATCCAGTACTTGTCAATGTCCAGTATTTTTTCGGATTTTTTGGAAACTTAAAATGACGACAAAAAAATAATAATAAAAACGGGTGCCATGGCACCCGTGCGACAAAATGCCGCTCTCGTACTTTTAGCTGATTCCTAGGCGAATCCCTAGTGATACTGTATTACTTTTGGTAGGAGGGCTCGGTGGATGCATCACAGTGGAGGAACATCAAGCAGCATGTGCTACCTTATGGTTCTTCAAGGCCGCTGACCCGCAAGCTTTCCTTGGATGCCTCTTCAAGTGATTCAAGAGGCATGGAGGCATCAACAAGCATGTCATCAGAGAGCACTTCTGTGGTAATCAATATTCCAAAGTTAGCCGAGGTTAGGGAAATCAGAACACTTTGTTATCGTTGATTAATATGGCATCAAAAGTAAGATGATTCATATTTGTTGTATGCCAGGGTGTTGAATATGGGAGGCAGCCAATGGTGGCATCCTCCACTTTGGTAGAACTAACAACTAGGCTAGATTTCTTCAAAGAGCGGAGGTCGCAGCTGATGGAACAACTCCATAGTCTTGATTTAGGACACGGATCTGCTTCTCAGGGTTTTCCATACAAGCCGCCTTCTCCTTGGAACAGTCCAAGATAGGATATGTCCGCTGTATATCCTCGGTATAGATTCTTCTTCCGTCTTCATCATTTGTAGAAGCTGGTGGTGGTTATGTAAATTAATTTTCGTTTTTCATCTTCTCTTATATGGGCTTGTTTTTTTTTTTTGCATGAGCTAGCTATTTTTGTTTAGTGTGGTGTTGTAGCCTCGTGTATGTAATGTGTCAAGGCCTCAAGTGGGTAAACCTGAGAATGGTTCCTTTTAAACCGGGTGTGTTGGGTCAGTTTTGCTTCTGGGTTTGTTTGGTTCGGGTTTAAATGGGTCTACTTTGCCAACAGTTCGGTTCAGTTTAGTTTCTTGTGCAAAACAGTTAGGTATGGTCGGGTACGGGTGCGAACAAGTCCGATTCAAACTTAGTTAAACCTATGGTTCAAACCTGGTTTGAGAAACCGATAACTTACTCACCCGCACACGCCAGCTAAATCAAGTAGTACAAAAAAAAGCATTTCCAATCTCTTGGCCGCAGACTAACCCGCACACGCATGCCCAGGGTGGTAACCGGCAAGGTCGGACACTGACAGCGGCTGCATTCCGCGCTCCTCCTCTGCGCGCACGTTCTGGAGCCCAATGATGTCGGCGCCCGTCTCCCAGAGCACTTCCTCCACGCTCTGCGCCGCGCCGCCCCCCGACGACGGCATGCGGCTGCCTGTGCTGCGGCCTCTTGCCTCTCGAGCTGCTCGTGCCGCCGCTTCCGTCGAGACTGCCGCTCCTGTCCAGGGAGATCTCCTTGTGCTGCAGGTCGATGGACTCTTGCGCCTTGCTCGGCGTCCGGGACAGCAGGCTCGCCTGCGCCTTCAGGATCCCCTTGGGCCGCGGCCACGCGCCCGTGCCGGTGCGGCTCCAGCACAGTCTGCTCCAGCCCCGCCACCCGCCACAGGGCTGGCTGTGTCCTGTACCTGCAGGGGCGCCATGGAGAACATTGCCGACGCGGATGGTCACCGTGCTCACCGCCTGCTGACGTCCCTCGCCAAGAGCCGACCCGTCGCCGCCAATGGCGGCCTTGTTGCCGCTGCCCAGCCGGCGCACGCGCATGGTGACGCGCGTTTTGGATGACGCCGGTGCCGATGGTGGGCCCGGCGCTCCCACGTCCCACCACCTTGTCGGCGCCTGCGGGCGCGGATGCAGCGTGCGGAGGCTGGCGAGGACGCGGCGCAGCATGTGCGTCGCCCGGCGCAGAAACAACAGCAGTGCACGGCAGCTGCGGCGCCCAGTGTCCTTACATGGCTGCTCGACGCCTGCGTTCTCAAGAAGAAAGATAAGGCGTTCTACGTGCCCGGCCGAGCTCGCCGGCGCCGACAGCAACGGCAACGGGAAGGTCGTCTCCGGCGCAGTCACCGGGGCCGGCATCCAGTGCAGCAGTTGCGACAACGCGTCACCTCCATGCAGCTCCTACTCATCGCACGTGGTCGGAGGGACATCGCCGTGGGAGCGGCTTCAGCTCATGTCCGGCAAGCCGCTGGTGCGGTGCGTGCAGGAGGCATGGGAGAAGTAGCCCTTAATGTTCTGCTTGTTGTCGTTAACTGTATTTCTGCATGCGGTCGTACCAACGTCGTGAACCCATTTGATCAAATAGTTCTTAACCCATTTGCATAAATGGTTTCAACCCACATATGAGGCTCAGTTTAGTTCGGTTTGGGTGAAACATTGAGCAGGTACGGTTTTGGTTGGGCTGACGTGATTATAAAATGGGTTTAATTTAGGTTCAGTTGCCACGTTCCGTGAAGTGGGTATGGTTGAGTTGTGGTCCAGTTGTCACACCATTCTCAGGTTTACAAGTGGGTGCATTTAAACATGTTTTCCAGATATATGGGGGTATATATTTTTTTTTTTTGTGTAGCTGCTCATTGGAATGGACTGGTTTGTTCCTTGTACTCGTAATTTGTATGGCCATGTCATTCAAACCTATTGCACAAGGAAAGGGTATAGGATAAGACGAGAACCGGGCTTGCATGCAATTCCGAGTACCGGTAGCATGGTTTATATTGCTTGTATCTACATCTACCGGCAACTGTTATGGTGCCGTGCCTAGTGGGCAAGCTGTTGACGAGCCAAGTGTCTTTTTGTTCCGTTTTAAAGTTGGGCCCAAGTCGCGCTTGATCAAACTAACAACAGGCTTCAGCAGGCTGCATCATATAAGTACGTAGCTGTGACTTGCTTCATCTCAATGGAATCTCAGGGTTGAGGCTTGTTGATCTAAAAACTATACAATTATGTATACACAAACATATGATATATATATTTGAAGTAGAGGTGTGGCACAGCCAGAGTTCCAAAAGAGATTACTTTGTGTGCCGAGGCAATGTTATAAATTTCCCTTGTTATGATTAGCTGGAAACATGCCGAGATCTCTTCTACTCCATAATATTTGTGGAAGCATAAAGCTCCAAAAAAAGAGCACCCGCAAGTTAGGGTATTGACATAGCCAGGTGGTCCAGATGAACGTGGCTCTAAGCTCAGGTCTGCATATAGGCTCGATGTGTGTGCATTGTGCCAATTCATGAAACGTGTATATACTTTTGAAGTTTCTCGACTTTCTGACAATCTCATTCATCATGCGGCTGTATCAGTATGGCTTCAATGCCCCCACTTGTGAACCCTCCCGGTGTTTGTAACCCTGAGATTACATGTTATCTGAGCGGAGTGCCTTTTTTTGTTCCATTTTAAAGTCGGACCCAAGTTGTGCTTGATCAAAACTCGCAACAGCTCCAGCAGGCTGCATTATGCAAGTATGCAGACTTCTGCCTATCTCAATGAGATCTCAGGGTCGAGGCCTGTTCTAAAAACTATGCAATTATGTATACACGAACATATGATATATATTTGCAGTAGAGGAGCGACACAGCCAGAGTTCCAAAGGAGACTACTTTGTGCATGGCATTGTTATAAATTTCCCCTGTAATGATTAGCTGGAAACGCTTCCTCGAATACTCTCTCTAGGAAACTAGTGAAAGGCTCTATCTGAGACATTCAGCTTCAGAAATCAGAGCAACCGCAAGTTAGGTATAGACATAGCCAGGTGCCCTGGTGGTCCGGTACCGATGGAGGTGGCTCTAAGCTCAGGTCTGCCTAGGCTCCATATGTGTGCATTGTGCTAATTCATAAAACGTTCCCCTACTTGGCTGACATCTCATTCATCACGGGGCTTTATCAGTATAGCTTCAGTGCCCCACTTGTGAACCTTCCCAGTCTTTGTAAGCAACTAAGATGTACCCCGTAGTATTTTGCTCGACTTAAGAAATTCAGATGGGCACTATATCACTAAGTAGTGGAAGATTTTCACAGATGTAGTATCCTGCTTCTTGAAAACAGTTCAGATACAAAGAAAACAATCCGGGATACGCAGATGGTAATTTCAGGCCATAGCATAGAAGCGTTGCATGTTAACTCAGGTAAAACATTTACATCTCTGAACTTGTCATTACGAAATACCACTGTAAGTTCAGTCTTTGGGTGTGCCGAAAATGCGCACGTGGAGAGAAGGATCTTTAAGTCAGCACCTACACTAACATTAGTGAATTCTATATGCATGTTTATGGCTATTTAGGCATAGCTTGGCATTGCTGCGCTATGCTACACTGGCTGAAAAAAGTACCTGTAGAAAGGCAGCTGTGTGTCTATTTTGTAAACAAGCAAAAATGTACAGTTCAACCTGGTTATTGAAACGCACCGCTGTCGCCTTATTTCTACATGAGAGCCAGCCAGCTGAATTAACCTTGGAGTCTGCAAGGAGAGTTTATAATTATCCCGATTTCTGAAGCTGTTTCGCACCCAGTGGAGTCTGGTGACTGATGATGTACAACAGTACATGTAGAGGCATCAAACCCTGCTGCATCGGTGGTGAGCAACAGTATTGTACATCCATGTCAGAGGTCCTTGTAGCTCTCCAGTCCCAATGTGTTTTCAGATGTCTACCTTGTCTTCTTGGATAAACGCTTTGTACACAAAATCTTTAAAGCGCCTGGAATACTGTTTTGGATCTACCGCCGAGATAGATGTTGGGTCATACTGGAAAGACTTGTATGCGTGCTCAAGCTTTTTGCTGATATCATAATCTTGAAGTATGTCTATAATCCCGAAGTACAATATAACATCGTACAACTCCCCAGTAGGCTCTCCAATAAGCTGCGGTTCACAGTCACTCCTCCGTACTGTTAGTTCGGCTCTTGTTGGCATGTTCGACCCAAGCTTTATCGTGCACATCCTGTCCACCCAAAGAATATTTTTATGGTTTATGAACATACAAGGCATGGATAGGAATACAGCCTAACATTATCAGATTTATATAGGGAAAAGGGTTTATAGGCCAATTTCTGGTTATTAGTTCTTTATTTTTAACGAGGAAAAAGGCTGTTTGTCCTCGATAAAGGCATCATATATCTCCAGCACTATTATATATGAGTGGAACGTTTAATCCCCATGGGGTCTGCGTGGAAATACCAGGCACAAGTGGACCAAAGGCGAAAAAGATCTAAATAACCAAGTGTCTTATTTCACCTGTTTGGATCAGTATCTCCTCTAGACAGGTGAGGCGATAGGTGCGGTGATGATCCTCTGCTGCTATCACTATCAAAGGAACCTTCAAACAATGACATTTGTAAGGTATACAGAAAAAATGTCTAAAGTTGTTAAAATGTTTTATCTTTTTAAACTAACCTTCAGTCATTATAACTCTTTTGTCTCTAAAATGTACACCCACCAAGAGACTGTAATCCATAATATTTTCCTGCTCGAGAAAATCGCAGTCCTTGTCGACTTGTCTGTTTCAACAAATGTAACTTCTGCATTATCTTCGGAAGTAACAATGTGAGGATTTCTAACTGGGACTAGCCTCACTCACCTTTGGAACTCTTGGTACCAGTGTTTTTGCAATCGAAATATAAAGTTAAGATCAAGGTCTTTCAAAATAGTGTACTCGTCGATTTCTGTCTGTGGCTTGTCAGTCGTACGTCCAAGGGATGAGCCTTTCAGATCAAATCTCCTATGAATAAAGTGATCAGAACAGAACAGATTTCCCATTATGACAAAACGAACCTGGGTAATAGTAAAGAAAACAGATGATCAGGCATAAATTCCAAGCTTAGCAGGAATATATATAAAGGAAGTAACTGTAGCATGAAAACCAAATATCTTTCAAGTCCTTACCTTCTTTTGGTTAGCTCCGGCTAACTTGACACAATGAAGACCAAAAAACTTGGTGACCAGAGTGTTCTCGAATGACCGGACGTGATTGTAGTAAGCTCGAAGCATCTTCAGAAATATCTACATGATAAAAGAGTGCTTCATACGTTCTGTATAAAACCGTTGGTTGCATTTGAAGTTCAGAAAGCATTTAGAGAGAGATAATCAGAAGGCACGAACCTTTACTTCAGCTTTCTTCATTGTCTTTATCATGTACTGATCATTGCTTGTGAGATAAAAGAAGCTTCCACTCTTGCCCGGGGATGAGAGCTCCCGGAGAGCCTGGTCGCCACAAAGGGATAACATATAATCTGCTGCATCAACCTTGAACAACTTGCGTAATGTCCTGTGATTCAGTTTACGAAAAATTGCATGTGAACTTGCCAATGAGCATAGATAAACCATGATGAAGGGATAACACAATATTGAAGTGATGACCAACCGGAATACTTGCGGGCAGTAATCTTTCCATTTGAAATCGCAAGAACTGTGAGGAGGGGTGTACTTTGAACCTTCTGGAGGGAACCTTGTCCATACTTTCTCCTTTGGGTCAAAAGCTGATGACCTGAGATCAAGCGTAATAGGGCCTTGCTTTCCTACAGCGTGTCTGTTCCCCGGAGAAGATAATAAGCACATGAACAAATTTATTTTCAAATGTCGAAAAGACATAACATTCAGCTATAGTATCGTTGAGTAATCCACAAGAGATGACTAATACTTCTACTATTATGATCCACTACCGTTAGTTTAGATAAAAGGCAGTTCTTTATTAGAATGCCCAGCTTTAAGTTAATAAAGCTGCCAAGTTTACGGAACAAGAAACAACTGCTGAGGCATTACAGCTTCGCCACGGACCAAGGAAGTAAAAACGAGGGGCCGGTCTCCCCGCTAACAAACCGGAAGCAACTAGGAAAAGCAAGGATAGAGGGATCTTCAGGACGCCAAGCTTCTTGGTGCGACTACCGTTAGTTGAGAATGAAATGCCGTATAACATGATTTTGCCACGGGTGGATTTGGAAGCAACGAAACGCGATCGTCTTCGACAACGCACGTCCCTCGGTTAGCGCTTTGGTGGAAACCATCAAGACTGAGGCACGTTCTTGGGTGAGCACGGGGGTCCGTGGTTTCGCACATCTTCTCCCCTAGTCTAGGTCGCTGGGTTGAGTTGTATGGTGTGGGGTGGCCTCTCTAAAGGCTTGTAAATAACTCTTCTATCTATCAATGCGTCGAAACGCAAAGCTTTTTGCGTTTTCGCGAAAAACGGGCGAGCTGTCCTGCTGAAAAGCATATGGCTGGGATCAAGTTAATCCGTAAGCTTCGACACAATGAACACCTCAAATTTTGATCCATGTCCATCCCCAGCTTTGTTTTCCGGTCAAATACCTACATGGTGTAATCCCTTGTGCCATTTGAATGCAATGGCAGATCATACAAATCCTCTGTCTAAGCCATCATATTCCAATTAGACACATCATATTTTACCAATAACAAGAATATGCATTAGCCTCACTCAGCTGTATTTTTGCACATTGCTCCCTAAATGGAAAAACTCCTGCCTCCGTTCGAAAACAATCAGAGATGAATATGCATTAGGTGGATAAACGGAAGTCGTATGCTTTCTACGCATGCAACCAGATTCTGAAATTTCATATTCACGGCAGGAGGAGGGCAAAACAGAGCCATATGCCATCCATCATCGAAAAAATCAAGAACTTGCAGACAACCGTGGGACGAGGATGATCTGATCGGCGGCCATAAACATCAGATTCCCTAGCCAAATGCAAATTTCTATGTACTTCATTGTCATTATACGTCACGAAATGCGCAATTAGCAAATAAATTTACGAAACAGCGATGCTGCATGGAGAGATGAAATCAGGAACCGACCTGATGCCGAGCTGGAGGTTGAGCATAAGCTCATAGTTCTTGTGGCCCTTGGCGATGGTCTCGCCCTGCCGCCGCGCCGCGCGCGACCTGCCGCCGGCGTGCGGCCCCGTCGCCGGCGACGGCGGCGGCAGGCCCCTGCCCTCGCCGGCGTCCTCCACCCTCACCGTCGTGGCGCGCCTCCTCGTCGTCTTCCTCCCCGTCCCCCGCCGACGACCTAGCACCGTCACCTCCGGCTCCGCCTCGTCCCCTCCGCTTCCTCCTCCACAATGCCGCACGTGGTGCCCCCATCCAGAGGAGCCCCCTACCCCCTGCAATCTCGGATCTTTTCAAACTTTCCTTCTCTCTCTCCTCCCACCCGGAAGTTTTGCTCGGCCTGGACGCCGAGCTCGCGCGCCCGTACGTTCGACCCCAGCTGTGCTCTCCCGGGTTCGTCTCCGCCACGTGCTGCATCAGCAGCCACGCACGTCACCTTCGATTCTTCCTACCTTTTCTCTAAGAAATCATAAAATTCTTGCCATTCCATGCATTGACGGAAAACAAAAAAATACTCCACCCGATCAAAACACGGACACAAATTTACCCAAATATAGAATACTGACATATTTAATGTGTAGATACATCCGTATTTGGACAAATTTGCGTCAAGTATTTTAGGACGGAGGAAGTACAATGTACTGTACCATATATATATGCAGGTACTAGAAGGGCAACACTTCAGGCATATCCAGCTTTTGTTTTCTTATTTGCTTGCTAGTAAAATCAAAATCAGTAAATAGTAATTTTTTTTGTTACCTAGTTATTATGGCTAGTTCTACACCTTTTATACTTTCTTTATGTTAGGTCCGGGGCACGCGGGAACATCGCGTGACGGGGTCACGAGGACTCGGGGAGGAGTTCGACTTCGGCGAGGAGGAGGAGGACGCCTCCAACCTGCATCTGGAGGAGGCCATGCGCCGCTCACTTGAGACGCTCGAGCAGGAGAATGTTCGCCGCTCGAAGGAAGAGTTCAAGGTGCCGGAGGCGTCCAATTTTGTAAAGCGGCATCCCTAGGTATGTTCTAATTATTTGTGTATCTAGTTTAATTTTTAAACTTTGGCGCCATTGTCACCGGGGATGACGAGACGGGTGACGTCGTTATCACCAGGAGGTGATAAGGCGGCAGGTGGGTCGCCGGAAATGAATGACGACACGTGAGGAGAGGCGCCGCCTATTAGGTTCCCGCCAAACCTCGTCATCTCCTTCAATCTCGGCAACTACTGAGTATAAATTCATCCGCACGTCGCCCCCTTCACAGAACACTACACTTCCGACTTGAGGACGCCGTGCCGGAGGAGGATTCAGAGGAGGACGACGCCACATCAGAGGACGATGAGCCGACAACTCCACTACCGGATCATCCAGTTTGGTCCCCGTGAGAGTCTCGTTTGGCGGCAGTGCCGCAGTAGCACAGGCGGCAAGACCGGCGGAAGCGCCTGCGTGGCAGCCGAGAACTCCACCACCCACGTTTGAGGACGATTCGATGACAACTCCACCACACGAGGTCGACTCGGGTGACGAGTACTAGAGAAAATCCTAGTTCTAGGGTTTAAAATTTATTTTGATGTCCTAATTTTTCTTACTTCTAATTTTATATCATATGTAAATTATTTGAACTTGAAATCATTTTAAAAAATGTACAAATCGTGGAAATGAAAAAAAGCGACATGGCGGAACAAATGGATCGCCGTGTTGGATGCCATGGCTAGAAAAGGGTGGACATGCGGTGTCCCTTTTGGGTCGGCGACCCATTTGAGTTGCCCTTAGGGCAACTCCAACACTACGACCCAAACAGATATCAAATGTGTCCGGTTTTTGTCCGTTTGGGTCGACGGGCGGCCTTTCCTCGCCACTGCACCCAACGGGGCGACCCATTTGGTCAACCCCATCTTTTTTTTATCATATTGGGTTAGATATTCGTTGGGGAAATATTGCACAACATTAAAAATAAGTCGCATAGTTTTACAACAAAATTTAATAAAATTACATAATTTATTACAACCATATTGAATAAAATTGTATCAAGTAAATCAATGGGGAAATTGTTGGTTTCCCAAATGAATCCACATATGCTCAACCAATTTTTTTCGAAGTTGCTTGTGAGTTTCCCGATCACGCATTCATGGTGAAATTGGATGAATTGTGCAAATGTTGCCGCTCCACCCTAGGGTTCAACCAAATCACACTAGAACAACCATTCCTGGAACTACCAATCTTGGTCATAGATGTTGTCATCACGCTCATTCTCTACGATCATGTTGTGCATGATCGCACAAGCAATATCACCTCCCACATAGTTTTAACGCTCCATGTTCAAGCAGGGTGCCGAACAATAGCCCAGCGAGATTGGAGGACACGAAAAGTACGTTCCACATCATTTCTACAACTCTCTTATTCTTTAGCAAATCCAGCCTTCTTCTCTCCATTGGGGTGGATATTGTCTTGACAAAATTAGACCACGGAGGATACATACCACCAGCTAGGTTGTATCCCTTCTTGTATGGGTGACCATTGATCTCATAGTGGTGTATGGGATAGATACCGTCGGGGCATTGCCCTCCGAAGGCCTAGAGAACACCGGAGAGCGCTGAAGCACATTGATGCCATTGTGGGAACCGGCTATGCCGAAAAAGGAGTACAAAATACAAAGATCTTTTGAAGCCACTGCTTCAAGTATGACTGTGCACTCGCCAACATGTCTGTTATATTGCCCTGCCAAGGAAATGGCTAGTTTTTTCACTCCCAGTGCATGCAATCTATGCTTCCAAGCATGCCAGGAAAACCTCTTGCCTTGTTAATCGACAAAAGCCGGACAATGTCATCAACATTTGGCTATCTCAAGTAATCCGGGCCGAACACCGCAATCTCAGCTTTGTAGAACTTGTACATTGATCTATGCATGTGGACTCACTCATGCGCATGTACTCACCAACAAGATCACCAACAACTCCATATGCTAGCATCCGAACAGGCGCGTGCATTTTGATAAGAGGAGAGAAACCAATCTTACCAAGGGCATCTCGCTTGCATTTGAATTAGTCATCATGACCCATCACTCCTATCTGAATGTGGTTGAACACATGCCTCACCATACAAATCGTCGCCGGAAATAGGCCGGTTTGTATATTGGATTTGTGCGATGGAAGTAATTGTTGGGGGTATGCCCAAGAGGCAATAATAATAGTTATTAATATACTTGTTTAATAATTAATATTAATGATTTTATGCTATGACTGCTATGGCTCATGAATATTTGATTCGGAGGAAAACACATAAGCACGTGTAGAAACATGAACACAAACAAGTACCATAGTCCTTCCTCTTATACTATGAGATTGCTTGATGACCATGTTTTCCTAGTCATGGGGATGTTAATGCCGACATCAATAGGAGCACATTGTTGGCGGAACAATGTGGCTGGGTAGACCCAACTAGTTGATATGCTATGAGATCTTTTCGTCATGACATTATTAGTATTATCACAGAAAGATTGACGTGCTTGTATATATATACTTAGACCATGAGGTTATCAATGGTATGCATACCACTTTGGTTCTCTCAGACGTCACACCATAACAGGGTGATCATAATGGCAGCTTCTGGGTAGTACGGAAAGCGTGTATTAATGTCGATGTTCCAAGACTGAGAATTTCTCCTCTGATCTCGAAAGAGAGATAGAACATGGACCCACTAGGTATGATGTTATCCAATATGTTCTGCAGACACGACATGATATAAGTCATGGGGGTACGGAATATGGAACGAGTAAAAGGGAACATATCGGTGACAAAGATAATAAGATATCGTGATCATGTGTTGCTTCAATTGATATCGGAGTATCTCACCCTCGGATGGTGTTCGGTATCGCGAAGCAATAGGAACTACGTACGGTAATCAACAGGTTCAACTGAGCAATATCGTACGGTGGGGATAATTATGGGCGTCCACGGCTCCGCTATTGATCATTGCTCAGAAAGTGTTCTGAGTCATGTCCACTCATTATCGAACATGTATGCACACACTTAAGTTGGTTACAGTCATTAGTGTATATTGGAAGATTTGGAATAATAGAGTGTGTCACCAGAATGGTTCCGATGTGATCGAAATTATTCGGAGAGAATATAGGAAGAGTTCCGGGATGCCAAGAACGTACCGAAACATCCAGAGAGGGTCTCAGTTTTTTCTGTAATATTCCGAAGATTAAATATTCAAGAAAATTACCGGGGGTACATGGGCTACTCCTACTGGGTTAGATCCATGTGGGGGAACAACCATATGGGCCCAAAGCCCACCAAGGGGGCCTGCCTCCCCTTACTTGCTCCCCAAGAAAGGGGTGGGGGGCGGCTAGGGTTTCCAAACCCTACCTCGGGCGGCCCATGGGGCCCACCAGGGCGGCGGCGCATGGGGGAGGGCTTGCCCCTCCTATAAAGGAGAGGACCCTCTCCCTCTCTCTACACAAGTTGATCTTGGGTTTTGAGGTGTCCTCTCTGAAATCAATTCTCTCTCACTCTCTCCCATGTGTTGGGATCTCCATCTCTTGTACACCAGTAGAAACTAAGTCTTGGACGATGAAGTTCCGCTGTCCTGAAGCGACGGACGTGTGCGAACTCTCGGAGGAATCAAACCTTTGATCCTTGCTCGGCTGGACTCGTGGAATCGGCAACATCCTCACCATAGGCTTGACGTGAGGATATTCATCAGGCTATACTGATATCTACTTCCGTTTCAGGGTGTTGGTATGATACTAGATCTGTCTTATTTCTTCTATTTTTATAGATATATTTTGTTTATTACGTGTAAGGCAAAATTTTAAATTTCTGCATGTAACCCAACGGATAGAAACGGACAGCTCCGAATTGAATGGGCTCGTAGCGTTGGAGTTGCCCTTAGCTCTATTTCACAATATCGTCAAAGGTTGAGAAGGGGAAAGAGGAGAGAATTTTCTTGCGCGTGTCCATCGACTGAGGTTGGGTCTGTGCCAGGAGACTGTAACCGATGCACAGTTTTTTTTACTAAGCCAAAATAGGACCCACATGTCAGGATAGCCACCCGGTAAGATGAATCCCTGTTTTGTTTTTTGGCTTTTAACTTTTGACTTATAAGCCACAAAAGCAGCTAGTGCTTTTGGATTTTGGCTTTTGACTGGACATTGTTGCGTGATAGTATAAGGCAAAAGCCACAAGTCAAAAGTATCCATTTATTAGATGCTTTTGTACTTATAAGGCAAAAGGCGAAAGTGAGAAATAAGCCCAACCAAATAGGTCGTAAACGTTGTGCTTGCTCTAATGGCTTGGCGGCCACTTCAGATCTGCGGCGTGATCAGTGCTTTACATATTTCCGTCAGGGCAGTCACGCTAGCTAATTGCAAAAACTTTGCTCCCCTTTTGGTGTTTTTTGGCTTGGCGGAGTGCCATCATCACAAGCCAAATAATGATGCCTCAGCTGCCACTGAGTGGGCCATCGCACCATTGTATTAGCTGAGAGTTCTCAAGTAGCACAGACATGGTCATTCTCAAAGACATCATCAGCAGATCATCTTCCACCAGAAATTGACCGGGGGACAAAATTTATCACGTTTTCCTGTAGACCTCACATTCAGAAATCAGAAACGTCGTCATCATGCGCAACTGAGCATCACCTTGCTTCCAAAGCATCCAGTGATAGTAAAAAAAAAACTCAATGGGACACATGCATTTTATTTCAGACAAGCGGATAGCAAAAAAAAAGTAATCGCTACGGATTTTGAACCCGCATTAACCTGCCAGTGCAGCGCAAAGTGAAGAATGAATGAATTTCTTCTCAGTATGGTCGAAGTTTCAACTCTCAAGACAGTTAGAAGAATGGTGCCCATGGTATCCTCAGGCAAAAACAGCATTTACAAGCCCTGACTTGCCCTGTGCACTTGTGGTTACATGCTTCTATGTGTGGTTTGAATCTGTAACATCTACTCTTGTAAATATCAGTGAGTGAACTCCATGTGTATGTACGAGGCTACTCATATTTACATGAAAGCCAATCCGATTCCTGGAAGGCAAGGGTCAGCAGGTTCTGCAGCAACTGATCGTCCTGGTGTCTTCTACAGAAGCTGCTGAAATCAATCCAGTCTGCTGCAGACAACCTACAACGCCACACTTTGTACATGAAATGCCACGCTGCAGTGTGCTCATCTTCATCATTGGCCCAGAAAAGTTTTATCTTTGCTTCTCAATATGCTTTCAGCTGTCTACTCTGTCTTCTTGGAATGCTTTGTATATGAAATCTTTAAAGCGCCTGGAATACTGTCTTGGATCTACTGCTGAAATGGATGTCGAGTCGTATTGGAAAGATTTGTATGCGTGCTCAATTTTTTTGCCTATATCATAGTCTTGAAGTATGTCTATTATGCCGAAATACAATATAACATCACAGTACTCCCCGGTTGGCTCTCCAATGACATCATTGTCGTTCTTTCGGACTGTCATTTCAGCTCTTGACAGCATGTTCGCCCCAAGTTTAATCTTAGACCACCTGCCCAGCAAAATAGTGTCAAATCTGTTTATTGATTGAAGGCTAAACACCTTCATCAGATGCATATTCAAGGGAAAACAGTGTGGTCTCTTGAACATTTGGTAATAGCCTAACCTTATCTTTGCATTTGAGTTGACAAATTGTTTTATACCACTGGTATTTAAGAGCATGAATTAAGCATGTTTGTACATGGTAAAGCTGGTGAATAAAAAAAGGGTGTAGAAGATGGCAAGGTTCTCAATAAAGCATTGTTCAATAAGACCTTCCAAAACATGTCCATTAAGCAACCGGGTAACCATGAACCGGATTGTCCAGAGTTTAATCGATCACATCAGAAACTATATGTGGTGCACACAAATTAACTTTATAAATACCATCACGGGAGGCATCACTTAATGGACCTAAAATACTTTCTACTCAGCAGAACAAAAATCTTGGCCCCAGAAAGTTAATGCCAATTTTCTACATTAAAAAATGGGTGCCCAGCACCTTTCAACGCCAAAATTGCTACAACAAAGAATATCATAACCACTACATTATGAAGCTGATGTTGAATATTTATGTCACTTTCAACATTTATTCACATGTATTATCTATTTAAATCAATGTGGAAGTTCATATTATTGGTGCATTAGACGGGAAGAATTGATGCGGAATTTCACTCGAGGTACCGAGGACACGAATTTCACTCAAGAAAGTAATATTTGAGGTGCCGAGGATGGCTTTGCTAGAATACAGTAAGAATTAACTGAGATCAACTCTACTGGGATTTCATATGTATGTGTGTGCTTTTCGTGGGTACAACACAGGGTAGAAGAGTTGGGTCTGTTTTGCAAGATCGGGATCTACAGGCACTGACCCACATGATTAGACTGAAATTGATCTGACAATCTGACAATGGCACATGACTCACACATGTGTGCTAGGGAGTAGTATATTTTTGACTCGGAAGGCTGACATATCTGATCGTGGTTGATGACATTGCTCATGAGTCACACGGAGTTTCTGGAAAAACAAGTGGAATATTTGTACCACCTGGAAGTGGAGTTTATAGATAGGTCCCTACCCTCTAGCCTTATGATGCACTATGAGTGACACCACAGGGAACACATAGGAATAAAGGAGAGACCACATAGCCCACAAAATTTCCAACAGCTGAAACATGAATCATCTCGATGATGAGCAGGGTAAGGAAACACATACTTACTGGCTAAATGATTTAGAAAGAGAAAACACAATTACAGTACTAACTAAGAGGACAATAATTTAGTATCTCTATTACCTGTTTGGATCAGAAAGAAAATGATTCCTATCCCATCTTGAAAGGCGGGGTGTTGCAGGTTTTTCACCATCGATGTCAATGGCACCTTTAGCCAAGTAAATAATTAAGTCAGCAATTTGTATTTTTACCAAGTATCTACCGCCACAAGCAGGTAAGTCACTCTTACCTCTGAAATGTACGCCCACCAAGAGACTGTAATCCATAATCTTCTCCCGCTCCAGAAATTCACAGTCTTTGTCCACTTGCCTACTTGCAAGTATTTAAGAACTAGATTAGCACAAGGGATTCAGATATCATGTTAGCTTTTGGTGCTTTGGCCATTAACTGAAAACGTTAATAAAAATTAGACACAAGATGTTCACACCTTTTGAACTCTTCAAACCATTGTTTTTGCAACCGGAAGATAAAGTTAAGATCAAGATCTTTCAGAGTTGTATACTCATCAATCTCTGCCTGCGGCTTGTCAGTTGTCCGTCCAAGAGATGATCCTTTGAGATCAAATCGCCTATGAATAGTGTGATCAGAGCAGAACAGGTTCCCCATTATGACAAAACGAACCTGGGTAGTAGTGCACCAGCAAACAAATAATCAGGATGCTTTTCGCAACAGCAGATTCACAAGCAGGGTATTTATAGAACGATGACAGAATGAAAAACCCGCACTTTTTTCTAATACAAATGTCATGCATTTCATGCGTGCTGATGGAAAATAAAAAGATTATATACTCTCTAACCTTCTTCTGGTTTGTTCCAGCCAACTTTACACAGTGTAGACCAAAAAACTTTGCCACTAGGGTATTCTCAAACGCACGGACATGATTGTAATAAGCATGAAGCATCTTCAGAAACATCTGTATGGTAACAAGTAATCATATATTTAGAATGAAATTTATGTTCATCTACGAAGTTTTAAAAGCATTTAGACAAACCTTTACTTCAGATTTCTTCATTGTCTTTATCATGTATCGATCGTCGTTTGTCAAGTAAAAGAAGCTTCCACTCTTGCCAGGGGATGAGAGCTCACGTAGAGCATCGTCTCCACAGAGGGATAGCATATAGTCAGCTGGATCAACCTTGAACAGCTTACGCAGTGTCCTGTGATTTAGTTCAGAACAAATGTGTGTGGGAGTGTGTTGATGAGCTATACTGAAATATGGTCATAAACTACCAAGATGAATCTTTATCGTGGGAGTGATGACCAACCGGAACACCTTTGGGCAGTAATCCTTCCATTTGAAATCGCTAGAATTGTGTGGAGGTGTGTGTTTTGAGCCTTCTGGGGGGAATTTTGTCCATACTTTTTCCTTTGGGTCAAATGCTGATGATCTCAGATCTAATATGACCTGACCTTGCCTTCCTACTGCATGCCTGTGTCCAAGATACCATATTTAGAGAATAAGTAAACTGTAACTTCTGATTTTACAAAGAACTAAAGCAATCTTATGACAAAAAAAATTCTCCTTAGAAAACAACTCGATGATCATCTAGTTTGCTACTGCAAAACCAACATATACAAGACTGGAAAGAAGAATAAAATATGCCTTCTAATGTAAATTAGGTAATGAAGGAAAATTGTACATGGTTCATCTTATTTCAGACACCAAGTTTGTAACAGTTCACTGATAATCCACATACACATCATTTTTCTTGAAGAACTATGCAAAATTAAGTTGTATATGTTCATAAGTGCTAGTAGTATTGGGTTTACGAAATTTGATTTTATTCCAGAGTTCTAATCACTGATGAGAGGCAATGTTATGCTGACAAAAGAAACTATATGAGTTCATGTAAAAACTGTTGCAAATAATCCAAATCTAGAATCTGCACCTTCCTTCCAGATTCAAGCCAATTCTCTAGAATACATAACATTAGATATCCATTTGATGTTGTGCTCCGAATGCACGACAGAAAAAAATTAGCCTTATATTCTCCGCTATAAACCGTTAATAATGAGCTTCAGTTCTCTCAAGCAAGTGAAATATTGTTGGTGGTCATGTTTACCAGGTAAACACCTAACCTCAAGCAGATTCCTGTGAGTAATGTGCGACATCTAATTGATATTTTTAAACACCACACTTACAACAGTTTCTGATATTGACAGGAAGATAACTGGAGAGAAAGGCACCTGATGCCGAGCTGCAGGTTGAGCATGAGCTCGTAGTTCTTGTGCCCCTTGGCAATGGTCTCCCCCTGCCGCTTCGACACCCGCAGCGGTGCAGGTGCGCCCTTGGCAATAAGCTGCGCCGGCGAAGGGGAGGCAGCCCCCTACCTTCCCTCGTACTGTTCCGACGCCTCCAGTCGTCGGTGATTTCGACCTTGACGTCTCCATCTGATCCCCAATTGCTCCCACCCGAGAGATTGCTCCGGCCGGATGACGAGCTCCCGCGCCCACTGACCGAGCGCGCCAGCCATCTGAGCGACCTGAGCGACGGCAGCGCCGACTGGCTCTCCGTGCCGGAGCGCACGCATTCCGGGAGCTCCCTCGCGAACACCTCCCTCGGGTCGCGCGTCCTCGCGTCGCCCGCCGCCGCGGCCGGGGACGGGTAGTACACGCCCTTCTGGTGGAGGG
This sequence comes from Poa pratensis, assembly GCA_947311845.1. Taxonomy (NCBI): domain Eukaryota; kingdom Viridiplantae; phylum Streptophyta; class Magnoliopsida; order Poales; family Poaceae; genus Poa; species Poa pratensis. Next base: position 40,044,870 of record CAMZMU010000066.1, on the reverse strand, counting down.
CGCCGCCGGGCGCCTCGCGGCCCCAGAACCCGACGTAGAGGCTGCCGTCCGACCACCGGAACGTTCCCTGTCCCCGTGGGCGTCCGCCCTCCCAGCCGCCGTCGTAGCGGTTGCCGTTGGCCCAGACGAGGGCGCCGCGGCCGTGGATGAGCCCCGCGCGCCAGCCGCCGGCGTACTCGGTGCCGTCGCGCCAGATGTAGCGGCCGCACCCGTCGGGGAGCCCGGCGCGCCACTCGCCGTCGTAGGAGTCCCCGTTGGCGTAGCGCTTCTCGCCTGCGCCGTGCTCGAGGTTCTTGGCCCACGCGCCGCGGTAGGTGTCCCCCGCGGCGCCGACGTAGGTGCCGGCGCCGTGCATGAACCCGTCGAGGAACTCGCCCTCGTAGGTGGCGCCGGACGGCCACGAGAACCTCCCGCGGCCGGTGGCCTTTCCGCGGCGCCACTCTCCCTCGTACATGCAGCCGTCCGCCCACAGGTACTTGCCCTCGCCGTAGGGCGCGCCCCCGCGCCACTGGCCCAGGTAGAGATCTCCGTTGGAGAGCGCCCGCTCCGCGCGCTGCTGGTCCTGCGGCTCGCTGCTGTCGGAGCCGCTGCACGAGGGCGCCGCGTCGGGGTCCTCGCCGGTGAGCGGCATCGGTGACACGCGGCACGCGCACGGTCGTCTCCCGCGCCCTGGCCGGGCGCGCTCGTGCATTGGTCGTCTCGAGGCGCTGGAGACTGGTCCACGGGCAGGCTCCCGGCCCCGGCGTGGGTCGTGGAAGGATCTAGCAGCGCCGGCGGCCGCGCGGGAGCGCGCGCCGCGGCGGCATTGCCGAAGGAAGGAGTCGGTGGGAGGAGAGAGAATGTACCTGGCAGAAATTTTTAGACCGTCCAAGCGGAGAGGGCGTGGGAGGGAGTGGACGTCAGGTGGGACGTGCAAAGAGGTGTCCTGTTCATATTTTGGAGTATTTTTAGGGACTGTCTAGCTGGAAGTCAACTGGTTCTTCCCATAAAAAACCAGTGATCTTTATTCCTTTTCTTTCCTTTTTTTTCATTTTTTATCATTTCATCCATAGAATTGTAATTTTATTTTCTGCGTAAATTGACAACTTCCACGATAAAATGGATGTTATCATAAGGAAGCCATAGAATGCTTTTCACAAATTGAGGGTCGCAGAAGGATCGAAATGTATCTGAGAAATAGGGGGATAAAAAAAAAGAGAAACGCACATATTAATCAATCATATTGGTCTAATTGAAGATTTTGGAATGAAAAGAGGAGTAATGCTTCTTAAGATCAAACGGTTTGGTCTGATCATGGTGGAGAGTACTTTTCTGATAAGTTCAATTTATTTTGCTCGGGACATGGTATAATCCATAGGGGACACCTCCCGATTCCCATCAATCCAATGGGATCGCAGAGAAGAAAACCCTCACTCTAACAGCTTTGGTGAATGCCATGTTAGACATTGTGGTTTATCCAAATAATGGTGGGGGAGGCTATATTGACTTCATGTCATAGCCTAATCAAACCAAATTTCAACAAAGAATAAAGAAATTAATTTGTTTTAAGAATGGGAAAATAAAATATTAACACTCTCTTACCTACTTACTTGGGACTTCTTTGGCGAAAGCAATGTGTCAATCCATAGGAATAGTAAGTTTGGATAAAAAATCATGGATTGTTTCTCGCTTGGCTATGTTTCTCCTAGTATTGCATATCGATTTCTTGCGGTGAAATCTAAAGTGGACGACATGAATGTCACATCTTTGAATCCAAAAGTGCTACATTCTTTGAGGATATATTTACTATGAGATATGTCTAGCATGTCTAGTCAAGAATCTGGTCCATTTTCTAAACTGTCACTCCTATGGAGTTCGATGAACAATATGATAATGATAGGTCTAATGAAGATGACAATGAAACTCTGTAAGAGCATTTTTTGCTCTTAATCTAGTTTTGGTGATTATGACAACACAACTAGTATCTAACCATGTGCTAAGTGCTTGTCAGGAGCAGGTGATGTTAAAGGACATATCAAGTTTGCAAGCACTCACAAAAGTGAAAAGCTCAAAGTGTGCAAGCTGTTTTGTTGTAGGTCTGGACCGGAAGTTCCGGTCTCCTGGACCGGAAGTTCCGCCCTGGCCTCCCAGGTCTCGATTTTCGGCTAAGTCATTTTTGGGATTTGCTCCTGGACTCCACCGGAAGTTTGACCGGAAGTTTCACCGGAAGTTCCGGTTCAAGCAGTCTGCAACGGCTACATTTCGTGAAGGGGTATAAATACCCCTCCACCTACCTCCATGCAGCTAGCTCGCCCAGAATTGAAGACACCCCATTGTTGCAAGCTCAAAACTCATAGATCTCCCAATCCCTCCACCCAAACTTGTTGATCTTTGGAGGATTGAAGGAGAAGGCCCCGATCTACATCTTCACCAAGCCGTTTTTTATTTTCCCCTCATTCACTTGAGGGACCATTTGCTAGGGTTTCCATTGGGAAAACCTAGTCCCTTGTTGTACTCACTTGTTGTTGATTGCTACAGGTGGTTGACTTGGGAGCCCCCAATCCATTTGTGGGTTGTGCCCCGAGAGTGTTGTAAAGGCTCCGGATTCTGCCTTGAAGGATTCCGATAGTGGAAGGTGAACTAAGCCTTGGCGAGGTTAATCGGAGAATAGGGTGAGGCCAGTTGTGGCGCTTGAGCTTTGAAAGCTCACACCCCTCCAACAAGACGTACTCCCCTAAAAAGGAGGAACTCGGTAATAACCCCGTGTCTCCACGTGCTTCCCGTTCGGTTACTTCTTATCTTAGACTTTACTTGTATCTTGTGCCTTGTCTAGCATTAACTTGTCATATAGGTAAATTCACCTTAGTTGCATATCTAGAGAATTTACCTTTGTGTCAAGCCTAAATTTGAAAAAGAACTAAAAATTGAGTAGCACCTACCCCCCCCCCCCCCCCCCACATAGGTGGCCATACCGATCCTTTCAAACTCTCACAAGGAGCAAGAGACAAATGAGCACTAACTTTTTGGGTAATGATTTTATTGTGTACCTCGTGGATGACACACCACTACGATTTTAGAAGTTTTTGCATCTCTGGATGCAAAATATTGGAAGGAAGCAATTTAAAGTGAAATGAATCCCACTTTGGAAAATGGAACTTGGGAAGTCACTAAATATCCTTATGGGTGTAAACACTTGTAGGATGTAAATGAGTAGTTCAGGGCTGATGGAGCTATTGAAAAGTACAAAGCATGGTTTATGGCGGCTATGCCCAAAAAGAAGGCAAATATTTCCTTTAGACTTACTCACATGTGTCTAGATTTATCACAATTCGAGTACTACTGTCATCAGTTACCTCATACAGTTTTCTCGTTCATCAATGTAACTTCAGATGGCTTTCCTAAATGGAGAGTTGGACAAGAAAATCTACATGGTACAGCCTGACAGATTTATACTCGAAGGTCAGGAAAGAAACGTTTGTAAGTTTGGATTTTTTTATATTGCCTCAAACAAGCTCCCAAGCAATGGCATGCGAAGTTTGAAATAATTCAACATCTATGGGTTTTGTGGAAAATATGGAAGATGATCATTAGCCTTCTCTTGAAAGGGTAATGCACTATCTAAAAGTAACCACGTGATTTATGAAATTCATTATAGCGGGTATCATAGAGTACTTGAAGGGTATCGTGACAACACATGGATTTCTGATACTCGTCAGACAAATGCCACAAGTGAATATATATTTACTTGGTGGGGGCGTTGTTTCATGAAAGTCTTGCAAGCGAACTATCGTAACAAGGTCAACGATGGAAGCAGAACTCGCAGAATAAGACACAACGATTGTTGAAGCAGAATGGTTTTGTGAACTCTTAATGGAGTTGTGTATGGTTGAAAAACCAATACCTACTATCATCACGAACTGTGAGAACCAAACTGTGATTGTCAAAATGAACAATTCTAGGGATAATATGAAAACTTTAAGGCACATCAAGCGAAGACTAAAAACTGTCAGATAATTGAAATACTCTGGAGTTATAGCGTTGAATTATGTTCACACGGTTAAGAATATGTTTATCAATAAATATGATGAACAATGTATCGATCGACATGCGTTTGAGTCCACTTGAGTTGTCGAGGGGGTAACCCAACCTACATGATCGGAGATCGCGTGGGGTAGTCTTCACAGTTTAGTACCAGTAAAGACATTGCGTAAAATTTGCTGCATAAGACTAGCAATTCAAGTCCTGGTCCATTGTTCAATTGTAGTCAAGCGTAGATCCTTGTCTAAGTGAAAGTGTAACTCAGAAATCTCTGATGTAACATGATGTGCCTGTGAGACTTGCTAGGTGATTGTTGGATTTTTATGGGCTTTGGCCCCTTAAGCCTAACAAATCGTGAAATCTCAAATGTCATTCATCTTGGTTGCATGTTATGCAAGCATTACAAGCGGAAAGAGAGTTGGATCTGTTTATAAGGCAGACTATTCTACACTCACTAAGTGAGTGAGAATAGGATCATGTCACGCACACTCCTCCTCTGCCGCCGGCCTCACCACGTCACGCGGCATGTATGTCACGTTTCGTGAATCGAATTCGAGTCAGAAACCTGTTTTGTGGATTTTTTTTTTGCATGGAGCACCAGCTATATGTGTGTGTCAACTGTCATGTTTATCCTGCTTTTTCCGCTGCGTGACACTTGTCTTCTCTACCTGTCCCAGGCAATTGGGGAGAAAACATAGCAGACGGATATACAACACACCACTCACTCTCTATCTCATCACTACCTAGTTTGTTTTGTTGTGTTGTTTCCTAAGTTTCCCATCCCGGTAACCGCGTGCACGTCCGTCCGGCAGAGCTGGCCTCCGAAATGTCGTCCCTTGAGATCTCACACTGGTAGAGGGTCAATATTTTTTTGGGGGAGAGTCTCAACGAGATTGTTTCCTTCTGCTCGACTACATATCGCCGACTGTTCGACTACATCCTTTTCACCGCCATGGCCGACAACAATAACGTTGTGGTGGAGACATTCCCACTCAACACGTATGTGTTACATTGCCTATGTTTACGCTAGTATTTGGTCAGTATACATATCTGTTAGATATGTCTAATTTATCATATATAGATGTATTTTTTATTTCATCTGTGATGCTAATTTCGTTAATTAAGCTTATTTGAAAATTGCTATTGCTTACATTCCAACAAATGGAATTCCATAGCAGTGCTGGTGGGCGCTATGGACTCAACGGGATGTGATGATCTTGGTGCTGGGTTGCGTGTGCGGTAATTTAAAATTTTCCGACTACCCTGCTACGCAACATGCCAAGATCTATTATGAAGATACAAGCGAATACGAAGATCCAAAGATCTAGAAAGAATACGTTACCAACACCGATTGAAGCAGAAGAAAAGTTGATGACGTAGTCGATGGAGCCTGAAGTTGGTTCCCTCAACCAAGCCTGGTACAGAGAATGTCGTTCTCTCCTCCTCCTTAGCTCAACCTTCTTGATCCAACAGAGTGAGGGTCAACAGTCGGGATCCAACACCTCACCCCTCTGAGAGCTCGCACGCATACGTGGGGATTGGTTCAGCAGGGCTTCATCGTCCAAGCTTGAAGCACTACTAGTGTGTATGAAGGTGGAGATCTCAACACATGAGAAGGAGAGAGATAGTTTTAGATCTAAGTCAATCGGAGAGAACACCACCAAATAGAGGACACCCAACCCTTTTAGACAAAGAGCTAAATATTGTGGAACTTCTGTGTCTCCAAAGGAGGGCGTGGGGGGTTTATATAGGAGAGCAAGGGGAGGGGTTCTTGGAGAAGGGGTTGAACCCCTCCTCCCCAACCGCCACCGGAACCAACCTAGGTGGGGGGTCCTACCCCAAGTCGGTTTACCCTTGGCCATCGGCCCCCACATGGGCCGTGGGGCCCACTTCGGGTGGAGGGGGCACCTCCCACCTCTTGGACCATGCGCCGGTCCACCACCCTAGGATGGTGCGGCTGCCATGTGGACCCTAAGGCCCATGTGGCAGCCCCCTTTTTGATGGGCGTTTTCCTTTTAATATTTTTCTGAATTTTCTTTTATTTATATTTTGTCTAATTAATTCCCGATTGTATATTTTCCTTTTACAGAAAATTCCCAGAATTAATTACTTATCATATCCGGGACACTTAGTAGCCACCGACAAAATTCTTCGGCTAAATATTTCCTTCTTATATAAACCCTCGGAATAAATCTGATGGTAATAGAAACTTCTATCACCCCGAGACAGCAAATGTCTGCTTAATGCTCTCTCTGATATGAACACATCTATCACGCAAAAAATACTTATTCCAGTGATACTCTCTCGATGTTCCAGACCAACCATAATACACAACTAACCAGAACAAGTTTAAGCGTGTGACCCCTACAGGTTCGTTAACGTGTAGCTATAATTAGAAATACTTATCTAATCACCAGCCAGGGTCAGGCCCGAGGACGACCTGAATAACTGCTACCGTCATGCGAAGACACTCTGTTGAACCTGTCGGCTATTAATATATCATTCCTGTTACTCACGATACTGAACCTTACCCGAGATATATATCCGTTGATGTTTGCCATGAATCAATCATTGATTCATTACATCTTCGTCTATCTCGTTAACTGGTAAGTTTCCTTTTACTCATTCTGATGTAGCCCGAGTGACGTCCATCACCATGTCATGCACTCCAACATATCACAAGGCGACATTGAGCTTAAAGGTGAACTCCTTCCTCTATGAGAACCCATTCCGTGCCCCTTTGAATGGTATACTACGTGAGCATCTACCCCTTTGCTATGCTAGGTACCACATGACGAGTCCGAACATCCGGGAAGATGCCAAGGAAGCCCAAGACTCAAGATCATCCAAGGCGTACGCATGGAAGAGGAGGAGAAAGCGTCAAGACGAAGAAGGAGAAGATGGAGCAAGCAGCTCGGCCGGCCCTCCAGCCGGCCCAGGCCGGGCGGCCACCCGAGGCAGCCGGCCTCCCAGCCGGCCTAGGCCGGGCCCAGGGCCGGACCACCTACCGACGCCGCCAGCCTTCCAGCCGGCCCAGGCCGGCCCCAGGGCCGGACCAGCTCCAGCGACCGTCTGCACCAACCGGCCTCTAGGCCGGCCTAGGCCGGTCTCCAGGCCGGTCTCCCCGACTGCGCGTGTCCGTACCCGTTTTGTACCCATACTATAAATAGACCCCTACCCCTCCAGATCTAGATAGACTATGTTTTGAGATTAGAGTAGAGCTAGGCTCCCCACCTCAAGACGGTCTCCTTCCTCCCCTTGCGGGGATGGTTCCTCCCGTTGTGGAGAAGATCCCTACGTGGATTCAAGACCTATACTTGTAGTTTGACTACTTGCCAATCTTTCATCTTCGGGTGACTTTATTGGAGTGGTTCGGTTGACCGTTGGAGAAACAACCATCCAAGATCCCTTCTTGTATCTACTTGCCGATCTCCCACCTTCGTGTGGATTCTATTGGGCCGGTTGGACCGACCGGTAAGGGAAACGGTTCTTGTATCGTGTGTGTGTTCTTGTGTTCGGGGCGTTCTTCGTGTTCCTCGTGTTCTTGCGTGCGTTTGTCCACACCCTCCGTCAATCCGTGAAGATCGGGCCACCCTAGTAGTCCCGTATTACACCATATGGTATCAGAGCATGGTTGCCACTGATTTGACTTTGTTTCCCTCACAAATTCCCCAAAAATTTCTTCGTTTTTGAGAAATTCGAAAATTTCCACCAAAAATAGCCCCAAATTGCTTTTGGATCGATCTGTGAATCTTGTGCGTTTTTGCAAGTTTTGATCCATAGATCTATTGCTCAACTAGTTGATCTTGCTTCCCTTGCGTTTCCATGGCCAAATTCCATTGATTTCCCCTCCGATTTGACGTTTTTCGGGCCGTTTTTCCACCAAAATCGCGGATTTTCGAGGGTCAACGTCGCGGGGGTCAACCGGCCTTCAAACCGGCCTAGGCCGGACCCCATCCCGACCCCGCCGGCCTCCAGGCCGGCCTGGGCCGGCCCCACGGCTGGCCTCCCCGAAAACTAAAAATTCCAGATTTTGTTATGGTCATATCTTTTGATTCCGGACTCCGTTTTTGGTGTTCTTTGTCTCGTTTCGAAGCTACGATCAAGCCCTTAGTCACCATTGCGGAAGATGCATCATCCACCACAACCAAATTTCGTGGGCAAGAACGAAGCTTCTACAACAAAGGGTGAAGAACATCGACGAAAGGTATAACATCGCCAATCTTTTCCCCCTCTCCATTCCTTTGATAGCCATCATACCCTTGTGTTTATCTTGTCCTATTGAGGCTAGCTCTTGATGATTGTTTGGGCTTTGCACATTTGCACCGTGTAGTTTCCGAGCAAACGTTGTATGCGCTAGTTGATATATCTTGTTGTCGGCATCAAAAGTGGGTGAGCAAAAAGCAAAAAGAGAAAAGAAGCAAAAAGTGCAAGAAAAAGAATAGAAAGAAACACCACTTGCCATATCTAGTAGGAAGTGCGCAAGCTCGATGAACATCTAGTAGGTGGTGCATTATTGTGCAAATCTTGTAGCCCACCAATAAATTGCAATCGAGCTAGTGGCTCTCCTTGTACTTGTGCAACACGAGCTTATAGTCTTCGCTAGGATCATATGGTTCTTTAGCTCACTTCTTGGTCGCATAAGTCCCATTTATCTCTCCGTGCGTGTGTTTCCTATCTTTTGAGATTGACTTGCTTTAGCTTTGTGATTATCATGGTTCTCTACTTGCTTTGACAATATCTTGGTTTCCGGTTGGTTCAATTTGCTTTCCACCTACCATACCTCCCTATACACTTTTAAGCCGTGTGTGTTTTGGAGTTTGCTTTGGATTCTTGAACACAAGCATTTTACTTTGTGATCGTTTCCCTTGGTTGTCCACGACGTCCAATACTATCTACAAGGTGAGAGGTTGTGTTCTAGTTCCTTTCCACTCCACATATATACACTTGTCTTGTGAGTTAACATGTCTAGGGAGAGTGAATGCTACTATGGAGGCCAAGATGATAATGAGTACATGATGAGCCACAACAACTATGATGCCCCAAGCATTGAGGACATGGGGGACTACTACGACTACACCGACAATGACCCCCATGACATGATGGATCATCACGAAGACTTCCGCTACAACTACTCCGACTACGACTCCGACTATTCGAGCGTCCACGACAAGGAGCGGTACCATGACGTCGAGCAACCCTCATCATATGGTATTGACTCCAAGTACATTCGAATCTACCACGACTCCAACTACACAAGCTCCAACGACAATGAGGCGCAAGTGTCTTCACATGCCTCATCACATGGTACCAACTTCGACAACAACGACATGGTGGAGCGCCACTCCTACGACTACAACTCCGATGACATGGTGGAGAACGTCTACGACTACCACTCTTCATGCATGTGCGACGACATCGACTACACCTTCGACAACATGCAAGAGGAGAGGACTCCCATCACCACCATATTCAAGAGCGGCACCACCAAACGTCATGGCACAACCCATTATGGTTCAAGCTCAAGACGGTGCTTCGACAAGAAGACCACCATGAGTTCATCTTACGGAGCTCCATCTACTTCCAAGAGTGCCAAGCTTCGCCATTTGCCATCAACTTCAAGAAGGTGCCATGAGAAGGACAACGCCAAGAGTGACAAGCTTCGACATTCTACTTCAACTTCAAGAAGGCGCCACAAGAAGCGCATTGACAAGGCCAAGCTCCAAAATCTCAAGGATGCCATGGACAAGTTTGCCAAGAGCCTACATCCTTCATCTAGCTCATCAAGGCGCCACAAGAAAGATGCCACGGTGGACCACAACATGTCCAAGCTTCAAGACGACATGGACACACTCGCCAAGCTTCGGAACATATCACCAAGTTCGAGTGGGAACTCCAAGCCAAGGTCACCAAAGCAACAAGCACGCCGACGCCAACATGAGGAGAAGCATCCGAATGACTTTCACCGACACCCCTCCACTCAAGAGCGTCAACATCGACATGAGAAGAAGAAGGCGACAACTCGTGCTACCACTACATTGGCGCCAACAAGGGCTCCAAGGTTCACCTTCGACGAATTGCCAAAGTTTGAGTCTTGCATTGATGAGATCATGGCCAACTTTGACAACTTCGTCGCGAAAAGCCTACGTCGACGTCGGAAGAAGCATGGTCACACATGTGAGGCCACAACCAAGACGGCACCCTTCTCAAACACTTCTCTTGATATGACTTCTACACCAAGTGCCACCACCACATTGGCCCCCATATGGCAAGAGGAAGACCTCACATGCGACATTTGCCAAGGCAAAGATCATGATCCACAAGAATGTCCCAATCTCTTGTGCCCCCTATGCAATGTCCATGGTCACATGATGTGGGATTGCCAAGTTGGTGACCAAGATGGTGAGAAGACGGTCGAGCATGGGATTTTCCCTTCGACCAAGGAGGAGAGCATGGAGAATGCTATCACCTTTGACCATGGGTCAAGGGATGATGATGCCGAGCATGGGATGTTCCTTTCGGCAATGGAGTCGAGTGATGATGCCCACACTATGGCATTGACCTTTGGAGGCGAGATGGTTGAGGAGGTTGAGCATGGGAGTTTCCCTTCAACCTTGGCGGCGAATGGAGTTGAGGAAACCGAGCATATTCCTATGAGTTTGAGTTATGAGCTGGTACCAATCCCATGTGAGAATGAGAGCCACTTAGCCCACTTGAGTGAGAGTGAGAGTGAGAGTGAGTTGAGTGCCTCCACCATATGTGAGTTTGAGTGCTTTCACTTTGAGGGAATGAGTGATACACCACTTGAGTTGAGAGAGGTAGTTGATAGGTCATGTGAGGCCATTTCGATTTCTAACAACTTAACCTCTACTTCTAGTGTGTCTTCTAATTGTGTGCTAGGTTCCATGGATGATGAGACGTCACTCCTCGACATGACGGTGCCTAAAATGGAGAAGATGTACATGGAGGATGATGATGATGCCACCCCATGTCTACTTCAAGATGAACAAGTCGGCTACATGGAAGCCCCTACTACGTCAACACCTACTTCACATGAGCGGGACTACAAAGGTATGGGTGTTGATGTGACCATGTTCCCGCTAGTAGACATGATGAACTATAATTGTTTGCATGCTATGGATGATTTTCTTGCACCATCATATGATTCGTTCGTATTCCCTTGTGATACTTTGTTTGAAACCAATGTTGATCATGTGGAATTACCTATTTGTGATGATTTCGCCATGAGCATGCCTTGTTATGAATGTTTCCATTTTCTCCCATTGTGGCTTGCAACATGTTGAACAATTTCTCTTTCACATGTGTTGCTTGCAATAATGTTACAATGCTTGCGAATGAGATTGCCCCCATAGCTTTCTCACATTTTGGAGATGTTTCATTTTCTCTCATGGACCTTGTTCCATCCTTCACTTTGCATAGTGACTATCCACATATGTCATATTTTCCAATTGATTTTGATGTGGTTGGTGATGTGCAAATGAAGAGACACGTCATGATGGATGATGTGTTCATATACCGTGCACATAACTTCTTCGTATGTTGTCTTGTGTGTGCCGGAAACCGCATGATAATGTCAACCTCAATTGAGCATGAGTTGACAATACGAGCTCTTGAGAGCATACATGTGAGTTGTGGATCGAATCCAACTCTCAAATCTTGCTCATGTGTTTGCATCAACCAAGTTGAACAATTTCTCTTGCTTATGGTTTGTTTGCAACCATGATGGTGTTTTTGGTCTCCTTTATGACAAGCATGTTTCCTTGATCTTTCACATGAATGATTTATGGGTTGCCACAAATATGATGAACACTTGTTCTTTCCAATGGCTTGTTTGCAACCATAATGACATTTTGTGCATGTCTTGTCATGAGTTTATTGGATTATACCAATTTGGTGTTGCAATAAATATGTTGAAAACTTGCTCTTTCATATACTTTGTTTGCACCCATGATGCTATTTTGGAAATATACATTGTGTGTTTTTGCCAAATTCTCCTCTTGTTGCATCAAGGTTGATGACAAATTGTCCCTTTCAATGTCTTGTGTGCAATAATGACCATATGGTTCAAAAATGAGATACCTCGATGGCATCCTCATATTTTCATGGAGTTTTTGTGTTCTCACATTTTGAAGATGTTCCATTGGATTGCTTGCACATTGACCTTGCACTTGCACTTCCTTTTCATATTCTTGTGTTGTGCTAACGGTGCTATGATAAAGAATGGACAAGTCATTGTTGATATGCTCCTTTTTCTTGCACACACATGGTTTGCTTGGTCTTTGGTGTTTGTAGACATGGTGAATTCCAATTCTTCGACAACACATATACCTCCTTTGCATGGTGATGACGAGCAAGAGTGGAGGACGACTCTTTTTAAAGGGAGGGGAGATGATGTAGCCCGAGTGACGTCCATCACCATGTCATGCACTCCAACATATCACAAGGCGACATTGAGCTTAAAGGTGAACTTCTTCCTCTATGAGAACCCATTCCGTGCCCCTTTGAATGGTATACTACGTGAGCATCTACCCCTTTACTATGCTAGGTACCACATGACGAGTCCGAACATCCGGGAAGATGCCAAGGAAGCCCAAGACTCAAGATCATCCAAAGCGTACGCATGGAAGAGGAGGAGAAAGCGTCAAGACGAAGAAGGAGAAGATGGAGCAAGCAGCTCGGCCGGCCCTCCAGCCGGCCCAGGCCGGACCCCAGGCCGGGCGGCCACCCGAGGCAGCCGGCCTCCCAGCCGGCCTAAGCCGGGCCCAGGGCCGGGCCACCTACCGACGCTGCTGGCTTTCCAGCCGGCCCAGGCCGGCCCCAGGGCCGGACCACCTACCGACGCCGCCAGCCTTCCAGCCGGCCCAGGCCGGACCAGCTCCAGCGCCCGTCTGCACCAACCGGCCTCCAGGCCGGCCCAGGCCGGTCTCCAAGCCGGTCTCCCCGACTGCGCGTGTCCGTACCCGTTTTGTACCCATACTATAATTAGACCCTACCCCTCCAGATCTAGATAGACTATGTTTTGAGATTAGAGTAGAGCTAGGCTCCCCACCTCAAGACAGTCTCCTTCCTCCCCTTGCGGGGATGGTTCCTCCCGTTGTGGAGAAGATCCCTACGTGGATTCAAGACCTCTACTTGTAGTTTGACTACTTGCCAATCTTTCATCTTCGGGTGACTTTATTGGAGCGGTTCGGTTGACCGTTGGAGAAACAACCATCCAAGATCCCTTCTTGTATCTACTTGCCGATCTCCCACCTTCGTGTGGATTCTATTGGGCCGGTTGGACCGACCGGTAAGGGAAACGGTTCTTGTATCGTGTGTGTGTTCTTGTGTTCGGGGCGTTCTTCGTGTTCCTCGTGTTCTTGCGTGCGTTCGTCCACACCCTCCGTCAATCCGTGAAGATCGGGCCACCCTAGTAGTCCCGTATTACACCACATTCTCTTATTACGATATCCTACACGATGGAACTTTATCATGCATTCTTTGCAGAACATATCTGTCGTGTCTGGATCGATGAACATCGGGAGTAAAAGGATACCCCCTTTTAAGGTTCGGCAGAGGCACGAAGAAGGCTTAGAATCACCTCACCCGGGTGATGGACGTCGAGTTCTTCGTTGGGATGTTCAAGCAATCAACACAGAGACGCAGAGAGTTTTATCCAGGTTTAGGCCGCCCGGAGGCTAAAAGCCCTACTCCTGCATGTCTGGATTGAAGTGTTCATCATGGAGTGGTTTACAAGGGTGGTTTCGGGTGTGTACCCGGCAGGTGGGTGGCTAGAGGTAGACGAAGAGCAGATCCTGCCCTAAGGAGATCACCTCTCTCTACCCTCTCAGCCCTAGGCAAGTCTTGCTCGTGTTCAACTCTTGTTTTTTCCTTTTCTCCTCTGCCTCGGTGCCTTAGTCCTCCTTTTATAGGCTAAGGGGATACCACATGGTCACACGAGGAGCGTGGGGGGTTTTAGCGGGAAAACCCCCCGGTGGTCTTTTGGAGGCGACGTGGCCTCCTCTGGTCCAAGTCTTCTCCGCGGTTCGGTGAGGATGACCGCCTTTGGGGAAAGCAGGGTGGACAGGGCCTGACAGCCCCACCAACCACGCCCATGGAGATGTCACTAGAGGCGCGTCCTTCGTCTTGGAGCCCAAGTCTTCTACGAGCTTCCAACACAGGCTGATGTGGGTTGGTCCCATTTTCACGGATTTGTGCGGAGGGAGCGATGAACACGAAGAACACGCGATGAACACGAAGAACACAAAGAGGGGAAATCAACACACAAGGGTAAATAGCAAGTAGCAACTCGGCAAGACTCAGTTGGTAACAAATCCCCGAGGGTAGCCCCCAGTTCTACTCTCCCAAGCACACCTTACTCTTAGGATTGTTTGTCCAATTAGTCAATCCAACCAATCCAATCTAGCCACTCAAAGAGGGAAGATTAGCAAGTAATCGCAACTACAAGCGGAAGCCTTGGTATCCACGCAGGGATCTTCTCCTTAAGAGGAGGCCTTGGTTCATCTCCACAAGGGGAGGCCTTGAGTCATCTCCATAGGAGGAAAGAGACACTTTGAGAAGAAGGAGCAAGGCTCTACTCTAATCCCAAATCATTGTCTAACCCTAAATCTAGATGGAGGGGTCCTATTTATAGTCTAGGCCCAAAGGGGACGAAATACATGGGTCAACACCCAGATCTGCTCGCAGGCACGCGCCAGGCCGGTAGTACCGGGCGTGCGAACGCCCGGTAGTACCGGAACTAATTCCGGTAGTACTGCTTAGGATTGCTCCGATTCCAGTACCGTCTGGCTTCTCGGCGGTAGTACCGGCCTCTCTGGCCCGGTAGTACCGGCCGGCACTTCTTCAGGAATTCCAGCTTCTTTACCCTGCTCTTCTTCTTGGCCATCTTCTTGGGTCTTCTCTTGGTCATCTTCTTCACTCCATTGAGGATCGTCATCAAGGTGGTTCCTGAGTATGCACAAAGTATCCGAATGAAGTAGCAAACCATTCAAAGGAGTGTCGAGATCACACATAGATAGGAGTGAATTCACCTTATCATGGAGGGCTTTGACTCTTGCTCTTGTCATTGGGCCACTTGTTGTAGGAGGCGTAGGTCGGGCTACATCATCTCCCCCCCTTGGAAAAGAGTCGTCCTCGACTCTTGGTCATCCTCATCGCTTGATGTTCCAAGGTATGGCGATAGGTCGGCGACGTTGAAGGTGTCATGGACCAAGTGTTTGGAGTGGGAGATGTCGATCTTGTAGGCATTGTCGTTGATGCGCTTGATAACCTTGAAAGGTCCATCTCCACGAGGGTGAAGCTTGGACTTCCTTGCATCCGGAAAGCGATCTTTGCGAAGGTGTAGCCAAACAAGGTCTCCTTCTTCAAATATCATGGCGCGCTTGTGTTTGTTCATCTTCGTAGCATGGTCTTTGTTGTGCTTCTCGAGTGTAGATCTTGTTTCCTCATGGAGCTTCTTCATGTAAGCGGCTCGCTCGTCGAAGTCCATGTTAACTTGCTCACGGAGTGGAAGTGGTAGCATGTCGAGCGCGGTGTAGGGGTTGGAGCCATAGACGACCTCGAAGGGTGTTCTCTTTGTTGCGCGGTGAAGTGCTCGATTGTAGGCGAACTCGGCGTGTGGGATGCACTCTTCCCAATTCTTCAAGTTAGGCTTGATCAACACACGAAGGAGTGTAGATAGGCTTCGGTTCACCACTTCGGTTTGGCCATCGGTTTGAGGGTGGTATGCGGTGGAGAATAGTTGCTTGATTCCCATCTTGGCCATCAAAGTCTTCCAAAAATAGCTCACGAACTTGGTGTCACGATCCGACACAATGGTCTTTGGCACGCCATGAAGACGGACGATTTCCCTGAAAAACAAAGTAGCAATGTGTGAAGCATCGTCGCTCTTGTTGCAAGGTATAAAGTGTGCCATTTTAGAGAAGCGATCAATGACGACAAAGATGGAATCCTTGTTTGTTTTAGTGCGTGGGAGTCCTAAGACAAAATCCATAGCTATATCGGACCATGGGTGATGTGGAATAGGCAAAGGTGTATATAAGCCATGAGAGTTTAGAGTAGACTTAGCTTTGAGACATGTAGAACATCGTCGAACTAGGCGTTCCACATCACGCTTCATTCTGGCCAATAGTAGTTGGTGGAGAGCATGGCGTAGGTCTTGTCGCGGCCAAAGTGACCCATGAGTGTTCCTCCATGAGATTCCTTCAAAAGGACCAAACGAAGCGAAGACTCGGGTATACATAGTTTGTTAGCCTTAAACAAGAAACCTTTGTGCAAATAGAAATCACCAATTCCTTTGTGCTCCGAACATTGAGCGAAAATGTCTCCAAAGAAAGCATCGGTAGCATACAACTCTTTAATCTCATCCAAACCCAAGACACTAATGTCAAGACGTGTAAGTAGGTTGGCCTTGCGGGATAGAGCATCCGCGACCACATTGTCTTTACCTTTCTTGTATTTGATTACAAAGGTGAAAGACTCAATGAACTCAACCCACTTAGCATGTCTTTTGTTCAAATTTGTTTGACTTTTCAAATATTTCAAGGATTCATGGTCGGAATGAATGACAAATTCCTTAGGACGAAGGTAATGTTGCCACACATCCAAAACACGAACCAAAGCAAATAACTCTTTGTCATAAATGGGGTAATTCAAGCGAGCTCCATCTAGTTTCTCACTATGGTATGCGATGGGTCTACCATTTTGCATAAGCACTCCACCAATGCCCAATCCACTTGCATCGCATTCAATCTCAAATGTCTTAGAGAAATCCGGAAGGGCAAGGAGTGGTGCTTCGGTTAATAACCGTTTGAGCTCATTGAAAGCAAAATCATGTGCATTGCCCCAAATGAAAGGTACATTTTCTTTGTAAGTTCATGGAGGGGGCAAGCAATTGTGGAAAAATCCTTGATGAAACGGCGGTAAAATCCGGCAAAACCAAGAAAACGTCTCAACTCCTCAAGTGACATCGGAAAAGGCCAAGTCCGAATTGCTTGTATCTTTGCTTCATCGACTTCGACTCCATCCGAAGAAACAACAAAACCCAAGAAAACAAGTTTGTTGGTGGCAAAAGTGCACTTAGAAAGATTTGCATAAAGCTTTTCATTGCGAAGAACCAACAAAACTTGAGCAACATGAGAAGTGTGCTCTTCCAAAGATTTGCTATAGATAAGGATGTCGTCAAAGTATACCACAACAAATTTCCAATGAAAGGACGCAAAACATGATTCATGAGACGCATAAAAGTAGAAGGTGCATTGGAAAGACCAAATGGCATGACGAGCCACTCATAAAGACCAAGCTTTGTTTTAAATGCGGTCTTCCATTCATCACCTTCACACATTCTTATTTGGTGATATCCACTTTTAAGATCAATTTTGGAGAATATAGCGGAACCACAAAGCTCATCAAGCATATCATCAAGTCGAGGGATAGGATGGCGATACCGAACGGTTATGGCGTTGATGGGGCGACAATCCATGCAAAGGCGAAGAGTGTTGTCGTGCTTGGGTACCAAGATGACGGGCACGGCACACGGACTCAAGCTCTCGCGGATGTGTCCCATGGCAAGAAGTTCTTGTATTTGCCGCTCGATCTCCTTTGTCTCTTCGGGGTTGGTGCGGTAAGGAGCGCGGTTTGGTAGCGGTGCGCCGGGAACAAGGTCGATGCGGTGCTCGATTCCGCGTAGAGGAGGTAGTCCCGGTGGCACTTCTTGAGGGAAGACATCTTCAAAGTCCTTCAAAAGAGACAACAAAGAAGGAGGAAGGTTTGTGAAGTGTTAGTCATAGAAACTTCACCCTTGCATATGAGCACATAGTGGAGGGTGGATGGGTTTTCTCTCAACTCCCTCATCTCTCTCTTTGTGGCAAATAGTGTAAGTTTTGTGGGAACTCTCTTTGAAGTGTCACACTCATTTGGCTTGTGGCTCTCACTCACTTTATGGTGGGTCTCTCGCTCACACTCATCTCACTAGACGAACGATCTTGTTGTGCCCTTGCAATAGTCTTGGCGTTGTCGGCGATGACTTGACTTGGTGTCATGGGACGAAGGACGAAGGTCTTGTCGTTGTTCTTGAAGCTATAGTATTGTCCTTCCATCATGCATAGCACCCTTGTCAAATTGCCATGGACGCCCAAGGAGTAAGTGACAAACGTTCATAGGCACAACATCACAATCAACCGTATCTTCATAGGCTCCAATCTTGAAGGACACTTGCACCATGTGTTGAATCTTGACGGCTCCGGTATCACTCAACCATTGCACATGGTAAGGATGTGGGTGCTTCTTGAACTTCAAGTTGAGCTTATCACAAAGTTCTTTGCTCGCTAGGTTGTGGCAACTTCCACCATCTATGATGACCTTGATGGACTTCCATTGATTCCCGCTCTAGTTTGAAACAAGTTGCATCTTTGGTCTTCTTCCACTTGAACATTGGTGGTCAGTACAAGAAAAGAGGCACGTAACGACGCCATTCCTTGGACGCTTTTATTTTCGTCCCTACGTTCCTAGTCAAGCCATGGGTCGAGACGTTTGTTGAGACGCTACATAGATCGTCCTAAATTTTAGGTTTTATTCATTACTAAATAAATCTCCCGACTGAAGTTGTTATATTCCCCACATCCGTGTAAAACCTAGGGCCGCCGCCACGGTGTTATCTGATCCGATCGCGGTGCCCCTCTCTAGCGAACCCTCTCTCCGGTTTGCGTCAAGGGTCAAGGTGCTACTCCATGCGACGACACACGATTCAGAGGAGCCATCAGGCCGCTGGACTCATGATCTCGATCCATGTTGAATCTGGTGAGTTCCTGCCTGCTGGACTCGATTAACTTTCTCTTGCCGCTGGATTCGATGCACAGCTCCTTGCCGCTGGTACTTCTTCTGCCTCTCGCCGAAATTACCTTCCACGTAGCAGATTAGTGTTCGTGTTTCCATTTGCGTACTGCTCACGGATATTACTTTTTGTGTTTTTGCTCAGGGGGATAAAAAACGAGCCAGCACTAGGTGGTATTCATAGCAGAGGCCGGCAGTAATTACATCGACCAGCAGTAAGTTTATTTTAATTATCTTCAAATTCATACACCTTCCTTGATCTGGCACCAGGTTATGTATGCTCGGTATTATGTATTAACGTGCAAATGGATCAGATTGGCTGGACTAATCTAGTAGTGGGTATCTCTTCTATCGGTCTGCAAATCTTGGGATAATTTTTAGTTTCTGGCTTTCTGCGCACGGTATATATTCTCAGATCATATACATATTAAATTACTGTCAAAGTGTTGATGGTTTACTGATATATTTTTTCCTGTGTGTGTTTGTCCCCTGCAGGATTTGTTTTGGGAAGATTTTTCAAGCACACATCATAGAGAGCAAAGAAAATACGCAGAATCAGTGAACTAGAGAGCTGAAGAATTCGAGATCGTAGATAAAGTCTTTAGTAAAATTAATACGGAAGTTATTGGAATTATTCAGTCGTGTATGCAAAATATTTGTAAAGATGTACATTTTACTTGTAAAGTACGCTTCCCATCAAAAAAATATAATATATATTTCTGCAATGCACTAAGTTTTTGCAATGGTTTTGTTTTGTGATGGTTGGAATTGGATTTTTCTCATATGATGTGTACCTGTTTAGTGCTAGTTGATTGCGATCTGTGAAATAAAATATCTTTTGTATTACAAAAAACATCTCCTTTCTAGGACGCAATAAAGCGACTCAATGTTGGTAGAGACGGTGTGTTGGGCATCTAAAGCGCGTCTCTAATAGCATAGACACGCTTTCGATCGCGTCTCATTTTATTTAGAGACGCTCATATTGCGTCTCTACGGCATTTGAGACGGTGCACTGGAAGACGCTTCTAGGACGCTTTGTCATGGCGTCCTTACAACTACGTAGAGATAAATTAAAGCGTCTTAACTTCTAAATTAGGCGTCTCTACATGCATTTTTTTGTTGTAGTGTGGTTAGAGCTCTTTCCACAACCAAGGAAGGATTGTTGTCACCATCACAATAGATCTCACTTTCTTCTTCTTGAGCACTTTGCATTGTATCGACTTTGTTTAAAGCATTGTACTCATCTTCACTCATAGATTTGTACTGTCGGAGAATGACTCCCACGAAACAGGGATGGTCAAACTCACGAAGAGAGTTCGTGTAATGGGCTGAACACGTTGGTCAAACAACCCTCAACCTGCACGGCGACGGTGCTCGTCGAGCATGAGGAGGGACATCACGACAGAGATGAACACCAGCCCGTACCCAGGTTCACGGCCCTCGTGTGGAGGTAACACCGCTACTCCTGCTTGTCTGTATTGCACTGCTATGGAGGTTACAGTACAATGAGCTTGCCGAGGGCTCTCTTTTGGCAATGGTGTGCACAAGGAAGGGGAAACAGTGGTCTTCTTCTTCCTTGCGCGTAGGTAGCTAAGCTAGAATGAAAGCGATCCTTTGCTACGGTGGTGCACCTCCTCCTTTTATAGGCGCCCCGGGCCTCTTCCCTGCGCTTGCGCGCGGAAGGGCTACCACATGGCGACAGAAGGGGAGCACGGTGCACCGCAGCCCAGCTGTCCATGGACGCGGTCCATGGGCGTAAAGCTGATGCCTGTGGCAGAGAAACCACCGTCCATGCAGGACGGCCAGCTGGGGCTGCAGAGGAACGTGGGGGTGCCCACGGTGACGTTGGCCGTGGAGCGTAGCGCCGGCCGGTCCCCTTATCACCAAAGAGGAAATCCTTGTAGTCCGGTGCGGATGGCGCAGCTTTGTTGACTCCTTTAATCACCAAAATGGCAACTGCGGCGTCGTCGTCACCGCGCGCAGAGGCGCGCGTCACTCTGCGGCCGCTGCAGAGCCCATGTGCGCTCTGCAGAGGTTGCTTTGCAGCGAAGGAATCCCCACGAGGGCTGGGGTGCCCTGTGGAGGATTCGGCGTTGACCTCTCTCCAGGGGAGATCACCTTGAAGAGGGGGCAGCAGTGAGGAGGGCCTCCGCAGGCCTCTGCTGCCTCCTAAGCCCTCGCGAGGCGATTTGCCTCGCGAGTCTCTCCAAGCCGTAGGCTTGGTCCTTAGCGAAATTTAGCCATCGAGTGTCGAGGGCTGTGGAGGACAGGCCCAGCACACCCTGGTTCTCACTGGGCCGACAGTAGCCCCCGGGCCCATGATGGGCACGATGTAGTCCAGTGGACGCAGGCGAATCGTCATGGGCCCAAAGTGTCCGGCCGGCCCGAGACACGTGTAGGGCAGTTAGCCGCGACGACACGTTCTCTTCGGAGATGATGGGCGTAGTGGGGGGACCCACCATGTCTTGGTAACTGCCCTGAGGTGATATAAAGCCTGCAGCGCCGGTTCAGGCAGCAGTTACTGCATCATTTGCGCCCCGTCTCCTTGCTCTTGACTTCTGCGCTTCCTTGTCCCCGGCGCTCTTCCTCCTTCACCGAGCTTCTCCGCCGCCCTTCCTTCATCGACCATGGGTCCTAAGAAGGACAAAGCGGCGATGGTGAACGAGCCTGCTGGGGCGCAGCAGGAGGACGAGTTGCGCCGGCGCTGGTGGGGACCCGCATCCACACGGCGGAGGCGCTGGACAAGATCAGGCTGATGGCCGCGGGCAAGAACAACGAGCACGGCGCCAGCGTTCTCAAGGCGGCGCGCTTTGGCAAGCTCGCGGCGGGGTTGTACCCCATTTTCTTCCAGACCATATTTGCTGGCCTGGTGCCGCCATTTTCCCCTTTCTTGGAGGAGGTTCTGGCCTTCTACCAGATCCAGCTTCTGCATCTGCACCCCAACTCCATCTGATCCTCGCCATTTTCGCATATCTTTGCGAGGCGTATTTGGGGGTGATGCCTTCCGTGGCCTTCTTCCGGAGCTTCTACGCGCTCCGCTCCACGGCGCCCGGCGAGCGATCTGGTTGCGTGTCCTTCCGCATTGCGGATGGGATGGGAGGCATCTACATCCCCATGTCCTGGGACGGCGACAAGCCCGTCACGCGGGTGACGAAGAAGGTGGACGACTTCCGCCAGCGGTGGTTCATCGTGGACGCCAAGACGCAGAACTCCTTCTTCGACGTCCCTGAGGCGCCGCCGCTGAAGAACTCGAACTGGTCAAGCGCGGCCTTCCAAAGCCCGAAGATTGCTGACTTGGTCGCGCGCATGAGGCTCGTCCGCGAAGCTGGCCTCACGGGGCAGATGGTTGCTGAAGACTTCGTGAGGCGCCGTATCGCTCCTCTCCAGAAGCACACGAAGCCGGCGTGGATGTACTCTGGCCCGGCGGACCCGATGCGGCTGCACTGCAGCTCCCACACCCCCGACGTCATTGCCTCCATCATGGGCATCCTCTTCACCGCCCCGGACGTTCCTGTGCCGCGCAGTGAACTTGCGAGGCCTCTCCATCAGCTCACTCCGAAGAAGCGCCTCGCGATCCTGGAGCTGATGCCGGAGTTCACCCCTCAAGGTCTGGCGGGGGAGGAAAAGCAGGAGGCCGCGGCGCCCGTGGTGGAAGAAGACTGGACCAGAGTCACCCGCCGCGTCTGACGCCGATCTGGGCGTCGCCTCTGGAGGGGCGAATCCTTCGGCAGGGAGGCGAGCTCCTCGAAGCCTGCGCCTCCCGAGGAAGAGGTTCTGGAGATCTCGTCCAGCGGGGATGAGGATTTCCTTGTGGTCCCTTCGCGCCAGGCCGCGGAGGGGGAGGAAGACAGCGACCAGGAGGCCGCAGCGGGACGCTGCGAGCCCCGCTCCAAGGCTAGCCATGACAGGGCCGCCAAGAGTCCGGCGGGCACCCTCTCAAGAGGAAAGCCGAGGCTGCCCTGAGGGGTCCGGTGCCGCGTCGTCAAGGCCGTGGCGGTCGTCAAACACGGTGTGGGTTGACTCCCGCGCCAAGGCATCTGGGTAAGGGTTGGCTCCCTTGTCTGTTTTCATTCTTATGAAAAAACCCTTGTTCCCCTCTTGAAGACCTTTCTTGCTTGCTTGTCAGGGATTTGGTGACGGCGAAGCGCCGTAGGCTCCGTAAGGCTGCGGAGGTGCGGGGCGCCGCCACGACAGCCGCTGAGGGGCCTGTGGAGCCCTCAGCTGAAGAGGTTGCCAGGCCCGTGGTGACGGAGGCCACGGAGCCGGCTGCGGAGGAGGCCACGAGGCCTGTGGCAGAGGAGGCCACAGGGCCTGTGGTGGTTGTGCCTCTTGTCGAGGCAGCTGCTTCGTCTCCTACCGCAGAGGAGCGCCTCGAGGAGGGACGGTGGAGAGGACGCCATCACCGCCACGCCTGTCACTCCACCGGAGCGGCAGGAGGAGATCGCCGCGGAGACGGCGGGAGCGGCACGCCGGCGAGGGAAGGCGCCGATGTCGAGATGGAGGAGAACGTTCCTCCGCCGCCCCCGCCAAGTGCAGAACTGAGGGGGCGGCAGCTTCTTCTGAGGCCGCAGCGGGCACGGCTGCGGCGGACCTCACGACGGCTGGGCAATCTTCCCCAGCCCCGAAGCCCGAGAGGAGGCGCCGCTGGAAGACGATGGCGCTGGTGCCCATGGCGCAAGTGGTGGAGAGGGCTCGCTCCAGAGCCCCCAGGCCAGAGTTGACCCTGGCCCAAGCACGGAGTTCCCCGTCCTTGGTCTAGTGCAGATGTGGGAGCCTCCATGCCTCGTGGGAGCTCATGGGCTTTGGTCCTGGGCGGCAGGAACTGGAGCGGCGCTCGCCGCAGCTCTGCTTTCCGCCTGGCGAGGGATGCGCTGGACGGGCTGGAGGCCCAACTCGCTCTCGAGGAGGCCGAGCTCGCCAGGAAGTATGATGAACTCGAGAAGGCCTGGGCCCGCTTCTTTGAGACCGTGGAGCGCTGTCGCCACGGCGACGAGGCCATGCAGGCGCAGCGTGAGGAGGCGCTGCGCTTCGCCAAGGAAGTCCGCGAGAGCGCGGTGCGCGAGGCTCAAGAGACCCTGGAGCCACTCCAGGCAGAGCGCCAGGCCGCGGCCGAAGATCGCGAGGCGGCCATGGCGGAACGCCAAGCTGCAGCCTCGGAGCGCGCGGCTCTCGAGACCACGCTGGCCGCTCAGCGCCAAGAGCTTGCTGACCGCGAGGAGAAGTTCGCCGCGGAGTCTGAGGCCACGCGAAAATCCTTGGACCAACACCGCGTGTCCTTGGACGCCCGTGAGCAAGCACTGGCGGCGCGCGAGGCGGAGGCGCTCAAGCGCGAGGAGCAGCAGCTGCAGGTCGACAGGGAGCTGTCCACGCAGCGCGCGGATCTCGAGGCGCGGGAGGGCAATCTGGCCGAGGCCATAGGCAAGCACGGTGAGGAGGTGGCCAGGCACAAAAGCTTGTAGAGAAGTCCAACCAAAAGCTCGCCGAGAGGAAGGAAGAGGCTGAGAAGGAGGCCGTCGCCAAGCAGAAGGAGTATCGCGCTGCCGTCGCCGAAGATTACGCCGGGAAATTTAAGAAGCAGGAGGACCGCTTCAAGAAGAAACGCGCGGAGGACAACGCCCGCATCCTTCAGCTGGAGCGACTGAACGCCAGCCTGAACTCCCAGGTGAGGCGCGCCAGGGATGGTCGTCGCGCGCGGAAGAGGCTCGCGAACGTGCAGAGCATGACCTTGTCTCTCTGACGCTGATATGGAGGAGATGAATGCGCAGGTGGGCCCTGCCGTGGAGCGTGCTGAGGAGGCTGAGCACCACGTGCAGGCGGCACGGGTCTTGACGCAGCAGCGGGAGCGCATGTTCAAGTCCTTGGTGGCTCGGGGGAACACCCTTGCGGCGAACCTGGGAGTGGATGCCCCTGCGGTTCCCGTCCATGGGAATGCCGATGCTGCCGCGTATCTCGCCTACTTCGACCAGCTCTTCACCACGCTTGAGGGCCCTGTGGCGGAGATGGGCGACGTTGTCGATGAAGAGTGCCGCAAGCTCTTGACGGTGGCGATCGATCGCGTCTTCGCCAACCTTCAGCGTCTTCATCCCGGCTTCGACTTCGAGTCCGTGACCGAGCCTGTCGAGGCGGACCAAGCCCTGGACCTCTCCAACTTGGTTCGGGAGGAGGTCAACGATTACGTCGACCGCTTCAAGAGGGTCGAGGCGGAGCAGGCCGCTGAGGAGGAAGGCGCCGAAGAAGAAGCTGAAGAGGAGGCTGAGGAGGATGGTGATGGCGATGCCCCTGCCTAGGCCGCTCCTGCAACAAGACGCGCTTGAGGCGCAGCTATCTTTGTTTTAAGACTTGTTTCATTTCATTCTGGTTTGTAAGACACTTTAACGTGTGCTACTATGTGTGTGTCCCTCGATGGGCCTTTTATCCCTGTTCCATGTCTTTTTTCGCTCTACGTCGTCAGGACCCATCTCTTTGCGCTATGACTCCGCCACTGCGGTATGCCGGAGCTTTGACTCGGCAAGGCCGGGGGTGTTTAAGGCTTAGAGAGGTAAGGGCTCTCGAGTCGCGGTGCTCAAGGGCCCCCCTTTGACGCACAAGCAGTCCATGAAGTGTGAGGGAGAAAAAAACCGCTCGAGGGGCGACAGATACTCGTGAGAGAGAGAGGAAAAACTCCTGAGGCGTGAGCGCTGGACTTAGCTTTGCGAGACTTTGGCCTCGTAGAGGGCGTTGGTTTCCCTGATGGTGCGCTTTCCTCTTGAGGCCGGAGCGTGGCTTCACGAGCTTGGGGGGACTCTTGTTCCCTGTATTGGTTAGAGAGGCAAACCCAAAGCAAGTACATGGTAGTAAAAACTCATGCGCGCTTATAGGTTTCCTCATGAGTATCTCGCGAGGAGAGTAAGCACCAAGGTCCTTTGGTGAGGTGGCGTGTTTGGGAGCAAACCCTTGGGCCAGAGCTCTTTGGTGAGGTAACAGGCGTGAGAGCGTGCTCACGTGTTAGAGCTCGGATCCTTTGGATTTTGCGGTGCTGCTGGGGTGCTCTCGAGGCACAGTCACCGTACTCAGCCCCCGCTCGCGAGGTGCGCATGGGGAAAAATATGAGCGCGAATGAACTAAAAATGATGAAAAGTAAAACTCACCACCAAAATATTACACAGCGGCGCCTCAGCGCAATGTTTCATTGAGAAACGAATTGGTTCATTACACTTGGTATCACCAAGATAAAGTTTTCCATGTCGAGGCATGGGGACCACATTCAGTGGCTGAGACTCTTCACAGCCTGCGGCGGCACGTTATCAGGAGAGCTCGGAGGGGCTGGCCCTCGGGAGGAGAAGCTTTTGTGAAGCTTGGAGGTGAAGTTGTATGATTCCCTCTAGAGACAAAAAATGTCTGGCGTGACTATGATCACGGGTAGAACTTGCGTAGATGCGCGATGTTCCATGGATTCTTGACCGGGATGCCGTCCTCCGTTTCGAGGTGTACCGCGCCGGGCCTGGAAATGTGTGCGACCCTGTAGGGGTCTTCCCACATGGGTGAGAGCTTGTGGAGACCTTCCCTGGAAGGATTCTCCTGAGGACGAAGTCGCCCGTCTCAGAGTGCGTGGGCGTATGTGGCGGCTGTGGTAGCGTCGCAGGTCCTGCTGGTACTTTGCGGCCCTGAGGGCGGCACGGCGGCGTAGCCCGTCGAGGAGCAGCAGGTCAGTGTTGTGGAGGTCTTCCTGATCATCCTCATTGAAGGCAAGGACCCGTGGGGATCCATGCTTGATCTCTGTGGGGAGGACTGCTTCAGCTCCATACACGAGGGCAAATGGCGTCTCACCAGTGGGCTTCGTGGGGTTCGTGCGGATGGACCAGAGCACGGACGGGAGTTCGTCTATCCAGCCCTTGACGTAGCCCTTGAGGCGATTGATGCTTCTCGTCTTGAGGCCCTTGAGGACCTCAGCATTTGCTCGCTCGGCTTGGCCGTTGCTCTGTGGGTGAGCCACCGAGGCGAAGCAGAGCTTAGTGCCAAGGCTCTCGCAGTAGGCCCTGAAGATGCCACTGGTGAACTGTGAGCCATTGTCGGTGATGATGCGATTTGGCACACCAAAACGGCAGACCAGGACTCTGATGAATTTTACTGCTGCTCTGGCCGGTATGCTGCGCACCGCTTCAACCTCTGACCATTTGGTGAACTTGTAGATGGCCACGAAGAGGAAACGGTATCTTCTCGAGTTGGAGAGCCAAGTGGGGTGGGCAACTTCTCGAATGATGTCTGCTGCTTTCAGCTTCTCTACTTCTTTGATGAAGAACGCTTGCTTCTCGGGGGCTTGTTTCCACGTTTTCTGCTTTACAGGGCGTGCGTTTGGACACACGGCTAAGTGGTGCTCGATCACCTCCCTTGGTACCGGACATTTCTGACGGAGTCCATGCGAACATGTCAGAATTTGCCCGAAGGAAGGCGACGAGCGCGCTTTCCTATTTGGGAGGCAAGCCAGCACCTATGGTGACGCTAGCCCCCGAGCCCTCAGCCCCCGAGCCACTGGTGCTCAACGACACCTTCCTTGTAGATGCTTGCTCTTGAGAGAACAGCTGCTTCTTCTTCTTGGGCCTCTCGAGAGGCTCCATGTCCTCGTCAGCGGGGAAGTCCATGGCAACGGCCTTGTAGGCGATCTCGACAGTGCGCGTGGCGTCTTGTACGTGACCATTGATAGTGATGGTGCCACCGCTGCCAGGGATCTTGACCATGTTGTAGGCGTGGTGCGTGATGGCCATGAACTTCGTGAGGGCGGGGTAGCCGAGGATGACGTTGTAGGGCAGGCCAATGTGCGCGACGTCGAAGTCAATTAGCTCGGTGCGGTAGTTCTGCTGCGTGCCGAAGGTGACCGCGAGCCTCACTTGTCCCAGAGGCGAGATCGAGCCACTGGTGACCCCGGTGAAGGGCCTGGAGGGCATAAGCCACTCGTAGGGCACTTGAAGCATCTCGAAGGTCTCGACCGAGATGACGTTTAGGCCTGCACCCCCATCAATAAGCGTCTTGCCGACGGCGATGTTGTTGATGGTGGGGGTGCACACCAACGGGAGGGTGCCCACAGTCTTGGTCGACTTGGGGTGATCTTTGGTGTCGAAGGCGATGGTGTACTGGGACCACTTGAGGGGCGGGACGTCTCGACCCCGGGATGCGCTGCATTGAGCTCGCGAGCGAACTGCTTGAACTGATTGTTGGACTTGGGCGCTTGGGATCCGCCGAGGATGCATGCCATAGCGCCCTTAGGGGCCTGGTAACCTGCAGGCTCTTCGTCGGGGATGTTGTTGTTTTTCTCGGCGGCATTCGCCTGAGTCCCCTGCGGCCTCTGGTAGTTGCCTTTACGTCCGCCCTTGCGGTAACCACGGCCTCTGTCGGCCCAGTGAGAACCAGGGTTTGCTGGGCCTGTCCTCCACGGCCCTCGACACTCGATGACCAATTTTCGCTAAGGACCAAGCCTACGGCTTGGAGAGACTCGCGAGGCGATTTGCCTCGCGAGGGCTTTGGAGGCAGCAGAGGCCTGCGGAGGCCCTCTTCACTGCTGCCCCCTCTTCAAGATGATCTCCCTAGAGAGAGGTCAACGCCAAATCCTCCACAGGGCACCATAGCCCTCGTGGGGATTGCTTCGCTGCAAAGCAACCTCTGCAGAGCGCACATGGGCTCTGCAGCGGCCGCAGAGTGACGCGCGCCTCTGCGCGCGGTGACGACGACGCCGCAGTTGCCATTCTGGTGATTAAAGGAGTCAACAAAGCTGTGCCATCCGACCGGACTACAAGGATTTCCTCTTTGGTGATAAGGGGACCGGCCGGCGCTGCTCCACGGCCAACGTCACCGTGGGCACCCCCACGTTCCTCTGCGGCCCCAGCTGGCCGTCCTGCATGGACAATGGTTTCTCTGCCACAGGCATCAGCTTTACGCCCATGGACCGCGTCCATGGACACTGAGCTGCGGTGCGCCGTGCTCCCCTTCTGTCGCCATGTGATAGCCCTTCCGCGGCCAAGCAGGGAAGAGGCCGGGGCGCCTATAAAAGGAGAGGAGCAGCACGTAGCAAAGGATCACATTCTCATTCTAGCTAGCCACATACACGCAAGAAGAGAAGACCACAGTTCCCCTTCCTTGTTACATCATTGCCAAAAGAGAGCCCTCGGCAAGCTCATTGTACTGTAACCTCCATAAGCAGTGCAATACAGACAAGCAGGAGTAGCGGTGTTACCTCCACACGAGGGCCGTGAACCTGGGTACGGGCTGGTGTTCATCTCTGTCGTGATGTCCCTCCTCATGCTCGACGAGCACCGTCGCCGTGCAGGTTGAGGGTTGTTTGACCAACGTGTTCAGCCCCTTACACGAACTCTCTTCGTGAGCTTGACTATCCCTGTTTCGTGGGAGTCATTCTCCGACAATTGGCGCGCCAGGTAGGGGGCTGAGGCGCGTCTTCAACCTTCACCGACCTCTGCACCATGGCGGACACTCGCGCAGCTCGCGCCACCCGGCGGGCGTCAGGCAGGGCACCACCGAGCCCGCTGCCAACACCACCAACCCTCGCGGCCGTCCCCGTGCCAGCCGCGCCACGGGGCGCAACACCGCTGAACCGCGTGTGGAGCACCCCGAGGACGATGACGGCCACCACGACGACCGCTTCGACGAAGACGTCGACCACGGGCACGGCGAGGACGCTGAGTCCTCGCATCCAGCCTCCACTCTTGGGCGTCCAGCCCAGCCCGAACACCGCGCTGCTCATGGCCGCGGAGCTCTTCCGCTACCGCCCCACCGCCGAGGCGCACGACAACTGGCTCGGCCGCCTCCAGCACCTCGTCGACATCGCGGCGGCACCGCGCGCAGCTCCGGCGGCGTCGCGCTCTCTGGTGCACCACAACTCCGGACGCGCAGGAACTGCCGCGCATGGCGCACCTCCGCCGCCGCCTCCGCCAGGTCCGCCTCCAGCTGCGGCGCACAAGGCCGCATCCCACGCGTCTTCGCCGCGCGATTGCCAAATCGTGCAGCGGACACCCCCAGACGCGCGGGTGGAAATGGAGCGCCAGAAGGACCTCCAGAAGCGCATCGTCGAGGAAATCGGCCAAGCGGGGCGACAGAACCGCCGTGCTCTTCAGGGTGGCATCGCCTCGTACGCCACAGGATGCGCGGCCTTCACCCCACCTGCGTCGCGTCGTCTGGCCACAGAAGTTCAGGCCTGACCTACCCAAGGGCTACGACGGCACGAACAACCCCATCGAGTTCTTGCAGCTCTACACCACCTCCATCCAAGCTGCGGGGGGAGACGACAAGGTCATGGCCAACTGGTTCTCCCACGCTCTCAAGGATTCCGCCTTGTCGTGGCTCCTGAACCTTCCCGAGGATTCCATTGACTCGTGGGAGGAGCTCTGCCAGCAGTTCGTTGCAAACTTCAAGGGCACGTACGAGCGCGCCCTCACCTACAACGACCTGCGAGCTGTGCGCCAGAAGCCTGGCGAGACCCTCCGCAGGTACATCCAGCGCTTCAGCCAAGTCCGCAACAAAATCCCGAACATCCCGGACTCGCACGTCATTGCGGCCTTCAGAGAGGGCGTCACCAACCACAGGATGCTCGAGAAGCTCGGCATCCATGATACCCTCTCCTCCGTGGTGAAGCTCTTCGACATCGCAGACAAGTGCGCCAAGGCAGAAGAAGGGCTCCTCTTCGTCAAGGTGGGCTCGACAGACGACCCTGTCGAGGGATCCAAGACCCAGAAGAGGCGTGACGAGACAAAGCGCAAGCCTACCGCAGTCCTGGCAGCGAACCCGACGCCAAGCATGTTCGCGAGGACTCCCCGAGGCTGGCGAGAAAAAGGTGGACAACCGCCCGTTCTGCATCTACCACAACAGGCGCGGCCATGCGACGGAGAACTGCTATGACCTCAAGCAGCTGAGCAAGAAGCGTGAGCAAGAAGAAGGCAGCGGTGGCCGCGGCAGAGGCCGTGGTTACCGCAAAGGTGGACGCAAGGCAACTTCCAGAGGCCCAGGGACTCAGGCGAATGCCGCCGAGAAAAACAACAATCTCCCGACGAAGAGCCTGGAGGCTACCAGGCCCCTAAGGGTGCCATGGCATGCATCCTCGGCGGATCCCAGCGCCCAAGTCGAACAACCAGTTCAAGCAGTTCGCTCGCGAGCTCAACGCAGCGCTTCCCGGGGTCGAGACGTCCCGCCCCCTCAAGTGGTCCCAGTACACCATCGCCTTCGACGCCAAAGATCACCCCAAGTCTACCAAGACTGTGGGCACCCTCCCGTTGGTGTGCACCCCCACCATCAACAACATCGCCGTCGGCAAGACGCTCATTGATGGGGGTGCAGGCCTGAACGTCATCTCTGTCGAGACCTTCGAGACGCTTCAAGTGCCCTACGAGTGGCTATGCCCTCCAGGCCCTTCACCGGGGTCACCAGCGGCTCAATCTCGCCTCTGGGGCAAGTGAGGCTCGCGGTCACCTTTGGCACGCAGGAGAACTACCGCACCGAGCTAATTGACTTCGACGTCGCGCACATTGGCCTGCCCTACAACGCCATCCTCGGCTACCCCGCCCTCGCGAAGTTCATGGCCGTCACGCACCACGCCTACAACATGGTCAAGATCCCTGGCAGCGGTGGCACCATCACCATACGTGGTCACGTACAGGACGCCACGCGCGCTGTCGAGATCGCCTACAAGGCCGCTGCCATGGCATTCCCCGCTGACGAGGACATGGAGCCTCTCGAGAGGCCCAAGAAGAAGAAGCTGTTCACTCAAGAGCAAGCATCTACAAAGAAGGTGTCGCTGAGCACCAGCGGCTCGGGGGCTGAGGGCTCGGGGGCTAGCGTCACCATAGGCGCTGGCTTGCCTCCCAAATAGGAAAGCGCGCTCGTCGCCTTCCTTCGGGCAAATTCTGACATGTTCGCATGGACTCCGTCAGAAATGTCCGGTGTACCAAGGGAGGTGATCGAGCACCACTTAGCCGTGTGTCCAGACGCACGCCCTGTAAAGCAGAAAGCGCGGAAACAAGCCCCCGAGAAGCAAGCGTTCATCATCAAAGAAGTAGAGAAGCTGAAAGCAGCAGACATCATTCGAGAAGTTGCCCACCCCACTTGGCTCTCCAACGGTGTGGTTGTCCCAAAACCCAATGGAGGAGGCCGGCTCTGCATCGACTACACAGACGTAAACAAGGCCTGCCCCAAGGATCCATACCCCATGCCAAGGATAGACCAGATTGTGGACTCCACCGCCGGCTGTGATCTCCTCTGTTTCCTGGATGCCTTCTCAGGCTACCACCAGATCAAAATGGCCAAGGAAGACGAGGAGAAAACAGCATTTCTCACCCCTTGTGGTGTGTATTGCTACACTTGCATGCCCTTTGGCCTGAAAATGCCGGCGCCACCTTCCAGAGGCTCATGAGGATCGCCTTGGGGGCTCAGATGGGAAGAAATGCAGAAGCTTATGTCGACGACATCGTGGTCAAGTCTCGCGAGGGAGACACTCTCTTGAAGGATCTCGAGGAAACCTTTGCCAGCCTGCGCAAGGTGAACATCAAGTTAAACCCCGCCAAGTGCGTCTTCGGGGTGCCTTCAGGCAAGCTCCTCGGGTTCCTCGTGTCCCACCGCGGCATAGAAGCAAACCCTGACAAGATCAAGGCTATAGAAGACATGCAGCCACCTCGCCGCCTCAAGGACATGCAGCGCCTAGCAGGATGCATGGCCAGCTTAGGCCGCTTCATCTCCAAGTTCGGCGAGAGAGCCTTGCCATTTTTCAAGATCATGAAGAAATCCGGCACCTTCAAGTGGACTCCAGAGGCGACAAAGCATTTGAGGACTTGAAGAAATACTTGGCTAGCTCACCAGTCATGGTAGCCCCCAGGGCAGGCGAGCATCTGAAGCTGTACCTAGCAGCCACTCCACAAACTGCAAGCGCCGTCCTGGTGGTGGAAAGAGAAGAGCCAGTTCTCCCCAAGAAAAGCACTGCCACACCAAGTCCAGAACCTCCCGACGAGGGAACAGTCTCTCCAGACCCAGTGCCAGACCCACAGCCTCAAGTCGAGTCCACTACAAGCACCCCTGCCGAGGCTCCTCCACAGGCAAACCTCGCCAAAGGTCCTGAGGAGCCTCTCGAGGGAGCCGACGCTGCCGCACCATCAACGACCCTCGTCGAGCATCCAGTCTACTTCGTCAGTACTGTACTGCGAGATGCTCGCGAGCGGTACCCAGTGCAGCAGAAGCTCCTCCTCGCGCTCCTCATCGCCTCCAGGAAGCTGCGCCACTACTTCCAGGGCCACCCCATCACGGTGGTCACGTCCTTCCCCCTGGAGCAATCCTGCGCAACCCCAACGCCACTGACCGCGTCGCAGGATGGAACATCGAGCTGCAACCATTCAACTTGCGCTTCGACACCACAAGAGTCATAAAAGGGAGAGCGCTGGCGGATTTCGTCGCCGAGTGGACAGACCCAACTCCTGAAGAGCCTCGCGAAGAAGAAACCGCGTCATCGGAGATACAATGCCAAGCCACTGGACCATGCACTTCGATGGAGCTTTCGCCTGCCGCAATGGTGGGGCTGGCGTTGTCCTAACCTCACCAAAAGGTGACAAGCTCTACTACGCCATCCAGCTGTGCTTCACAATAGACAAGATCTCCAACAACATCGCCGAGTACGAAGGCCTCCTCGCCGGGCTCAGAGCCGCAATCGCCCTTGGCGTCAAGCACTTACTCATAAAGGGTGATTCCCAGCTCCTGGTTAACTTCTCCAACAAGAGCTACACGCCTAAAGACGACCACATGGCCGCCTACCTTGAAGAGGTCCGCAAGCTCGAGAAGCACTTCAGGGCATGGAGCTCATGCACATCCCGCGAAGGAGAACCAGGAGGCAGATGACATCGCCAAGCGAGCATCACGAAGGCAGGCCCAGCCGGCCGGCGTCTTTGAAGAGAGACTCTCCAAGGCGTCCATAAAGCAGCCACAAGAAGCAGCAGCCACAAGCACAGACGAAGTACTCCCACCACCTCCTGTAGGTGGGGCACCCAACTGCGGTCCATCCTCAGGGGAGCGTCTGCTGCTGGCTATGGTGCATCAAGAGACAGGCTGGGTTGACGAACTCAAGACTACTGCTGAAGGGAGTCCTCCCGAGAAGACGCGGAGGCGGAACGAGTGGCTCGACAAGCCAAGTCATACTACATCCTCGAGGGAGACCTGTACCGCAAGCGCCCAAATGGAATTGCACTTAAGTGCGTCCCCCCCGAGGAAGGCCGCATGCTGATCAGAGACATTCACAGTGGAGAGTGTGGCCACCATTCCTCTGCACGCACCCTGGCAGGCAAGGTCTTCAGGAGCGGTTTCTACTGGCCCCAAGTGCTTCAAGATGCCACCACCATCGTCCAGTCTTGCGATGCGTGCCAGTTCCACGCCAAGCAAGTCCATCAGCCTGCACTGGGACTCCAAACCATCCCGCTCTCGTGGCCTTTCGCGGTCTGGGGGCTAGACATCTTGGGACCCTTCCCGAGATCGCAAGGGGGCTACCGTTTCCTCTTCGTGGCAGTCGACAAGTTCACCAAGTGGGCAGAGGTTGAAGCAGTGCGCAGCATACCGGCCAGGCAGCAGTAAAATTCATCAGAGGCCTGGTCTGCCGTTTTGGTGTGAATCGCATCATCACCGACAATGGCTCACAATTCACCAGCGGCATCTTCAGGGCCTACTGCGAGAGCCTCGGCACCAAGCTCTGCTTCGCCTCGGTGGCTCACCCACAGAGCAACGGCCAAGCCGAGCGAGCAAATGCTGAGGTCCTCAAGACAAGAAGCTTCAATCGCCTGAAGGGCTACGGCAAGGGCTGGATAGACGAACTCCCGTCCGTGCTCTGGTCCATCCGCACGAACCCCACGAAGCCCACTGGTGAGACGCCATTTGCCCTCGTGTATGGAGCTGAAGCAGTCCTCCCCACAGAGATCAAGCATGGATCCGCACGGGTCCTTGCCTTCAACGAGGACGATCAAGCAGACCTCCACACGACGACCTGCTGCTCCTTGACGGGTTGCGCCGCCGTGCCGCCCTCAGGGCAGCCAAGTACCAGCAAGACCTGCGACGCTACCACAGCCGCCACATACGTCCACGCACTCTCGAGACAGGCGACCTCGTCCTCAGGAGAATCCTCTCCAGGGAAGGTCTCCACAAGCTCTCGCCATGTGGGAAGGCCCCTACAGGGTCTCACACATCGCCAGGCCGGCGCGGTACGCCTCGAAACGGAGGACGGCATCCCGGTCAAGAATCCATGGAACATCGCGCATCTACGCAAGTTCTACCCGTGATCATAGTCACGCCAGACATTTTTTGTCTCTAGAGGGAAGCACACAACTTCACCTCCAAGCTTCACAAAACTCCTCCCGAGGGCCAGCCCCTCTGAGCTCTCCTGATAACGTGCCGCCGCAGGCCGTGAAGAGTCTCAGCCACTGAATGTGGTCCCCATGCCTCGACATGGAAAACTTTATCTTGGTAACACCAAGTGTAATGAACCAATTCGTTTCTCAATGAAACATTGCGCTGAGGCGCCGCTGTGTAATATTTTGGTGGTGAGTTTTTACTTTTCATCATCTTAGTTCATTTCGCGCTCATATTCTTCCCCATGCGCACCTCGCGAGCGGGGGCTGAGTACGGTGACTGTGCCTCAAGAGCACCCCAACAGCACCGCAAAATCCAAAGGATCCGAGCTCTAACACGTGAGCACGCTCTCACGCCTGTTACCTCCCAAAGAGCTCTGGCCCATGGGCTTGCTCCCAAACACGCCACCTCACCAAAGGACCTTGGTTACTCTCCTCGCGAGATACTCATGAGGAAGCCTATAAGCGCGCATGAGTGTTTACTACCATGTACTTGCTTTGGGTTTGCCTCTCTAACCAATACAGGGAACAAGAGTCCCCCCAAGTCGTGAAGCCACGCTCCGACCTCAAGAGGGAAGCGCACCATCAGGGAAACCAACGCCCTCTACGAGGCCAAAGTCTCGCAAAGCTAAGTCCAGCGCTCGCGCCCTCAGGAGTTTTTCCTCCCTCTCACGAGCATCTGTCGTCCCTCGAGCGGGTTTTTTCTCTCTCACACTCCATGGACTGCTTGTGCGTCAAAGGGGGCCCTCGAGCACCGCGACTCGAGAGCCCTTACCTCTCCAAGCCTTAAACACCCCCGGCCTTGCCGAGTCAGCTCCGGCATACCGCAGCGGCGGAGTCATAGCGCAAAGAGATGGGTCCTGACGACGTAGAGCGAAAAAAGACATGGAACAGGGATAAAAGGCCCATCGAGGGACACACACATAGTAGCGCACGATTAAAGTGTCTTACAAACCAGAATAATTAAAACAAGTCTTAAAACAAAGATAATTGCGCCTCAAGCGCGTCTTGTTGCAGGAGCGGCCTAGGCAGGGGCATCGCCGTCATGATCCTCCTCAGCCTCTTCAGCTTCGGCTTCAGCGCCTTCCTCCTCCTCAGCGGCCTGCTCCGTCTCGACCCTCTTGAAGCGGTCGACGTAATCGTTGACCTCCTCCCGAACCAAGTTGGAGAGGTCCTGAGCTTGGTCCGCCTCGACAGGCTCGGTCACCGACTCGAAGTCGAAGCTGGGGTAAAGACGCTGGAGGTTGGCAAGACGGTCGATCGCCACCGTCAGGAGCTTGCGGCACTCTTCATCGACAACGTCGCCCATCTCCGCCACAGGGCCCTCGAGCGTGGTGAAGAGATGGTCGAAGTAGGCGAGATACGCGGCAGCATCGGCATTCCCATGGACGGGAACCGCAGGGGCGTCCACTCCCAGGTTCGCCGCAAGGGTGTTCCCCGAGCCACCAAGGACTTGAACATGCGCTCCCGCTGCTGCGTCAAGACCTGTGCCGCTGCACGTGTGCTCAGCCTCCTCAGCACGCTCCACGGCAGGGCCCACCTGCGCGGCCACTCCTTCATATCAGCCATCAGGGAGGCGAGATCTTGATCTGCACGCTTGAGCCTCTTCCGCGCGACGACCATCCTGGCGCGCTCAACTGGGAGTTCAGGCTGGCGTTCAGTCGCTCCAGCTGAATGATGCGGGCGTTGTCCTCCGCGTTTCTTCTTGAAGCGGTCCTCCTGCTTCTTGAATTTCCCGGCATAATCTTCGGCGACGGCAGCGCGATACTCTTTCTGCTTGGCGCGGCTCCTTCTCAGCCTCTTCCTTTCTCGCGGCGAGCTTTGGTTGGACTTCTCTACAGCTTTTTGTGCCTGGCCACCTCCTCACCATGCTTGCCTATGGCCTCGGCCAGATTGCCCTCCCGCGCCTCGAGATCTGCGCGCTGCGTGGACAGCTCCTTGTCAGCCTGCAGCTGCTGTTCCTCGCGCTTGAGCGCCTCGCGCGCCGCCAGTGCTTGCTCACGGGGTCCAAGGACGCGCGGTGTTGGTCCAAGGATTTTCGCGTGGCCGCGACTCCGGCGAACTTCTCCTCGCGGTCAGCAAGCTCTTGGCGCTGAGCGGCCAGCGTGGTCTCGAGGGCCGCGCTCTCCGAGGCTGCAGCTTGGCGTTCCGCCATGGCCGCCTCGCGATTTCGCGCGGCCTGGCGCTCTGCCTGGAGTGGCTCCAGGGTCTCTTGAGCCTCGCGCACCGCGCTCTCGCGGACTTCCTTGGCGAAGCGCAGCGCCTCCTCTCGCTGCGCCTGCATGGCCTCGTTGTCGTGGCGACGGTGCTCCACGATTCGAAGAAGCGGGTCCAGGCCTTCTCAAGTTCATCATACTCTCTGGCGAGCTCGGCCTCCTCGAGAGCGAGTTGGGCCTCCAGCCCGTCCAGCGCACCCTCGCCAGGCGGAAAAGAGCTGCGGCGAGCGCCGCTCCAGCTCTGCTGCCCAGGACCAGAGCCCGTGAGCTCCCATGGGACATGGAGGCTCCCCATCTGC